>JAVJIX010000026.1:2830000-3220000 GCA_036785185.1 Paratrypauchen microcephalus | reverse complement strand
CACGGGAGAGGAGGGGACTGAACTCCAGACACATCCTCTCACTGAAGACTTCTTCACGCAGTCAGGTGAGACCCACCACGCAGGACTCTGTGGAAAATCATCTCTCTGTTCTCCATAAACAGCAGAGCCACAGTCCAGGTCTCTGCACACACCAGCTGTAGCCTCCTGGTCCCAGTCATCGTAGGGCCCATCCATCCGTCTCCATTCTCCTCTGCGTTTCACCTCCACAGCTCCAGAACAACGACTGGCCACTCCCACCAGCCTGAGCGGCTCTGAACAAACAAGAGACAGAAGCCGTGTCGCAATTTGAGGGCTGCACACTCTAAAGGGTGGTTTTAAGGCCACTCTGAAGGGTGCAAAGGGTGCAGTCCTCGAACTGTCCTCCGCAGACCACAAGGCCGTTGATGAAATGGGACAATCTAGCCCACGGTCTAGCTAACAAGTAGCGATAAAAAGGAGCGCGAACTTATTTACTTACTTTTATTTATTATTTATATTTTTATGCAATTTATCGCAATTTGCGTGCCTGTGTTGTTTTTCATCATTTTTCTCACTTTTGGAGCAGATTTTCCAAATTCCTAAAATATGGATGTGATCAGCTGTACCCTCAGCGCAATTGATACTCTTTTTTCACGAAGGAGGGCCGCTCCAGGGGAAGCGGTGTGTCCGGACGGTACTTTTGCTGCTGGATATGCAAGGGACTCGTATTATGCGCAGCAAGTCATATGTTTGGCACCAGTGTACCTGGAGGATGTGGAGGATATTTACATATTCGGATTTCTGATAGCTGGACATCTGTTGATTGGCCTGGGATTGTCCATGATCTATCGCAAAATTTGTAAGCCGGCAGCAAGTAGAGTCCCCCAAGCTGTCTGCAGTAATTTCGAGCCACTGTGAAGCCGTGTGAGATCTTGTGAAAGGACTACATCAGAAAGTGGCACAGGTTGAGGACCTTTTGGAAGGGTTTCAACCGAAGGAAACATCTCGACGTTTGGATATCATCACAGGCATGCTTACAGAACTGTGCAAAGGCAACGCAGCGCAGTCTGTGCGCCAAGAAGAACTGATGAGATCTTTCACGAATCTTCATGGGGATATGAAGATGGGGGTTTGGCAGAACCAGGGCTCAAGCTAAATTGCTCGCTCACCTGGGTCTCTAAAAACGTATTTCATCATGCTAAATGAATCCCTTTGTAAAAAATCTGTCTCCTGCGAAAATCTGTCTCCACGGTTATCTTTGTTTTGACTTGGCTTCCCTGCACGAACACTCCCAAGGCCACAGATGTGGCTTGTTATCATGAACTCTACAAAAACATGGCACACACTATTCGGACTATTCATACTGACATGATTAAGTAAACATTTCCCTGTCTTTTTAGGAAGGTCTGCTCTCTGCTCTCGGTTTCATTGATTTTCATTGATTTCTGATCTGATCCCTGCCCCACCCTTCCTTCTTGTTGCCAAAGAAAAAGATCACCGTATGTTACCTCTCCAGTTGTTTTTCTGTCATTACATGTTGTGTATACTTGTCATTGATTGTAATTGCATCTTTTCCACTCTGCATCTCCCAGTCGGCGGCGCGCAAGTGCAGCGGCCCCTCCCCTAGTCACTCTATCACTGTCCTGCATGGTTAGTGGGAAACGAAATTTCGAATTCACTCTATGTACATGTACATATGATTGTTTTTCGACAATAAAGCAAACTATTACGATGACTATGACTATGACTTATCCTACTGCTCCTCCTCCTCCGCCTGCACCTCTTCCTGCTCCTCCTGGCAGGACTTGGCCCTGGTGTGTCCTCAGGGATTGAAGCGATGAGGACAGGGGGGTTGGTAGATGTTCTCTGCCCCAACACCTCATCCATGAGGACAAACCAGGGCCAAGTCTCAGCTGTCGCCTTTCCAGCTACACCTTCTCCGGTCCCTGGGCACTTGCAATCCTTTGACAGAAGAAATTAGAATAAAAGGCAGTTCAAAACATGATGAACACAGGGTTTTATTTTTACAAATAAAAATGTCTACATTCAGATAATGTACACACTTTATACTTTTTTTTAAAGGTTTTCCCATTTCTTTTTGGCCTGCAGCGGCGAGACTTTGTCCCGCAGGCCAAACTTCTCCAGTATTGTCCTGAGTCTTACAGAACATAAACATTCAACTTTACACAATAATAAATACAGGACCTTCATAATTATATTGGATATAATATGAAATCTGTTACAGATCTCCTACTGTTAATGCAAACATTTGGTCAATAACCATGCAGCACACACTGTCCTTTCATTTATGTAGTTAATTATGTCTTTTTTCATTACAGTTTTCATGTTGCTTTTTTAAGGAAGATATTATGGATAATAACACTTAATAAGTCCAGCTTATTTGTGAACAACTGTCTATTAACAAATGGGTAGGTTTAGTCCATTGTGATTGTTTTATTCTTTTCAGATCACCAGCTTCCCAGCCATCATTTAGTGATCACAGAAGTACAGGCTGTGGGGAACACTGGAAATAAATAGGAAAACCCAGATTAATACACAACTACTCACATATGTACAAATTAAAATCGCAGTAATGCCAGCTTTGATATAGTTTTCATGGTCAATGTTATATTATCTAACAGGAGTATATAGCACTGTTTTTATACTTACCTCCAAGCCACGTTCACGGAGAACTTAGTCCCCTGATCTGCTCATTGTTCCCTAAAGACAAAAATATTCTTACATTACTACTACTAATACTTCGAATTGGGACACAGCGATCCTGTAGAATATCCATCATTACAACAGCTAAGCTAATAAACAGGTGTAAGGAAAACGCTACTAAACGCTAATACAATAGCCGTAAACTAAGCCGTAACGACGACCGTCATACATATGTTTAACTTAATGTTGTAGGTGAGGTAAACCAGTACTTACATTTAAAAGTAAAATCACAACTTGAAGATGCAGCCGCAGACTCCATCTTTTCCCGTAGAAGAAGTAGCGCGCGGTGCATGCTGGGATATATGAGGGTGCAAAGTGTACTTGGATGTTCCCTTCGTTCACGGCCCGATCTCCATGGAAATGAGGCCGGTTTTCAGACCGCATTTGAGGGCTGCATGAAATGGGACAGCACTTGTTGCACCAGAAGTGACGTATGCAGCCTTAATACCACCCTTCAGAGTGTACAGCTCTCGAATTTGGACATGGCTATAGTGAGCCCTGCCCCTTTACCAGAGCCCCCGCCCCTTTACATGAGGCCCCGCCCATTTACCTGAGGCCCCGCTCATTTACCTGAGCAGGTGAGGTTGACAGCGGCTCCTCCAGAGGAGCAGGTCGTTGATCCTGAGCGGGGACAGTCCATCAGAGCAGACTCATTGCCCTCACAGTGGAACATCTGCCCCAGAGGAGAGAGCGCCCCCTGGAGGAGAGAAGGAGCCCCACAGCCCAGCTCCCTGCACAGCACCTCTGCCCCCTGCTGGTCCAAGTCCCCGTCACAGACCCCAGTCCAGGACCCGTCCCAGATCTGCAGCAAACCAGAGCACAGACCGGACCCCGAGACCAGCCGCACCGAGTCTGTGGAAACACCTGACATCATCACTCTGAGGCAACAGGACACACACATGTGTGACATCACCACTGTAGTGCAGATATATGTGTGCTAAATAGATATATTACTGTTGTGTCTGTGTGTGTGTTTGTGTGTGTGTTTGTGTAACATTCTTCTGGAGCAATTAGAAAAAACATGTGAGGGACATAAAAATGTGAGATACGACTTTTTCCTGAACACACCACCTCCAGACCCTCATGAGAGGAGTATGAACCCCAGACACATCCTCTCACTGAAGACTTCTTCACACAGTCACATGAGACCAACCACAGAGGATTCAGTGGAAAATCATTTCTGCGTTCTACATAAACAGCAGAGCCACAGTCCAGGTCTCTGCACACACCAGCTGCCGCCTCCTGGTCCCAGACTCTGGAAGGGTCAAACACCCGTCTCCACTCTCCTCTGTGTTCCACCTCTACAGTCCCAGAACACCGACTGGCCCCTCCCACTAGCATGAGACTGAGAGACAGCTCTGAACAGAGAAGAGACAGAGTGAAGCCCCGCCCCTTTACCTGAGGTCCCGCCCCTTTACCTGAGGTCCCGCCCATTTACCTGAGCAGGTGAGGTTGACAGCGGCTCCTCCAGAGAAGCAGGTCGTTGAGCCTGAGCGGGGACAGTCCATCAGAGCAGACTCATTGCCCTCACAGTGGAACATCTGCCCCAGAGGAGAGAGCGCCCCCTGGAGGAGAGAAGGAGCCCCACAGCCCAGCTCCCTGCACAGCACCTCTGCCCCCCGCTGGTCCAAGTCCCCGTCACAGACCCCGGTCCAGGACCTGTCCCAGATCTGCACTGAACCAGAGCACAGACCGGACCCCGAGACCAACCGCACCGAGTCTGTGGAAACACCTGACATCACCACTCTGAGGCAACAGGACGCTTTTATGGTAAAAGGAGAAATTCAATTTGTCAACTGGACAAAGTTTATTTGGTCGAAAACGTTTCGCAGCTCATCCGAGTTGCTTTGTCAGTTCTGGTTAGAGTGTTGATGGACACTGCTTATATCTCGCTGCAGGGAGGAGCTAACTACAATGAAATTACTCTGAAACTATCCCACCTCTTTGTTTTTCAGTTTCTCTCTGGCGTCTAGTTTAGCATACCCATTCAGTACCATAATGGATGTTTTTGACACCTGTCCTTGTGTCTGACCCCTCCATTCCATGGGGGAGTCAGACACAATTTGTCTCCCATTTATAATTCCATTCTCAAACCTGAATTAAAACAAACAAAGAAAACAATAGGGCAAGCTAGATCAGGTCCAGAGGTGTCAAAAACATCCATTATAGTACTGAATGGGTATGCTAAACTAGACGCCAGAGAGAAACTGAAAACAAAAGACAGAAACTGAAAAACAAAGAGGTGGGATATTTTCAGAATAATTTCATTGTAGTTAGCTCCTCCCTGCAGTGAGATATAAGCAGTGTCCACCAGCACTCTAACCAGAATTGACGAAGCAACTCGGATGAGCTGTGAAACGTTTTCGTCCAAATAAACTTTGTCCAGTTGACAACCTGAATTTCTCCTTTTACCATCGATTCTACCTGGACGACTGAGGGATTCTTCACACATCCGATTTTTACCTGAACACACCACCTCCAGACCCCAGGGAGAGGAGGATGAAGCCCGGACACATCCACTCACTGAAGACTTCTTCACACAGTCATGTGAGACCTCCCACACAGGACTCTGTGGAAGATCATCTCTGTATTCTGCATAAACAGCAGAGCCACATTCCAGGTCTCTGCACACACCAGCTGTAGCCTCCTGGTCCCAGTCATCGTAGGACACCATCCGTCCCCACTCTCCTCTGTGTTTCACCTCCACAGTCCCAGAACAGTGACTGGCCCCTCCCACCAGCCTGAGACTGTACGACTCTGTAGAGACACACACACACACATGCAAACACACACACACACATGCAAACACACACACACACACACACACACACACACACACACACACACACACACACACACACACACACATTTAAAATGGTAAAATCTAAACAAGTATATACAAAATATAATTCATGTAAAGTGCTTTTTGCTGTTTCTGTCCCTCAGATGAACTTTGGCCTGTTGTTATAATATGTGACGCACCATGGACTTTGAGGGAACAACTCGGGATTAGGCAATCTTGTATACACGCGTTTTTACAAAATTTTTCAAAATTTGTGATTTTTTTTTTTTTTTGCAGAATGTGCTAGTTGAGATCATGAAGAACCCACTCCATGTTTCAGATAACAGCATTGGCTGCTTAAGAAGCATACATTTTGTCTGTGAAATTGGCTTGTTTTTTCGGAAGAATCGAGGTGTGTCTAAATTACCATCCTACCGCTGCGGACCAATCACGTGACATTTGCGCTCTTTTGTTTACTTTTTCCGTCTATCAGCTGTGCTCAGCTCCTGAATATGTACCTGGATTTCATAGGCTGCATTTGTGTCCATAACTTAAAAATCCTTAACTTTGACTGTAAATGCTACATAAGGAAATGCTGTAAACGCTCTCTTCGGGATATGGGACACGGAGCTCTCCGGACCTCTTCGGAGCTCATGTACAGAATGCGATCAGATACTTTACTGGGGAAAGAGCGCGGACATGCGATCCACGGACAAGAGGCAAACAACAGGTAAGTACGTGTCAGAACACTTGTACTTTATAGACTTTAGGACATGTTTAAATACTAATTCAGCTTTCGTGTGGTGATCATATTGCTCTGTGCTCTGTGCGGGACCGCGCTGTGCGGCTCTCCATTCACAATGCGGCTAAGCTAATGCTAATGGTAGCATTGAAACAATGCGATCAGTGCGAACAAGAAGAGTCTCTTTAGGTTAATTTCCACCCTATTTTTGTTTATATAAAAGCCGAAGGTTTTGCCATAGGCTATAGTGGTAGAGAAATTTTGATTCAATTTGACCCGTTTCAGCACTTTTGTAACTTTTTTTGACTCCACGCTAATTTAGACATGAGGGTTTGAATGGAAGTTCTTATGGGACGCGCAGCATCTGAACCTTAAATGTTTTCTTTTTGTAACTTTTTTTGAATGAATTAGTCTGCAATGCCAATACTAATTGATTTATTTAATAGAACTTTGAAAGTGCTTTGTTTGTTTTTGGAATTAAAGCTAGCTTATTGAAATTATTGAATTGTTATTAAAGTCCATTTTGATGTGACCAAAAGTTTATTTATAGGTAGATATATGGCATGTATTTATTTATTGGGGGCTTAGCTTAATGTCGTGCAAATTAGGCAAGGAGGCCTGAAGAGAGGAAAGTTCACGAGCTTTTTTCAGGGCTTTCGAAAATCTGTTCTGCATGCTTAAAAGGTCTCCGAGGCGACTTGGTATTGGTTTTGGATCTAGTCCAGTCGGACTAGATCCAAAAAATATGTTGGACACATATTTGGGCACATATTTAATGCTTAAAGGGATATGTCACCCCCAGGTCAAACTTGGGCATCTCCCCACAGTCCAGAGACTAAAATAAGTGATGGAAAGTGTTTTCCTGGTGACCCAGCCATTGTCCGAGTCTGTCAGCACTGACCGCCGCGGTATCTGCAGCTACTCCGCGTTAGACTGGAGTCTAACGGCGCCAGAGAAAGATTTCGGCCAAAAGGAATTAATTTGCTCGATGCTTTTCCCAATTACTTTCTGTGTAGTGCGCATTCATATCGAGTGCAAATAAATGATGCAAATCAACACGGAGAGCTTGCCTTGGTCATTTTGGGGTGGGAACTATTTTACAGTGCGGAAAAACATAGCCGAAGCACACAGGGGAATCCCTGTTACGCACCACGTTGGGAGTTCCCCTATTACGCAGCGTGGTGTGTGCTTTGGCTCTGTTTTTCCGCACAGAAAAATAGTTCCCACCCAAAATGACCAAGGCAAGTTCTCCGTGTTGATTTGCACATTTATTTGCACTCGATATGAATGCGCACTATACAGAAAGTAATTGGGAAAAGCATCGAGCAAATTAATTCCTTTTGGTCGAAATCTTTCTCTGGCGACGTTAGCCTCCAGTCTAACGCGGAGTAGCTGCAGCTGCCCGCGGCGGTCAGTGCTGACAGACTCGGACAATGGCTGGGTGACCAGGAAAACGCTTTCCATCACTTATTTTAGTCTCTGGACTGTGGGGAGATGCCCAAGTTTGACTTGGGGGTGGCATATCCCTTTAATGTTTTAATGTTTAATGTTTTAATGTCGGTGTTATTGTCAGTTGTCACTGTTTTTATTGTTTTTGCTGTGGTGTCACCTGCCTAGGGACTCCAGATGGAAATTAGCATTCTTGCTATAATCTGGCATATTTACACTGCAATGCTGCAGCTGTTCGTTAATATGCACTGTCCCTATTAAATAAAGAATAAATAAATTAATACATTAATTAATTAATTAATTAATTAATTAATTAATTAATTAATTAATTAATTAATTAATTAATTAATTAATTAATTAATTAATAAACGGGTGCGTACCTAAAGAACTGTGGAACAGCGGTTCCGGGAACAGTGGGACCTGCACATTCAGAGGTCCCGGTGTTCCCCGTGTTCACGTAGCAACCAACATTTGTTTGTTTAGATTTAATGGACCTATTAATTTTACGTCAATAGGCAACAGCCAATTGAACTGATTCAATTAAAAAGTGCCCTGCATTTAGCCCAGTGTGAGAAACGCTCCAGTCGGACTAGATCCAAAGCCAGACTCTTGAACCAGCGGGAGCAGGGGTGGTGTGAGGTGCCTTGGCCTGAGAAGCACATTCCCCGGGAAGAACCAACGGACCGCTCAGAACAAGATCTAAAGAACCAAACTGGATTCACGCTTCTGTCCGGATGGTTTGCACCACCTCGGAACCAGCCGCAGTCCTCGAGCACGGAGGACAGGAGCAGCCCGCCTGGACCCACAGTCCACTGCTCATTCTCACTTTTGCTACACGGAGCCAGAGGACGGCACGGAACCGCTCAGAACCCCAATCCCGTTCTGAGGTACGGGGAACAGCGGTACCTTTCAAAATTGGAGGCACCGATGTTTCCCGGGGGAACAGCGGTACCGGGAACAGCGGACTGACCCTGGGAAAAACCACAGACAGCCGTGTGGAGCTTTTAAACAGAAATACTGACGCAACACCAGCACTGGGACAACACCGAGGACCCAGATCAGACTGGAATATTATTTTAATTTAATTATATGAATAATTGTCTTAAAACTGACACAAGACATCACTTTTTAAATAAAACCACCTCAAAATAGCAGATTGTGTGTTTTTTATACAGAACAATTTTTACATCAATGAAAGTTTGTGAAGAAGAAGAACCAGAACTCACCCCCACACCAGAGGAACAAGAGAAGCACCCTGAGGAACATGTCCGAGAACCAGGTCTGAACCGAGTCTGAAATAGGTCTAAACCAGGTCTGAACCAGGACTGAACCAGGTCTGAACCGAGTCTGAAATAGGTCTAAATAAGATCTGAACCAGGTCTGACCTGTGTGTGCTCTTTGAACATCCTGTTTTTTAACATGTTTTTATCTCTTGATCCTTTGTGGTTTTTCTTGTAAATATGAACATGTGAAATCAGATGTAAAACTTTCCACAAACAGCTCGTCCTCTCAGTTTATTGTTCAGTCTCACTCTGGGCGTCATGGCAACCTACGAGCCAATCAGGAGCAAGACTGTTGAAGGTCCGGGCCTCACACGTGGACGACTCTTAAAACTCCTCAGGCGTTTTTGATGAGGAACAGGGTTAAAACATGAAACATGCCAAAGTTTTTTTTATATAATCCCCCTTCTTTAAATGCGCTGTGCCTGAAGTTTACCGTCTTAAAAATATCAAAACTCATTCACTTTCAGTGTTCAGTGTTAATAATACACAGAAACAGACACCACCAATTATTCATCAATCAACAACGATGCTATAACAACAATGCGATAAGATTCGCTTGAGCCTTTCTATGTGGAGTTTGCATGTTCTCCCCGTGTCTGGGTGGGTTTCCTCCGGGCACTCCGGTTTTTCTTGCCTGGTTTACACCTGATCATATCACAAGTGATATATGGTCTTGGAGCCACCTTCGAAATATCTCGTAGTGGAGGTGTGGTTTACGATCACCAACGGCCGTTTATTGGGCGTTACGAATGTTTATCATTTGGCGTATACGTAGCCCATAGCCAATCATGTCAGTTGTCAGTTCAAACTACAAGCTTCCGTTTGTCACGTAGTACACGTCACCATCTTGCCACCCCTCCCCGCTCTGTAATTGGCTCCCAGAATCGGGAGAGCTCGCTTGCCATAGTCGCCAGGCTGTCTTTCAAATTGGAACGAACGAAAGCAGCCTGGGATTTCCCAGGTTACGGTTTCCCCCATCAACCCAAAATATGCACCAGGTAAAATCCTCCAGCTTAGGTCCTGACCGAAGCAACAAGATCATGGAGATGGTCCCCGGGCGCAGTAATGTGCTGTCCACTGCTCCTAATAACAGGATGGGTAAATGCAGAGAAGAATTTCTCCTGTGTGAGATCAATAAAGTCTCTTCTTCTTCTTCTATAAGAAATGCAAGAAATCATTACTTCCCCACAATAATCACCAACCACAAAAAATAATTCAAAAGTTCTCTTCTCAACCATTGAAAACAATTTAAACCCCGATTCGAACACGTTTCACTTGACACCCACTGACTCTCTCTGTGAGCAGTTTGCAGACCACTTCATGGGAAAGATAAACACTATCAGATGTGATATTTTATCTCGTCAAAGCTCTGTTTCTAACACATCTGAGGCTACATCCACACCACAACACTCCTGGATTTTTTTAAATGCGGGTTGAAAAAAAATCACGTCCACACGTGTCGGATCAGTAAATATTCGCGTCCAGACGAAAACGGAGAGCTTATTTCGATCTTGCCATTCATTTGTAAACATAAAAAGGTACGGTAAGAAGTTTAGTTATATTTAGTTTAAGAATTTTAGTTATAAGAAGTATACATCCTGCACAGTCAATTCAATTGATTCAGACATTGAAAAAAGCAATAATAATAATAATAATAATAATAATAATAATAATAATAATAATAATAATAAATGCTTGAAATGGAGTGGGTAGAAAATAAACTTGTTTTTTAACCCACCCCATCTTCAGAAAACTACTACCACAAAACAAAAGATGCTTCCTAGTTCGCAGGCAATGCCTCAGAATAATTAGTGTAATGATGTGCGTAAAACCACACACAATCACATACAGACCCATAAATCTATTTACAAAAGTACAGACACACGTTACCACTGGTAACAATAGTATTTAGGAATACCATCAATGGTAAATAAGCAGTACCATATGGTAATTGGACACACATGACATAATCTTGAACAGATTTAAAAATAACAACAATGGTAATACAGAATACCACAAGGGTAATTAGACATATGTGACATGAATGCATGAGACATGAGTATTAGATGTTATTTTCTCTGTACTGTGACCACACACTTAGTTTAAACAGAGATTTAAAGTGATAAATACTTTGACATTGCTTATGTTCCAGCCCCAGACTGTTCCACAATTGTACTTCACACACTGACACTGAAAAGCTTCTTCAGTGCTTCTTCCACTTTAGGAATGGTAAAATTCCCATATCCTCGTAAGCTGTATGATTACTCTTTTTGTACAAATAAACTCTGAATGTTCTGCGGTAACATTTTCTGAAATGCTTTAAATGCAATCTGGGCAGTATGTAATTTCACCAGGTCAAACATTTTTAATAACTTTGATGGAAGAAGCACAGCATTTGTATGTTCATAATAGCCAACTCTTTTTTGTAATAGAAAGAGAGATTGTATAGATGTTTTATAATTATTACCCCATATTTCAACACAATAAATTAAGTATGGAAGAATTAGAGAACAGTTACATCATAAGGTGGAACAGAAGATTTTGACCTTTGGAGATGTAGACAGACTAATAATAAAGTTATTCAAACATGTGAATGAAACAAAACACAACTCCAGGTGTGTTTTTGAGGAGGTAACACCATTATAATACGACTTAAAGCTCAAAAGAGTCAATTTCATGTAATATTGAGCCTTTAAAGGAAAGTGGACTCTGATCTCGTGCTCATTTTGACACAGAATAATGAGGATTCAAATAACAAAAAGACTGATGCGTTTCAAAATTGACCTTCATTTGGCCTCCATTTCCCACAATCCTTTGCTGATGTGAGGCTTGAAACATTTATCGAAATCAATAGAACATTTTTGTTGCCTATAAAAGAGGCGGACGTGAGCTGGCACTTAAGATTACATCTGAAAGAACGAAGATAAAACACACGACTTCTGCGTTTGAAAATAAAACGATCCGTACTGAAGAACAAGGAAATACGGAACGATTCTGAAGAAGTTTGAGTCTTTTGTTTTGGAAGCTGTATGAAATTTAAATATACGATGGACATAATAATTAAACTCTGATAAACTGCTCGATTTCAGCTTTTGTACGTTGAATCTTCATTAAAAATAAATTAAAGCAGGTCTATTTTCAGGTGTTATTCCGGAAGATGCCGTGGGTGCCGCTATTGTCATTACAGTTGTATTATTTTGTTCGGGACAGTAAATAAGTTCAACACGGACGATAAAGCCGTTTTAAAGTCTCCCAGAGAATCAGTGAGGCGTTTACTTGTTGGTGTCAAGGTTATAACAGTTTTGGATTTTTCAGTATAGTTTAGTTTGAGTTAGTTTTGACTTTTTGATAGTTTTAGTTTTAATTTTTTTCTAACTGCTCAGTTTTTGTTTTAGTTTTTGGGTTATACTTTGGGTTATTTGTCAAGTGCAGTGTTCTGCCCTCACTGTTAAGACGGATACAGCAATGTAGATAGATAAACTCCTCGACAACTGACAGGTTCAAAGCTCAAGTTCAAAGTCAGCTTTATTGTCTGAGTTCATTGGCTGAGTGGCTAGCGCTCACGCTTCACAGCGTGGCACGGGTCGCCTGAGCCTTTCTGTGTGGAGTTGGCATGTTCTCCCCGTGTCTGGGTGGGTTTCCTCTGGGAACTCCGGTTTCCCCCACCAACCCAAAACATGCACCAGGTAAAATCCTCCAACTGAGGTCCTGACCAAACTGAAGCAACAAGATCATGGAGATGCAGTAATGTGCTGCCCACTGCTCCTAATAACAGGATGGGTTAAATGCAGAGAACAATTTCTCCAGTGTGAGATCAATAAAGTCACTTCTTCTTGTCAATTCTGCCATACACTGTAAAAAGAAACTGAGTTCCTAACTTATAAAACCAAGTTATTTCAACTTAAATAACACATTTTGCCCAGCTTACTTTGATTAATTTAGTTGTGCCAACTTTTTAGTAACTGAGTCTGGTAAACTCATAAATGTTTAGTAATCTATACTTAAAAACATGACTAGAGAGAGCATGTGCCTGTGATCATGCGCAGTTTCTTTGTTTGTTTCTTTTTTGTTTTAATTTTTAACATTGCCACTGTACAGTGCATCGTGTTCAAATAAACACGGGTTTTGGCGTCAAACATTTCTTGCCTAAATGTCTACTTTTAAAACTTGATAATTTAAGTTGTCTACTGAGCGTTTGTCTACTGATCCAGGGGTTGGCGGTTCGTATCCCGCTCTTGACGGGCTGGCCGTGTGTGATCCCAGCTCCACAGATGAGCGCTGCCGTTGTGTCCTTGGGCCCCAGTGTCTGCAAACACTGGTAGCCCCCATGACAGAAGTACATCAAGGCCAGTTGTGACGTGGGCCATCCTCCTGTGGACCCGCCACCTGCGGGAGGCAGATCTGCTTGGACTGCTGCCTCCGCGACCCAGGAATGGAGTAAGCAGAAGAAGAAGATGGATGGATAATTTAATTTCAGTTTACTAGAAAATTTTGAGACAATCGGTTTTGTCATTTCTTTCCAAGTAGTGTTTAAGTACACATATGCACAAATAATTGCAAAATATGGTCTAAGACTCTCATTTAACATAAAATAATTACAAGCAATGCTTTCTGTAATACAACAAAGAAGGATGGATGTAGATTAGTCAGCCATTTTACAAAATCTGTGTCTCAATTCTCAGTGTGCACACTTCGGAGTGTGCTTTTAAGGTCGCATACGTCACTTCCAGCGCGACAACTGCTGTCCCATTTCGTTTTTGTCCCATGCGCACTTAAAATGCACCCTGAAAACCGCAGTCGTTTATATATCCCAGCATGCACCGTGCGCTACTTCTTCTACAGGAGAAAATGGAGTCGGCGGCTGCATCTGGTAGTTGCGAGACCGCAATTTCACCGACACCCATGCGGCCCTTAAAACCACACTCCGAACTGTGCACACTGCGAATTGAGACACGGCTAAAGTGTGCTGCTCTTTCTAACTCCATCCATCCATTTTCTTACGCTTATCCGGGGCTGTCTAAGCAGGGACGCCCAGACCTCCTTCACCCCGGACACTTCTTCCAGCTCCTCCGGGGGGACCCTAAGGCGTTCCCAGGCCAGCCGGGAGACATAGTCCCTCCAGCCCTGGGTCTTCCCCAGGGCCTCCTCCCGGTGGGACATGCCCGGAACACCTCCCGAGGGAGGCGTCCAGGAGGCATCCGAAACAGACGCCCGAGCCACCTCAAGCTGGCTCCTCTCGACGTGGAGAAGCAGCGGCTCTACTCTGAGCTCCTCACCCTATCTCTAAGGGTGCGCCCAGCCACTCTGCGGAGGAAACTCATTTCGGCCACTTGTATCCGTGATCTTGTCCTTTCGGTCATTACCCAGAGCTCATGACCACAGGTGAGGGTAGGAATGTAGATTGACCGGTAAATGGAGAGCTTCGCCTTTCGGCTCAGCTCCCTCTTCACCACAACTGTCCGGTACAGCAACCGCATCACTGCCGACGCTGCACCGATCCGCCTGTCAATATCACGCTCCATCCTCCGCTCACTCGTGAACAAGATCCCGAGATACTGAACTCCTCCACCTGAGGCAAGGACTCCCCACCCACCCGGAGCAACAGCAATTAATAGTGAACATTAGCATTTAACAAACACAGTGCCTCCTGCTGGTGGGGGGAAAAACTACAACAGCACATGCAGGATTCAAAAAGAAAGTATTGTGTTATCAAACTTTTACAAATACAATTTTAAAACATTTATTTAGGTTTACCGCTACAACAACCAAAGCAGTCCACAAGCTGCAGCCTTAAGTGCAAAAACAAATAAAAATAATAATCCTGTGTGTCGACTGACCAGTACGTATCTAGTCGTCCTTGGAAACAGTTTATTATGGTAGTCTCTTTTGTGCTTCCTCGCTGCTGGGAAGTTATTTCAGTCTGAGGACTAAAAGAAGCTCGTTTGGCAAGGTACTCGCTATTCGCATCCTTATGCAAACTTGGTAAATGTACATTTTTAAGATTGTAGATTTGTGGAATTTTTCCCTTTGAGAACTGTTCCTGACCCCAGCACGATGCACTTTTGCTTTTGTCCGTCTCGCTGTCATATTCAAAGAAATCCCATATCGGGCTCTGCTGCTTTCTCCCAACTTTAGCCATTTTGCCAGATCCCGCGGTCGAGTCGTGTGCACGAGCCGACTGTAAACAGGAAGTGACAGACAGGAAGTGACAGACAGGAAGTGCCATAAGGTGCCACCAGCTCACGTAAAACTGCGAGAGCAACGGGTTGATTTATTTTATAGCAATCCAAGGCTTAGGTTGTAAATAAATTGACAAAGACAAAGGAAGAACAATTTATCTAGAATTCCAATTAGCTTGAGTTAGTTTTGTAAACACATGAAACAGTTTCAGTTAGTTATTGTTTTTTTCTTTTGTCGTTTTTATTGATTTCAGTTAACCAAAATATTTTTTCAATTTTAGTTTTTGTTTTTTTGTTCGTTTTCTTTAACTGTAATAACCTTAAATAAACCTGAATGCACATGAAAACTGAACATTCTACACAAATTAACCGACTTTATGTCACGTTTAAGATGCAAAGCGTTTCCCAAATTCTCCATTGACATGAATGGGATTTCCATTTAACCGGAAGTGCGACCACAAAAAAGCTCGATTTAGGAGCTTTTAGAGACAAAAGAGCTGAATAAATACTGGCCTTTTAGAGATTTAAATCATCTCATAGTTGTTTCCTTCTCATTTGTTGTATTTTGGGTGATTTCTGCATGTTTGAGTCATTTTTATTCTCCTCTTTTCAACATAATTCCTCCGATGTACCGCCAAATTAATTTCTTAATCAGTAGGAATGGCACAAGATCTCGTGCACATATGAGAAAAATGTTCTTTTTTCCCCCCATGTTTTTTCACATTTGGATTAGACAAAAAGGGTTGTGGTTTGGTGAGTTAGAACTCTTAGTAGCAGTACTAGAATGGAAACAAAAATATGAAATCAAATAAATGAAAAATTGTGAGGCCAAAATTGGAAAATGAATCGTGAAATGTTTATATTAGGAATTATGTCCAAATCTGGTCTTGTAGTGATACACGTAGGATTCAGTGTTGCAGCGTTTTGGTACAAATTCCAGAGTATTTACTTATCTACTTCCATGGAAACACCCAGGTCACAAGACCACGTTACAGGGCATATCTGTGGAGAGGTGAGCCCAAACTTTTGACCGGTTGTGTATGTTTAAACAGCACCAGTCAAAAGTTTGAACTCAACCTCTCGTTCAATGTTTTTATTATTATTATTATTTTTACTACTTTCTAGATTTTATTTACAAACAGAAGACATCAAATATAAGGAGGAAGATTTATGGAATTATTTAGTAAAGAAAAAACTGTTTAATAACTTTTAAATAATTTTTCAACAAAGCAAAATGTGGATGTGGAAATGTGGAATTTCCCCACTGTGGGACTAATAAAGGCATAGCTTTCTTTCTTTCTTTTCTTTTCTAATTGGCTCAATTCACGCTTACTGAAAGACGTTTGGAAACATGCGGATGACGATATTCCGGTGGAGTTCCCGACACTGGGCGTGTGATAAAACCGTGGATTCAGCAGCAGCGTCTTCCCAACCTGCCAAAGCTTTCCACGGAGGACGGGACTCTAATCGCGTCTTCGATGTCACTCACAGGCAGCTGGTTGGAACACAAATGAATAATCAATGTATAAAAGGAAATATGAAAGAATACAATGACATCTAGATGAAGAAAACCAGGCAGTTTTCTCAGTTCTTCCAGATTCTGCCAGAGTTACGATCGCCAACAGAGCCCAAAGGAAGTCGTCATCCGCATGTGTCCAAACGTCTTTGGACACAACGGTTTTGTGACGTAAGCGTGAATAGAGCTCATTGTTTTACGATGTTTTTGTATGTATTATTTTGTACAGCACTTTGGGCAGGAGTGGTTGTTTTTAAATATTTAAATGTTCTGACGTGACTAAAGAAAAAAGTTTAATAACTATTATTATTATTATTATATTTTTCGACAAAGGAAAAAGTGGCTAATTTGAGGATTTGGTTATAAAATACATATATGTATACAAAAAGAGTTATTTCGTTTTTTGTCTTTGGTACAAAGTTCCAAATATCTTACGTCATATATTTGATGTCTTCTGTTTGAATATCAAATGTCAAAAGTAATAAACACAGAAAAACACACTGAATGAGAGGGTCCAAACTTTTGACTTTTCGCTGGTCTTGTACTCGGGGACTCTGGGACTTTCTTGCTTCGAGGAGACTGTTCCCCACTCTGCAACCATGCGTAAAAACTATCAGCTTCTTGCAATCTTTAATAATTACATTTCTATGGCCAATCCGGGCATAAAACAAACTAGAAGAAGACAAAATCGGCCAATCGCATCGCCCGAAAGTTCCAAAACCCACTCAAAAGTTTCACAAATCCAAAACTTTTCCCGAACTTTGCCCAAATTCCAGGGTCGTTTGAATACATCTCATTTCTCTCCTTGACTGGCTCCATATTCCTCCCTTTCAGATGGTCATTTGTGTCTTTGGTGGCGGACATCGCGTGGAGCTGGAGCGTGACCTTTGGAATGCGCCCGTCGCCGTGGTTACGCGTTAAGACACAGTACCAGACGGTCACGCAGACAGGAGTCCAATCTGAGGACCTGTTTGAGAACCACGCAGCCAGGACGGAGGGATGGGGGGATGAGAGGAGACAGATGAGAGGAGGAGGGGAGGAAGGACAGAAACACATGGAAAGAAAAATAAATAAGATAAGAAAAAATGTATACAAAAAAGATTATTATAATTATCTTTTTTTTATTCCGAGTGCAATTTTCTTGTTTAACAGTCGACAATTTAGTTTTATAATAAATATTGAAATTAGAAATAAAACTATTAAAACAAGCACATTTTATGTACAAAATAATAATAATAATAATAATAATAATAATAATAATTATTATTATTATTATTATTATTATTATTATTATTATTATTATTATTTATACATACATTGTGCTTATTTTAATATTTTTATTTCTAGTTTCAATATTTATTATAAAACTAAATTAACTAAATATTAAATTATTGTCTACTACTGTTAAATGAGAAAATTGCACTTGGAATAAATAATGAAAAAAATAAAATTACAGTAATAATAATAATAATAATAATAATAATAATAATAATAATAATAATAATAATAATCTCCCTTTTTAATTTTTTTTTTTAAAAGTGTAAATCAAAACAATTTCAGTAGAATGTTTTAATCATTATTTTAACTCTGTGTATTATTTATGTAAAAGTAAAAAAAATACTTTACACAAGTGAGTCTTGTGAACTTCAAGTTGCGTTTTAATGTTGTTTCCTCATTAAAAACAGAGCTGGAGTTGTGTTTTGTTTCATTCACATGTTTGAGTAACTCTTTATTATTAGTCTGTCTACATCTTCAAAGCTCAAAACACTCATTTCCACCTTGTGATGTCATGAAGTAATAGTTCTATGAAGGTGTGTGGAGTTTACACAACACAATGGAGCGTTGTGTTCAGTTTGAAGAACTCACCCTAAAAATGCAGGGTTTGTGTGTAAAACTTGTGTGAAAGAAAACACAAACACAGCTCCAGAGGAGTGTTCCATCAACGCAGCTAAGCGCAAAGCCCGGCTTATTTCGACACTCCGCGCTAGTTTTAGTGAGAGTTTGATTCCATGACTCTCGCTAACCTTAGTCCCCGCTGAGTTACTGCGGCAACACAGTCCTCTGAGCTAGCCTGGTCCCGGGCAGGCTAAAGGTGAGGCTTAAACAGGCCGTGTCGCAAATAATATGTACCTGAAGTAAACAAAAGTGTCAAAAAACAGTTCCGCACACCTCCCGCCTGACTATCTGTGTTGTCCGAAAACAACGGTGACAATATCAGCCAAAAACTAAAAACAAAAATTACCTTAAGTTCTTGGTCAGTTTTGACAACTTTCCAGTAATTTAAAATATTCTTTACTGTCTTTATCGACATTATCAGATAAAAGAATTCCAGAGCTGTCATAGTCTTTGGTTGAGTGGTTAAGTACTGCGTCTTTCACGTGGGCGTCCCGGGTTCGATTCCTGTTACTTACATATTCATGCGCAAGTCAATTTTGTGTTATATTTTCACAAATTTATATTTGCCACACATTACACAGATATGAATGAATTTAACCTACAATTATTCATATCATCATAGAACTTATATCAGTTGGGCCTAACATCACTCTCACTTGACGACATTGACACTTTATATTTTATGTGACATCTCTCTCAAAGAATACAGTTAAAGGTAAACCTTGACTTTTAAAACAAAATGTAGCCAAATAACAGGCACACTCCATGATGGAACATTTCAATGATCCAACAAATTTGCTTCAGAGATGCTGTGCAAGTCTCTTTAATGAAATCCTATTTATCAATTTCCATCAATAGGCATAAAAGACATTAGGTATGACATTCTGGTGTGAGGCCACTGCTGGAGGACTGCTGAGGGTCAGGCAAGGCACTGCTGGAGGACTACTGAGGGTCAGGCAAGGCACTGCTGGAGGCAGGCCTGGACTGGCCATCTGGCATACCGGGCATTTTCCCGGTGGGCCGACAGTCCTCGGGGGCCGGTACCGGTGCTGTTTTTTTTTTTTTTTTAACTTAGAGCTCGGTCACCGGCTCACAATCTAAAGGAGGCGGCCCATTGGTCCATCTTCAATATAGACAGTGGACTAAACCAATCAGGATATAGAGAACGGTCCCACCCCGTTCTCTGCGCTGAGCCCCGCCAGTTTCATAATCATACTGTTGAGCGAATGAGCGGGGAAACAAGGAAACGCGCAAGAAAGGAGGTGCGGGGAATTAGCGGACGGCACCGGCTATGGATCCTACACACTGGCCGTGACTTTCATCTATCCATCTCTATATAACACAATGCACAAGAGGAATAAAACAGCAACACAATCAGCAGCACTGTCAACAGGACTTATTATCGCCATATGTTTGATGTTATCCGGGGACATCCACCCGTGCCCGGGCCCACACCACTTCAAAACGCCGGTAGAGGCTCACCCACTCGCGGAGGAGACACGCGTCACTCCTACCTTACAGGTATGCTCTTTAGATACTCCCCTGTTCCTCTGCTTACTCTGTGCCCGTCGCCAAACGCGACTGAGCTGTCGACGGCGATGTTGTGGATGGCGCGGTACCGGGGCGGTCTGTCGGTGAGCTGCACGGGGAACGGCCGGGCCCGCGGGTGTGTGGCGGCGCATCGGATAGTAGCTTCCGTCCGGAGTCCGTGGGAAAGCTGCGCGCTATAGCCTCTGCATCAGCGGCTGACAACAGACCAGCGGCACCAGGCGGGGTCGTGCCGACGGTAAACCACAGAAACCCAGTTTTTAAAAAGCACCGCATGTTCAAGTTTTTTCACATTCAACCAGTCCAAAATTATCTGGGACCCCAGTGCCAAGCCAAAGGGACTATTATGTGGACATCTAAATGTTACAAGTAACAAACGTGAACAGGTTGAACATCTCTTATGCGAATCTAATATCGACTGTTTTGGTATGTCTAAATCTTGGTTAAAACAAACATCTGCAGAAGCTTTAATAAATATGCCGGGATATCAAGTCTTTAGAAAAGACAGAGAGAGGGGCAATGGTGGGGGAGTCGTCCTGTACATTAAGAACACCCTAAAATGTAAACAGTTAGACTGGCCAAACAATACTCAATTTGATTCCATTGGTGTGGAAGTCACACTATCCAATGAAATGTACGTGAATGTAGATTCAATGAGGAAAAACACTTCGTTTCCGCAGGATGAAATCCAAGTTCTCGGCGAATTTCGCCTGGGGGTGTGGTCGCAAAAAAGGCATGAATAATAAATGAATGTTGCTATCCTGTGGTAGCAAGTGGTTGCGATGCAGTAGCCGGTCAGCTAGCTCTAAAGTTTGAGTGCTCAAAATATCTGCAGTGGGGTACTAGCCCGGACTATGTTGTATCGGCTCTAATGCTTATTTGCCTCTACTAAGAACATAATTCATATTAACAAGAATCCATGTTCATGGTTACAACAAGGTCACCCTAAATCATTGAATCATTGATTGTTTCCCTCATATTAGCCCACTTCAGCACACAGTAAATGGATTGGAGACGTAGTTAACGAGCTAGTGGGCAGCTAAAAAAATAAAATAAAGGTTTAGATGGCAATCTACAGTGGTCTATTTGCTTGATTATATTTACATCAAGCCTAAACAACAAACCATGTTGATTGGATAATACTCCCTACAACTGTATACAGCTGGTAGTGTACATCATATTTGATACTGTATTTTATATTTGACTACTACTTTTCTATTTAAATCTGATTTTACATATATATTTATTATCATTATCTTATGTATATAATTGTGTCTCCTCTGACACAGGTCTATTGCTCTTTGGTTGCTTTTCCATCTATTTTTCTTTTTGTTCTTTTACCCTCTGTTTTATATCATATATCATATATTATATTTGATGAGTGAGCGACTGTACCCAAAACAATTTCCCTTGTGGATCAATAAAGTCTAAGAATATACTTTAGGTTAAGAAAGCTTTTAATCATGTAAATGTTTCCACACTACTGACTCCACTGGTGACATCCATATTGGTCAGACTTTTTTTGATAAACAATAAATTCCATACACATCATACATTGAATAGGCCGATTTAAGAGCATCGTTACTTCCGGTCAGCCATCTTGCCTTGCCTCGTGCTGCCTTAGTATGAGATTTATCTGATCATTATCAAAAGTAAAAATGTAACCTAAAGATACTAAATGTTTTGATGGTTTAGATAGTTCCACAGTTTTTCCAGGTAGTTCCCAATATTTTTATTTTTGGTTTTCTATTTATCACTTAATAAAGTGTAATAATCTGTCCCTCTTCCCGTCTGGTCGAGCCAAGCTGTTGAGGAGAGAGAAGAGAGAGTAGACGTACTTTTCCCGCCCAGAGCCTGATAGAATGTAAGAATTTTTAAATCACCACCCAAAGCGAGATGCTACAAACCCTGTAGTGAAGAAGTAGTGTAGTGTTTCCCCTTGGCCAAGACGTAACAATAGTCAAATACATTACTTTGGGGAACACAAACATAAATTAGTCTGTTGTGCTCCGCTAATTATGAGGGGCTGTTCTGAGCCAAAAATGCCAGGGCCGTTTTTTTGTCCCAGTCCAGCCCTGGCTGGAGGACTGCTGAGGAGGGTCCAAGTGTACGCCATCTTCAGTAACTAGAACACAAACATACTATGAAAATACACAAATGCTTGGATCATAGCTGAGGCAAGCATTAGCCTTGAGAATACCTTGAATATACTCTTCACGAGAACTCGCAGGAAGGATCTTTGATGGGGTCCCTCCTTCAATTACCTCCATCAGTGGGCGACCCCGGTTTAGGGCCAGTGCCAGCTCCTCTGCAGGTGAAAGGTTTTGGGGGGGCTCCCACCTCCTGTGGCTTGGTAGCTACTGTTCATTTTAAATTAAATTAAGGTACCATTTCAATAGTATTACTAAGATCACTGAATAATAATATTAATATTAACCTACTTACTTAGACTTAGACAAACTTTATTGGTGCACAAGGGAAATTGTTTTGGGTACAGTAGCTCACTCATCAAATATAATATGATATATAACAGAGGGCAAAAGAAAAAAAAGAAAAAAATAGATGGAATAGCAACCAAAGAGCAATAGACCTGTCAGATGAGACACAATTACAGTCATACCTCACCTTACGAAATTAATTCGTTCCAGAAGTGGTTTCGTAACATGATTTTAGAGTCGCAATGGGGGAAGCTGAGCGCGCATCCGAGCGCGCATTATTTGAATTTTTGTGATTTCGCATTTCGTAACTTGAATTTTCTTTCGTATTCAGAGACGAAAATTTAACGTAAACACGTTTCGTAACTTGGATTATTCGTTAGTTGGGTCTTTCGTAAGGTGAGGTATGACTGTATATACATAAGATAATGATAATAAAATATATATGTACAAATCAGATTTAAATAGACAAGAAGTAGTCAAATATAAAATACAGTATCAAATAAGATGTACAGTACCAGTTGTATACAGTTGTAGGGAGTATTATCTGTTACATATAGGTGAGTTGTACAGTTGTATGGAGTATGGTATGAATGTAGTCCTGTATCTCTCACTGTTTGAGTGGAGCTGTAGGAGCCTGTTGGAGAATGAGCTCCTCTGTCCCTCTATGGTCTGGTGCAGTGGGTAAGCAGGAGTGTCCATGATAGAGAGCAGTTTGTCCAGTGTCCTCCTGTCCCTCACTGTGACAAATGTCTCCAGCTCACAGCCGATCACTCTGTAAATTGTTTTTATACTTTGTCTTTACCTGCAAAACAGTCCTCTTTACATTATTCCTGCTCAAAGACAAGATAACACAGTTTAATATATTAGTTGGGGCAAATACTATAACACAGTAAAAAAAAACTGACAAGACTGCTGTACAAATATGAATATAAACATTTTATGACATCAACTGCTCTCCTTGAGTATCGATCTCAGGTTTCCCACGTGACAAACCGTAGCAAGTCCTCTCCTCTGTGTTTGTGTGAAGAGTCAGGGCTGTAGTCCTTATCACCACACACCAGACGCCATGTTTACACACCACACACACACACACACACACACACACACACACACACACACACACACACACACACACTGAAATACACACACAGACACACACACAGACATACACATACACACACACTGAAATACACACACAGACACACACACACACACATACACATACAGACACACACAGATACACACACACACACTGAAATACACACACACAAACACACACATACACACACACACACACACACACACACACTGAAATACACATACAGACACACATACACAGACACACATTTTTTCTCCCACACCAACAAGATGGCGGCGCGGACACAGGCAGCGGCTGCTCTCGGTCCCAATGTTACAGTGTTTTCTTGTATTTTGTCGTGTAAACAACGTTGTTTTTGTTCGTCGTTGTCTTTGTCATGTGAGCCTCCTCAAAGGCGCACATACAGCCGGGAGTTTCTGCTCAACATTAGCAGAAACAACACTATAAACAACACATACTTTGAAGGACTACGGGACACACTTAGAGACAACGGCCTGCTCCGGGAGCACTTACCACCACTGACCCCCACTCCTAGACCTCGCCCGCAGTGGATGCGCCACAAGTGTCGTGAGAGGAAACAGAAGCAGGGTAAACGCAGAGGCATCAGGAATAGGCTAGCTGCTAACCCGCACAAGCCGGCGATCCCCACCATCGTACTGTCTAATGTACGCTTGCTGGACAATAAACTGGACCACGTACGTTTACTTCGGGCTACGCTAAAGTTGGTGAGTGAGAGTTGTGTCCATGTATTTGTGGAAACACGGCTCAACGACAGCATCCCCGACGGCGCCATACAACCCGTCCAGTTAGCATGCTACCAGGCGCACAGAACTCTCGTCGAAGGATGTAAGACGCAAGGCAGCGGACTCTGTGTTTATTTAAACAATGCCTGGTGTCGGGACGCTGTCGTTGTCTGTAAACACTGTTTATCACTGCTAGAGACGATGATTATCAAGTGCGGACCGTTCTACCTGCCGAGGGAATTCACAGCCATACTACTTGTTGCTGTTTATATCCCTCCTAGCTCCAATAATAACAACAGGAGCGAGGCACTTAACGAGCTGTACCAGCACGTGAGTGAGCAACAAACTGCCCATCCAGATACTTTTCTCATTCTGGCGGGCGATTTCAACGACGCAGACCCAAAGTCTGTGTTTCCTAAATTACAGAAACACATCAACTTTCCTACAAGAGAAAACAACATATTGGACAATGTTTACACATTGTCCAGTATGTTGGACAAAGCCCTCCCCCTCCCCCACCTGGGCGCCTCTGGCCACATAACTGTTACTCTAATGCAGCATAAAGGCCGCTGGTCAAAGCCACCAAATCAGTTCGTAAGCAGGTACAGGTGTGGCCAGAGGGGTCTTCAGAGGCACTGGAAGACTGCTTCTCTACCACTGACTAGGAGATTTTCAAACAGACTGACACCCACAACACCATGCATCTACAGGAATATACAGAGACGGTCACTGTCTACATCTCATAGTGCATTGATGATGTCACAGACACCAGGACCATCACTATTCGGGCCAATCAGAAGCCATGGCTTACAGGGGAAGTCTACAGGCTGCTGAGGGTAAGGAACACTGCCTTCAGAGCTGGAGATGAGGTGAGCCTCAGGGCCAAGACCAGCAGACTGAAAGACAGCTTCATCCACCAAGCTGTCAGGATGCTGAACTCTCTCTCTGCTCTGCCCTCCCTCCCTAAATGACACTGCTGCTTAAATGACACTTAAAGGACACTGACACTACTGCTTAAGACACTTAAATGACACTGACACTGCTGCTTAAATGACACTGACACTGCTGCTTAAATGGAGTTAATATGATTAACTGAAATTCAGGAGCAGGACCATGCCTCAACCGCCTTTTCCTCCTCACCAGCAAATCACAGTTCACCGTAACCACACCTCTAATTTCCCGGAAGCTATTTGTAGCCGCTCATCCCTTCATTCCAGTTTGTCTCGGTTAACTTGACAGCTCTCGACCGTGTCAGCTCGCTTGAGCCAGGGCGGGTAACAACCTGTCAGATTCAAACACCAACCTGTCACACGTTTCCTCGTCCCCTCCAGTTTGCGAATTCCTCACGCCACGACGGATCTCACGAGGACCTCATTCAGGAATCTGCAGCCGGAGGATTTTCCATTGCAGGTCCGCTCCGCGGTAAGAACTGCTGGCCGGCGTTCAGCCCACGGCCGGTGCCGCCCAACGAACACTCCAGGCGCGCACTCATGCAGTGGACCTCCGCCTCCCAGGAGCACCGTGCATCCACCATCAATATCTCTGTAGCTGACGGTATCCATGGGATATCCACATTGTCCCTCTAGTTGCCTCCTCCTTGTGTAGGCGTTCATGCAGCCCGGCTCTCAGAGTGCAGCCCGGCTCTCAGCGCGCAGCCCGGCTCCGGCAACCACGGCTTTCGGCGCGGCCGAGCCTCCAGCAACCAGCTATGTTTGGTACTGCCCGGCACCCGCCGTGCCCCTTCAGGCTGACACATCAAGACAGGACCTTCAACCATTTAGATCAAGAATGTAACCGCAGCGCTCTGGAACGTGACGAACGAGCTTCCGGATTCCCGCCATATTTCCCACGTGCAGCTGCGGACGTCACCACTCCCACCTCTCCTCCACTACAGTCTCATGGCTCCCCCTGCTGGGGGCTAAGTAGCATCACCACCAGTGGCCAGTAAATATCTTCTGTCTACTGTGCAGCCTCTAATCCGTTTTCCGTCTTCTGCTCTGTTCCTTTCCCCCACCCCCACCCCCTTACCCAACACCCAAATGTTTTTTCTCTGTTGTTGCAGTCGACACAAGTCACCACATTCACTCACACTCGTTCTCACTCCGAAATGTCATACCAATGCATTTGTTCGCTTAACCCGTCTCTACATCGGCACACTGTCATCTCGTATTCAACCTCTCCTACCGACTCATGCTAGCTCACACTATTCCAACAGATGCTAGCTAAACAGTCTCTACACCCACTCTACTATTCCGATATCCAGCACCCATCGACTCATATTGCTCACTCTATTCCAGCTCGTGCTGCTTATGCAATTTTGACGTATGTTAGCTGTCTTTTCACCTGCTCGCCATCAACTCATATTCCCTTGCTGTCTCACACTATTATAGCTCTGGCGGCTCACGTCATCCATTCCAAGCTATCTTAAGCTGTTGTAACCACATGTCACACTGTGCGATGTCACACGATACAGCCCCTCCCAGCTCTGCCCTCTCCCTGGGCTACACCATCTCGGCTCACCACCTCTTTCCCGATTGAGAATCCTACCATCGACGTCAGCTCACGACTTCTCCACGTTCTATCCTATACGCGTCCTCAGCGATGGCCTCACCATCTCGTCCTCACCTCCCCCTGCTCATGCTACATCATCGCAATCCTTCATCATTCTCTGCTCTCATGTCGCGACTACTAATACTGTCTCCAAATTCGCCCTCTCTCATCCGTCCAGTGTTCAACCCGTAACCGCCCTGCGAACACCCCCAATATGCACCTCACCCTCAGGTTGTCCCACAGGTTCCAAGCCAACTGATGGCTCACCGACTCTCACGACGGCTCGCCGGCCCTTACGACGGCACGATGGCCCGCCGGCTCGCTCTGCTCTCACGACTGCATGACAGCTCGCCCAGCTCCCATGACGGCTCGCCCGGCTCTCACGACGGCATGATGGCTTGCCCAGCTCTCACAATGGCTCGCCCGGCCTTCACGACGGCTCGCCGGTTCTTACGACGCCTCACCCGGCTCTCAAGATGGCATGCTCGCCCGACTCTCACGATAGCTCGCCCGGCTGTCATGTCGGGTCTCGGGTCTTTCTCCTGACCCATGACTGGTCTCCCTCCCCGACCCTCATCCCTCGGACCCTCATCCCTCCGACCCTCACCCCTCCAACCCTCACCCTTCTGCCCCTCATCCCTCATCCATCCGACCCTCATTTCATTATCCAACATTCGAGCCTCGCTTCCTTCACCTACAGGTTCCTATGCTTGCCATCCGCACCCATGCTGAAGCACGCACATCAGCATGGTCATCATGATCACCTCTGTCAACTATCCGCACCAGCACGTGTAACCCAACTCCAGCGAAGGTCCAGCTCCTCTGTCAAGGGAGAAGACCCTCCATGTCACAGTTTCTCTACGTCACTCCTGACTCATTCTCCACATGGCATCATCAGAAGAAGAAGAAGAAGTGACTTTATTGATCTCACACTGGAGAAATTCTTCTCTGCATTTTAACCCATCCTATATATATATACATATATTAGGAGCAGTGGGCAGCACACACATTAGGGCGCCCGGGGACCATCTCCATGATCTTCTTGCTTCGGTTTGGTCAGGACCTAAGCTGGAGGTACCTATGGTGCATGTTTTGGGTTGATGGGGGAAACCGGAGTGCCCGGAGGAAACCCATCCAGACACGGGGAGAAACATGCAAACTCCACACAGAAAGGCCCAGGCGACCCGGGGATCGAACCCAGACCATGCATGCAAACTCCACACAGCATGTGTGGCCCAGGCGACCCGGGGATCGAACCCAGACCATGCATGCAAACTCCACACAGAACACACACAGACGCAGCTCCACGACGCAGCTCCAGTTTCTCCAGCGTTTAATCTTAATCTCCGGCTGTAGTTGGCTTCCGTATAGCTTCCAGAGGCCCCGAATCGCACAGTTAGCCTTCAGCTTCATCGGAACTCTGTCCTACCATTCCACCATTCTTTGGGGGTCTGACTAATCCAGGCATTCCCATTCATTCTAACAATAATAGATCAGTCAACACCACCTTCATCAGCTTCCCCTCTGCTCATCTGACGTCACCACCATCTGCAATTTCATCACCTTCTTGCGCCACTCCAGGAACATCCGCATCTTCACCATCCATGCTTACCTCTCAGTGATAAATCTCCTATACAAGCTGACTTCTGGTAAGGACTGCCAGTCTCTATCTCATCCTCACGTTTCCATTCTGATTAAAGGATTGCAAAAAAACAAACCTCACCTTCCTCCAAAATGCCTACCACTTACTTTGGACCTTCTCTATCATTCTCAAGTTGCGCTCCGGCTACCTCTCGTCTTCCACAGACCTTACTCTCGAATGCATGTTCGTCCTAGCCTTCTTCGGCTTTCTCCGCTGTTCGGAATTCGCTCCGACATCCAGCATCTTCGTTCCGTCCATCCACCCTAGACTTTCAGATCTCACCGTACACTCTCACGACTTACTCGTCTTCACTCTCCACAGGAGTAAAACGGATCAGTTGGGAAACACCTTCCCTATCCACCTGTTTCACCTCGACTCTCTGCTAAGTCCATACGACTTAAATACCTCGCTTTTCGACGCACTTCCAATTCCTCCCACAACGATCCGCTCTTCATTACAGAAACGGGCAAGATGGCTTCCAGATCTTGGTTTACTAAACATTTCAAAGAAATCTTACGCTCTTCCGACATAGCTCCCCATCCATTCTCCATTCATTCCATTCGCATCGGCGCCATGACGTCCGCTGCCAGGGCAGGCATACCTGACCGAAAAATTCAAACCCTCAGTCGCTGGGCCGCCAGGGCCTACCTCGTGTACGTTTGTCACGACATCAACAGTCTCCTCCAGGCCCATTCCACTTTATGCTCTTTCTAAAACTTTTGGGGGTCCCGTTCCGGCTGAGCCTATCGAAGATTGAGACGGAGCCCCCACCCATTGTCTCAACCCAGCCATCACTGCCTATTCACCCAGACATCCACCATCATTCAATAATAAATATCTTCACTGCATTATGTTGATGGTCCTTGTTAGTGAAAAGACACTTAAAGGTCCCATGGCATGACATTTTCACTTTCTGAGGTTTTTGAACGTTAATGTGAGCTCCCCTACCCTGTTTAGGCCCCCCCAGTGGCTAAAAGTTGCGAAATGTCTAAACTGAGCATTTGCGATCCTTTTCTGCGTTTGAAAAAAACACAGCTCAAATGGGCGATTCTGGACAAGGCACCTTATTGACGTCAGATCGAAAAAAGAAATGCAAATTCAGTTCCACCACCGTCTGGATCTCCACCTCCTGTCTCTGGAAATCACGCCCAGAGAATTTCGACTGCGGAGGAGCTACGCAATGCGAAATGCGTTTTTTTTATTTGCCTGGAGGCACATGCGAGTGTTTCTAGGCTCGGAAGTCCTTTACCCGACTCTCTGGACCTCTGAAACAGCAGTGGTTTAATTTTATTTTCTGTGAAAATGTGTTTTTTTTTCATTGAAAAGGCTCTCCTTTCCTCCTTCGCGCTTACACACGCGGAAGTGGGGCCCGGCACAGCGCACCGCTAAAACAAGGAACCAGCGGCGCATTTGCCCCCCCACCCACTCCTCTAACCAATCTGTGTCCTTCTCATTTGCATTCAAGCAACAAGGCCCAGAATGAGTTGTTCAGACAGAGAGATTATGACTCTGACTCTGTACATGTGTCTTTCTCATGCACTAAGTGTTGATTTTGAAGAAGGATTCATTTACAGTATTAGGGAACCATTAAGGAGCCATATAAAAGCATCAAGAAGTACCATGTCATGGGATCTTTAAAGAACACTGACACTCCTGCTTAAATTACACCATTTGAGCTTTATTACACTACACATTGTGTGTTTTACCTTTTTGTATTATATACAAGTTTACTGTACTTTTGCTACAGGTATATGTGATGTTTTAGTCATGGAGTTTATTGTCTTGTTTATCAGATGTTTTATGTTCACTGTGGGCCTAGGGGGCGCTGCAATTTCAAATCCTGTGTGTGCAACCTGTACATATGGCTTTTGACAATAAAGCTAGTCAGCTTTTGAACTTTTATTTTTTTTTTCCATTAAATGTATTGTTATTATACAAACAAATTATTATAAACACACAAGAAGAGAAAGAAAAATCTGAGTATTTATAAACGATTTTGCGATTGGGATTATCCACAGTCAATGAATACAATAAAATGTGCTAATGATGCTAAGGAAGCTAACAATGCTAACAATGCTAACAATGCCAATATCCGGTCTGAAACAGGACCAACTCAGATCTGAACCGGTCTCACTCTCAGACGAGGTCTCTCTCTAGCGCCGCCTCTGGCCCCGACCTGAAACAACAGGACACAGCACAACAACAAGTCAGAAAACCAGAACTAAACCAGGTCTAAACCAAGACTAAACCAGGTCTAAACCAGGTCTAAACCAGGATTAAACCAGGATTAAACCAGGTCTAAACCAGAACTACACCAGGTCTAAACCAGGACTAAACCAGAATTAAACCAGGTCTAAACCAGAACTACACCAGGTCTAAACTAGGACTAAACCAGGCCTAAACCAGGTCTAAACCAGAATTTAACCAGATCTAAACCAGAACTACACCAGGTCTAAACCAGGACTAAACCAGGTCTAGACCAGGTCTAAACCAGAATTAAACCAGGACTAAACCAAGACTAAACCAGGCCTAAACCAGGTCTAGACCAGGTCTAAACCAGAATTAAACCAGGTCTAAACCAAGCCTAAACCAGGTCTAAACCAGGTCTAGACCAGGTCTAAACCAGAATTAAACAAGGATTAAACCAGGTCTAAACCAGAATTAAACCAGGTCTAAACCAAGACTAAACCAGGTCTAAACCAGGATTAAACCAGGACTAAACCAGGACTAAACCAGGAAAAACTAGGACTGATCAGGTCTAGACCAGGACTAAACCAGGAAAAAGTAGGACTGAACCAGGTCTAAACCAGGACAAAACCAGGACAAAACCAGGTCTAAACCAGGACTAAACCAGGCCTAACCCAGGAAAAACTAGGAATGAACCAGGTCTAAACCAGGACTAAACCAGGTCTAAACCAGGACTAAAACAGGATTCAACCAGGTCTGAACCAGGACAAAACCAGGTCTAAACCAGAATTAAACCAGGATTAAACCAGGTCTAAACCAGGTCTAAACCAGGACTCAACCAGGTCTAAACCAGAATTAAACCAGGTCTAAACCAAAACTAAACCAGGTCTAAACCAGGACTAAACCAGGACTAAACCAGGAAAAACTAGGACTGAACCAGGTCTAAACCAGAACTAAACCAGGTCTAAACAAGGACTGAACCAGGACAAAACCAGGTCTAAACCAGGACTAAGCCAGGTCTAAAGATCAGTACCTTGCAGTAGTAGTAGTAGGACATTGGGAGGATGTACAGGAGCAGAAGGAACAGAAGAATCACCACGGCTCTGATGATCAGGTCTGAGTCTAACTCTGAAATGCAAAAGAACCCAGATCAGACCAGGACCAAGACCAGGACTAAGACCAAGACCAAAGCCGAGACCAGGACCAAGGCCGAGACCAGGACCAGGACCAAGACCAAGGCCGAGACCAGGACCAAGACCAAGGCCAAGACCAGGACGAAGACCAGGACCTGGACCTTCCCCTGAGGCTATAGCTGGACGTACCTCCCACAGAAGAGACCTGGAGACTCTGAGAGGAGAAACTGTGTGTGTGTGTTGTGTGTGTATGTGTGTGTGTATGTGTGTGTGTACCTCCCACAGAGAGCTGGAGGGTGGAGCTCTCAGAGGAGAAGTTGTGGTTGAACACCTCCAGGAGGTAAACACAGGTGTAGTTTCCTTTGTGGTCGTGGTCAGCGTCAGAGAAGAGGAAGTGGGCGGAGTGATTGACGGCGGGCAGGGTGCGGTTCTGAGCGGGGGGCGCAGCGGGAGAGAGGAGTCGGAAGGAGCCTCCCGGGTACTGTGGCTCTACGGAGCATTTGACCCTGAACTTTGACCCTAGCTGCACCTGCACCCCCTGGGGGCGGGCCCTGGAGATCCCGTCAGACACAGACACAGAGATGATTGGATGATTCAGGAGGTCTGAGGAGAGACGTGATTGGACAGATCAGTGTGTGTGTGTGTGTGTGTGTGTGTGTGTGTGTGTGTGTGTCTGTGTGTGTGTGTGTGTGTAAAATTCTTCTGGAGCAACTAGAAAAAACATGTGAGGGGACATAAAAATGTAAGGTCCAACTTTTACCTGAACACACCACCTCCAGACCCCAGGGAGAGGAGGGGACTGAACCCTGGACACATCCTCTCACTGAAGACTTCTTCACACAGTCATGTGAGACCCTCCACACAGGACTCCGTGGAAAATCATTTCTGTGTTCTCCATAAACAGCAGAGCCACAGACCATGTCCCTGCACACACCAGCTGTAGCCTCCTGGACCCAGGTCTCCTGGTCAAAGTGTATAGGGGGGTTATCCACCCGTCTCCACTCTCCTCTGTGTTTCACCTCCACAGTCCCAGCACAGCGACTGGCCCCTCCCACCAGCCTGAGCGGCTCTGAACAGACAAGAGACAGATTGAAGCCCCGCCCCTTTACCTGAGGCCCCGCCCCTTTAATTGAGGCCCTCCCAATTTACCTGAGCAGGTGAGGTTGACAGCGGCTCCTTCAGAGGAGCAGGTCGTTGATCCTGAGCGGGGACAGTCTATCAGAGCAGACTCATTGCCCTCACAGTGGAACATCTGCCCCAGAGAAGAGAGCGCCCCCTGGAGGAGAGAAGGAGCCCCACAGCCCAGCTCCCTGCACAGCACCTCTGCCCCCCGCTGGTCCAAGTCCCTGTCACAGACCCCGGTCCAGGACCCGTCCCGGATCTGCACCGAACCAGAGCACAGACCGGACCCCGAGACCAGCCGCACCGAGTCTGTGGAAACACCTGACATCACCACTCTGAGGCAACAGGACGCACACATGTGTGACATCACCACTGTAGTGTAGTGGTAAATATAAATATTACTGTGTGTGTGTGTGTGTGTGTGTGTGTGTGTAACATTCTTCTGGAGGAACTAGAAAAAACATGTGAGGGACATAAAAATGTGAGATCCGACTTTTACCTGAACACACCACCTCCAGACCCTCTGGAGAGGAGGGGACTGAACCCCAGACACATCCTCTCACTGAAGACTTCTTTACACAGTCAGGTGAGACCATCCACACAGGACTCCGTGGAAAATCATTTCTGTGTTCTCCATAAACAGCAGAGCCACAGTCCAGGTCTCTGCATACACCAGCTGTAGCCTCCTGGTCCCAGTCATCGTTGGGCCTCATCCGTCTCCACTCTCCTTTGCGTTTCACCTCCACAGTCCCAGCACAGCGACTGGCCATTCCCACCAGCCTGAGCGGCTCTGAACAGACAAGAGACAGAAGCTGTGTTGCAATTTGAGGGCTGCACACTCTGAAGGGTGGTTTTAAGGCCACTCTGAAGGGTGCAAAGGGTGCAGCCCTCGAACTGCCCTCTGCAGATCGCAAGGCCATTGGCAAAATGGGACAGGCTAGCCCACGGTCTAGCTAACAAGTAGAGGTAAAATGGAGCGCGAACTTATTTACTTACTTCTTTATGCAATTTTTATGCAAGAGAACACAATTAATCGCCGTGCCAGGCGCCCAGTCCTTTTTAGATTGAACGAAGTAAGTAATTAATCTTTCCTTTTGAGTATGAATCTATTAGGCAAATATAACCATATTTATTAACAATTGTAGCTAATAGGCAATTACATTACCGTAATAAAACATTATCACGAACAAGGAACCAATATTATTTTTATATTTATAGTTTGGAGAACAGTTGTCAGCTATATATACAACTACAGTGGGTTATTAAATATCTATATTGTATATTTGGGGCCAGGTTTAATTCTACCTGTGGCTAAACTCCTTTGTTACCACTCGAGGGCAGTGGAGTTTACCTTCTGTGCCACTTCATCCACTATTATATTCAAATGTATTTATGTAGGTAGTACTACTAGGAATAGTAATAATAACAATGTATTATAATAATGTATTATTAATATTGGAAATAACTGCACATTAAAGTATTCAATGTCCACTTCCCCCATCCCCAAACCAGCCAAGGAGAAGATTCAGCAAAATAAACCTGAGTGTACCAGTGCTCGACAGGTTTTTCAGCCAGCAAGACACAGGGCCTGACTTTCGGCTGAGCAGGGAGTCCTTGGCAGTCCTAATATACCTGCTCAACCAGGACCGAAGACATGGATGGGGCGCTGAGATCGAGGTCCTAGTCTTCCTCTTCTGGCTAGCATGTGGAACATCATACAGGGTGGCCTCCAGAGTATTTGGGACACCCCGCTCCACTGTCCACTGCACCGTCCTTGAGGCAGTGACCCATGGGTTTGCAGGGCTAGGAAGGCACTGGGCCTTTGCAAGAGCATCTGGGGCAATAGATGGGCCTTCGCAAGAGCATCTGATGTGGCTGCCACATCAGGTCACCCAGGGGCCCTGATGGTCAGTGCTATAGGAATAGGAAGGTCTTACCTAGCATACTTCTGCAGGCTGTCTCTGACCATCAGGGCCGCTTCATAGACACCTATGTGGGCTCTCCTGGTTCTGTACATGACACAAGGGTCTTTCACCACAGTCCTCTCTACCAGAGAGGACTGTATCCTCCTCCAGGCCACTTCATCCTTGCAGATGGTGGGTACCCCTGTCTCCAGCGTCCATTCCCCCTCATCACTCCCTACGAGCGGCCAGTGCAAGGTGTGGGAGCCCAGCACTTTAACCACCATCATTCCAGGGAACGCTCCATTATTGAGCTTGCCTTTGGAATGATGAAAACTAGATTCCGGACAATCTTTTTTCACGCGCTGGAGGTCCACCACACCTTTGCACCACATGTAAATGAAACGTGAATTACTGTGATATCATGTAATATGTAATTTCTTTCTTTCTTTCTTTTGCAGGTCATCACTGCCTGTGCCGTCCTCCACAACATCTGTCTGGGGACAGGAGACATTGTGGCCCCAGAGGATGAGCCAGAGCAGAACGTAGTGGAGGATGAGTGGGAGAACGACATGGAGACCGTTGCTGGAGCACAGTGACCAGCTGTCTGCTGAGGCGTCTGCCCTGGAGGAGGTTCCGAGGGACCACGATTATGTCTAGGTATAGTTTTCCTAATTACAGTTTCAAATTCTTATTGAAAGTGTTTGTGGGTGATTACAGGTAAACAGATGTAATGTATTATGTAGTAGTACTATCCGTGTTCTTTCTCATGTTTCTAGTCACATGGCAGTCATCTACTGCCCCAGCCAGTCCTGCAAACCCAACCCATGGACGATGTGGTGGACGATGTGGTAAGAGCCCCACTAACCAGCTAGGAGACAAAGACCAGGACCTCGATCTCAGCAGTCGGTCAGAGGTTCATTAGCACTGCCATGGCCCCGGCTCAGTAGAAATCTGGCCGTGTGTCCAACACTGGCACACTTAGGTTTATTTATATGAAATTTAAATTTCCTATTCATTCAATTTTCCTTACATGTTTTTCTTGTTAAATGTTTACTCCTTTGAAGATTGCTTTTTGAGATTATTATTTTATAATGTTGTTAATGATGTAAATAAATGTAAATAATCACTCGTTTATGTTTTCAATGCTTGACATACATTTTTTTTACTTTTCAGCAATTTTTTCTAAAATGCAAAATAATCTGTCAAACTTCTCCTTCCTCTCCTCCACTTCTCTGTCTTCCCTTTCCCTCTGCCTCCTCAAATCTTCCCTGTACAGCCGAATAAGTTCATTCTCCCTGTTTCTTTTCCCTCCTCCTCCTGCTCCTCCTCCTCCTGCTGCTCCTCCTCCTCCACCTGCTCCTCCTCCTGCTCCTCCACCTCCCCCTCCTCCTGGTCCTCCTCCTGCTCCTGGTCCTCCTCCTGCTCCTCCACCTCCTCCTCCTACTGCTCCTCCTGCTCCTCTTCCTACTCCTCCTCCTGCTGCTCCTCCTGCTGCTTCTCCTGCTCCTCTTCCTGCTCCTCCTCCTCCTGCTGCTCCTCCTACTGCTGCTTCTCCTGCTCCTCTTCCTACTCCTCCTCCTGCTCCTCTTCCTGCTCCTCCTCCTGCTGCTCCTCCTGCTGCTTCTCCTGCTCCTCTTCCTACTCCTCCTCCTGCTCCTCCTCCTGCTCCTCCTCCTGCTGCTCCTCCTGCTCCTCTTCCTGCTCCTCCTCCTGCTCCTCCTCCTCCTGCTGCTCCTCCTACTGCTGCTCCTCCTGCTCCTCTTCCTACTCCTCCTCCTGCTCCTCCTCCTGCTCCTCTTCCTGCTCCTCCTCCTGCTCCTCCTCCTGCTCCTCTTCCTGCTCCTCCTCCTGCTCCTCCGCCGCCTCCTGCTGCTCCTCCTCCTCCTGTTCCTCCTCCTGCTCCTCTTCCTGCTCCTCCTGGCAGGACTTGGCCCTGGTGTGTCCTCAGGGATTGAGGCGATGAGGACGGGGGGTTGGTAGATGTTCTCTGCCCCAACACCTCATCCATGAGGACAAACCAGGGCCAAGTCTCAGCTGTCGCCTTTCCAGCTACAGACACTCCTCGACATACGAACATTCGATTTACGAACATTCGGAGTTACGAACAGGGTCGAAAAAAAAAAAAAAAAAAGTTTAATGTTTGGGCAAAAGCGCTGTACATGTACACAACTGAGTTTTTGTATTTAGCGCCTATTCCGACTTCCGGGTACAGTACGTAGTGCGTATTTCCGCTGCTGACGCACAGGCAGGGCGCTGCGCAGCATCCCCCAAGCATCACGCTCACTCAGTAGAAGTGTTCAGAACTTCAACTGAGTGGGCGTACTACGGTGTTACTACGGTGCGGTGTTATGAACTTTGTTGTTTTTCTTGCATGCGTACAGTAATCCAATGTGGTTTATGAAAAGCGAAAAGCTTCTAGTGAAGCTTCTGTGAAAAAGCGGCAAGCCATCTCATTTGAAAAGAAGGTGGCGATAATAAAGAAACTTGATGCTGGTGAGAAGATGGTGAATGTGGCACACGCGTACAACGTGAACCGTTCGACAATTGGTACGATATATAAACAAAAGGACCGCATTATGGAGCATGTGAAAAGTGCAGCGGGTATGCAATCCACCATCATAAGCAAGAAGAGAGGGAAACTCATGGAAGAGATGGAGAAACTTCTTGGTATTTGGCTCGAAAATCAGCGGCAGCGGCATGTTCCTTTGAGCCTTATGCTGATCAGTGAGAAGGCCATATCGATTTTTAATGACCTTAAGGCTAAGGCAGGAGAAAGTGCTGCGGAAGAATCCTTTTCTGCGAGCCATGGCTGGTTTGCACATTTTAAGAAGAGGGCAAATCTTCATCATGTGTCCGTGTGTGGAGAGACAGCGCTTTCCCCAAGAGCTCAAGGAAAATAGGAGGTAAATAGGCTACACACACACACACACACACACAGTCTCACACATACATTCACACTCCCTCGCTCGCTTGCTCTCTCAGCTGACTGTGTTTGCCTCTGTGTCCCTCTCTTCTTTTTATCTCATCAGTTTTCCATATTTTTAAAAAGCATATTAGTATTATTTAGTGTTATTTATTAGTGTTATTGTGTTATTAGTGATATTAGTGTTATTTAAATGCAGTACAAATCCATATAGATAACTTATACAAGCCTTAAACATATAATAACGACTTACGAACAAATTCAACTAACGAACGGGTGTCCGGAACGTAACTCATTCGTAAGTTGAGGAGCGTCTGTACACTTTCCCCTGTCCCTGGGCACTTGCAATCCTTTGACAGAAGAAATTAGAATAAAAGGCAGTTCAAAACATGATGAACACAAAGTTTTATTTTTACAAATAAAAATGGCTAAATTCAGATTATGTACACACGTTATACTTTAAAAAAAAGAAAAGTTTTTCTCATTTCTTTTTGGCCTGCAGCGGCGAGACTTTGTCCCGCAGGCCAAACTTCTCCAGTATTGTCCTGAGTCTTACAGAACATAAACATTCAACTTTACACAATAATAAATACAGGACCTTCATAATTATATTGGATATAATATGAAATCTGTTACAGATCTCCTACTGTTAATGCAAACATTTGGTCAATAACCATGCAGCACACACTGTCCTTTCATTTATGTAGTTAATTATGTCTTTTTTCATTACAGTTTTCATGGTGCTTTTGTAAGGAAGATATTATGGATAATAACATTTAATAAGTCCAGCTTATTTGTGAACAACTGTCTATTAACAAATGGGTAGGTTTAGTCCATTGTGATTGTTTTATACTTTTCAGATCACCAGCTTCCCGGCCATCATTTAGTGATCACAGAAGTACAGGCTGTGGGGAACACTAAAAATAAATAGGAAAACCCAGATTAATACACAACTACTCACATATGTACAAATTAAAATCGCAGTAATGCCAGCTTTGATATAGTTTTCATGGTCAATGTTATATTATCTAACAGGAGTATATAGCACTGTTTTTATACTTACCTCCAAGCCACGATCACGGAGAACTTAGTCCCCTGGTCTGCTCATTGTTCCCTAAAGACAAAAATATTCTTACATTACTACTACTAATACTTCGAATTGGGACACAGCGATACTGTAGAATATCCACATATTACAACAGCTAAGCTAATAAACAGGTGTAAGGAAAACGCTACTAAACGCGAATACAATAGCCGTAAACTAAGCCGTAACGACGACCGTCATACATATGTTTAACTTAACAGTTTATGAACAGTTTCATGTTGTAGGTGAGATAAACTAGTACTTACATTTAAAAGTAAAATCACAATTTGAAGATGCAGCCGCAGACTCCATCTTCTCCCGTAGAAGAAGTAGCGCACGGTGCATGCTGGGATATATGAGGGTGCGAAGTGTACTTGGATGTGCCCTTCGTTCACGGCCCGATCTCCATGGAAACGAGTCAGTTTTCAGACCACATTTGAGGGCTGCATGAAATGGGACAGCACTTGTTGCACCGGAAGTGACGTATGCAGCCTTAAAAACCACCCTTCAGAGTGTACAGCTCTCGAATTGGGACACGGCTGGCGTGAGCCCCGCCCCTTTAACGGTGGTCTCGCTCCTTTACCTGAGGCCCCGCCCCTTTACCTGAGGCCCAACCCTTTACCTGAGCAGGTGGGGTTGACAGCGGCTCCTCCAGAGGAGCAGGTCGTTGATCCTGAGCGGGGACAGTCCATCAGAGCAGACTCATTGCCCTCACAGTGGAAAATCTGCCCCAGAGGAGAGAGCGCCCCCTGGAGGAGAGAAGGAGCCCCGCAGCCCAGCTCCCTGCACAGCACCTCTGCCCCCCGCTGGTCCAAGTCCCCGTCACAGACCCTGGTCCAGGACCCGTCCCAGATCTGCACCGAACCAGAGCACAGACCGGACCCCGAGACCAGCCGCACCGAGTCTGTGGAAACACCTGACATCACCACTCTGAGGCAATAGGACGCACACATGTGTGACATCACCACTGTAGTGCAGATATATGTGTGCTAAATATATATATATCACTGTTGTGTGTGTGTGTGTGTGTGTGTGTGTGTGTGTGTGTGTGTGTGTGTGTGTGTGTGTAAAATTCTTCTGGAGGAACTAGAAAAAAAATGTGAGGGACATAAAAATGTGAGATCCGATTTTTACCTGAACACACCACCTCCAGACCCATAGGAAGGGAGTGGAATGAATTCCAGACACATCCTCTCACTGAAGACTTCTTCACACATTCAGATGAGACCCTCCACACAGGACTCAGTGAAACAACAATTCTGCGTTCTACATAAACAGCAGAGCCACAGTCCAGGGCTCTGCACACAGCAGCTGTAGCCTCCTGGTCCCAGTCTCCGTAGGGCATCATCCGTCTCCACTCTCCTCTGTGTTTCACCTCCACAATCCCAGAACAGCGACCGGCCCCTCCCACCAGTATGAGACTGAGAGACAGCTCTGAAAAGGGAAGAGACAGAGTGAAGCCCCGCCCCTTTAAATGAGCCCCCGCCCCTTTACCTGAGGCCCTGCCCTTTACCTGAGCAGTGAAGCCCCACCCCTTTACATGAGGCCCCACCCCTTTAACTGAGGCCCCGACCCTTTACCTGAGCAGGTGAGGTTGACAGCGGATCCTCCAGAGGAGCAGGTCGTTGATCCTGAGCGGGGACAGTCCATCAGAGCAGACTCATTGCCCTCACAGTGGAACATTTGCCCTAGAGGAGAGAGCGCCCCCTCGAGGAGAGAAGGAGCCCCACAGCCCAGCTCTCTGCACAGCACCTCTGCCCCCCGCTGGTCCAAGTCCCTGTCACAGACCCCAGTCCAGGACCCGTTCCAGATCTGCACCAAACCAGAGCACAGACCGGATCCCGAGACCAGCCGCACCGAGTCTGTGGAAACACCTGACATCACCACTCTGAGGCAACAGGACGCACACATGTGTGACATCACCACTGTAGTGCAGATATATGTGGTAAATATATATGTTTCCAACTGCTGCAAAAACAATCCCAAGTCGTCCCGGAGGCGTTTTGAGTTATTCACAGATTCTGAAAGATTCTAAGCTTCTAAGATTCACAGATTCTAAGCTTTCCAATGATGTCTTACACATGAAAATCTGACCATATTTAAATAAGTTGCCGCTATTTGAAAGCATGCAGAACAGATTTTGCTAAGGGGTGAAATCAGCCCCGAAACTTTTCTCTGTTTTCTCACAACTTGCCTCATTTGCATGACATCAAGCTAAGCCCTCCCCCATCACTGATTATCTGTGGTGTGGTGTTAATGTCCAGGCAGGTCAGAATCATTCAATAATTTAATAATACACAGGATAATATATTAAGTCAAAGTTTACTACAAAATTTAATATACTACCAAGATTCAAGATTGTTTTTTTGTCATATGCAGGATCAACACTAGGTCAATAATGCAATGAAATACCTAAGATCAAGAAGAACCATTGACTGGCCAAGATAGTGGGTGTGGGGGGTGGGGGCACGGCTCTGGAAGCAGCGCCGGACACGCGAGGGGAGCGGAGACATGAGTCACTGGATCCGCAGGAAGCACCGCGCTCTACCCCGTCATGGGACGCGACGCGCACCAACCCCTTGGAGAAGTGTGCGACACGTACACCCCTCATCGTGGTCAAATTCGTGACAGAGCAGCACGACCGGCGCGAGGCCGCGCGTACACCGGGGCTGCGAGCACGAGATCGAACCGTGGCGCCCGGACCCTGTCCTCTCAGCCCGAGCCACAAAGCAGCCGCACGAAACCAGCAAAGAGCGGCACGTGGTGGTTTAATCCTGGTTTAGTCCAGGTCTAGACCTGGTCCAGTCCTGGTTTAGTCCAGGTCCAGTCCAGGTTTAGACCTGGTTTAGACCTGGTCTAGACCTGGTTTAGTCCACATTTAGTCCTGGGTCTACAGTCTCTTAGCCAATCAGGACGCAGAACACAATGTTACACTATAAAAAAAATGTTACACATAAATTTTTTTTTAAATCGGCGAAACAGCGAGGCCGTGAACAGTGAACCACGATAGAGCGATGTATTACTCTACCGCAAAACATAGCAAAACATTCGTATTTATATAAACAAAAATAGAGTGGAAATTAACATAAAGAGACTGTTCGTGGTCGCGCTCACTGCAATTGTATCACTGCTAGCGTTAGCATTAGCTTAGCAGCATTGTGATTGGAGATCTGCTGCGCCACAACATGATCGCCACACAAGTCCTGCAGAGAGCAGCCGCATAGCGCAGTCCCGCACAGAGCACAGCGCAATATGATCACCACACGAAAGCTGAATTAGTATTTAAACATGTCCTCAAGTCTATAAAGTACATGTGTTCTTACATTTACTTACCTGTTGTTTGCCTCTTGTCTGTGGATCGCATGTCCGCGCTTTTTCCCCAGTAAAGTATCCGATCGCATTCTGTACATGAGCTCCGGAGAGCTCCGGAGAGCTCCGGAGAGCTCCGGAGAGCTCCGGAGAGCTCCGGAGAGCTCCGGAGAGCTCCGGAGAGCTCCGGAGAGCTCCGTGTCCCATATCCCGAAGAGAGCGTTTACACCATTTCCTTATGTAGCATTTACAGTCAAAGTTAAGGATTTTTAAGTTATGGACGCAAATGCAGCCTATGAAATCCAGGTACATATTCAGGAGCTGAGCACAGCTGATAGGCGGAAAAAGTAAACAAAAGAGCGCAAATATCACGTGATTGGTCCGCAGCGGTAGGATGGTAATTTAGACACACCTCGATTTTTACCAAAAAATACCCCTTCACAGACAAAATGTATGCTTTTTAAGCAGCCAATGCTGTTATATGAAACATGGAGTGGGTTCTTCATGATCTCAACTAGCACATTCTGCAAAAAAGGAAAATCACAAATTTTGAAAAAAAAAAAAAAGGAAAAACGCGTGTATCTAAGATTGCCTAATGCCAAGTTGTGTCCTGAAAGTCCGTGGTGCGTCACATATATTACTGTTGTATTGCTGTTGTGTGTGTGTGTGTTGTGTGTCTGTCTGTGTGTGTGTGTGTGTGTGTGTGTAACATTTTTCTGGAGCAACTAGAAAAAACATGTGAGAGACATAAAAATGTAAGATCCGACTTTTACCTGAACACACCACCTCCAGACCCCAGGGAGTGGAGGAGTCTGAACTCTCGACACATCCTCTCACTGAAGACTTCTTTACACAGTCAGGTGAGACGTTCCACACAGGACTCAGTGGATAATCATCTCTGTATTCTCCATAAACAGCAGAGCCACATTCCAGGTCTCTGCACACACCAGCTGTAGCCTCCTGGAACCATTCATTGTAGGGCGACACCCGTCTCCACTCTCCTCTGTGTTCCACCTCCACAGTCCCAGAACAGCGACTGTCCCCTCCCACCAGCCTGAGACTGTACGACTCTGCAGACACACACACACACACACACACGCGCGCGCACACACACACATGCGCACACACACACACACACACACGCGCGCGCACACACACACACACACGCACACACACACACACACACGCACACACACACACACACACACACACACACACACGCGCGCACACACACACACATGCGCACACACACACACACACACACGCACACGCGCGCGCACACACACACACACACGCACACACACACAATGGTAAAGTGCTTTTTGCTGTTTCTGTCCCTCAGATGATCTTTGGTCTGTTGTTATAGTATTTGGGCAAAACGGCTGCGTACCTAAAGAACTGTGGACCAGTGGTTCTGGGAACAGTGGGACCTGCACAGTCAGAGGTCCCGGTGTTCCCCGTGTTCACGTAGCAACCAACATTTGTTAGTTTAGATTTAATGAACCTATTAATTTTACGTCAATAGGCAACAGCCAATTGAAGTGATTGAATTAAAAAGTGCCGTGCATTTAGCCCAGTGTGAGAAATGCTCCAGTCGGACTAGATCCAAACCCAGACTCCTGAACCAGCGGGAGCAGCTCTGGTTCAGGCCGGAAAAAAAAAAAGGATGGGTCAAATGCAGAAGTTAAATTTCTCCTGTGTGTCACTGTGTGTCATTGTGAGACCAAATAAAGACTTAATCTTAATCTTAATCAAACTGGATTCACGCTTCTGTCCGGATGGTTTGCACCACCTCGGAACCAGCTGCAGTCCTTGAGCACGGAGGACAGGAGCAGCCCGCCTGGACCCACAGTCCACTGCTCATTCTCACTTTTGCTACACGGAGCCAGAGGACGGCACGGAACCGCTCAGACCCGGTCCATTGGGCACTGGTTCTGCTCGCCCCCGTCTGGACGGAGCCTCCGGACTGATCTGACCGACGCGCTCAGAGGACGGAACGAGACCAAGGACCGGACCCCCAATCCCATTCTGAGGTACGGGGAACAGCGGTACCTTTCAAAATTGGAGGTACCGATGTTTCCCGGGGGAACAGCGGTACCGGGAACACCGGACTGACCCTGAGCAGAACCACAGAAATACTGACGCAACACCAGCGCTGGGACAACACCGAGGACCCAGGTCAGACTGGAATATTATTTTAATTTAATTATATGAATAATTGTCTTAAAACTGACACAAGACATCACTTTTTAAATAAAACCACCTCAAAATAACAGATTGTGTGTTTTTTATACAGAACAATTTTTACATCGATTAAATTGAATTTCTCCTTTTATCATACATCAATTAAAGTTTGTAAAGAAGAAGAACCAGAACTCACCCCCACACCAGAGGAACAAGAGCAGCACCCTGAGGTACATGTCCGAGAACCAGGTCTGAACCAGGTCTGAACCAGGTCTGAACCAGATCTGAACCGAGACTGAAGCAGGACTTAAGCAGGTCTGAGGCAGGACTGAACAAAGTCTGAAATAGGTCTAAACCAGGTCTGAACCAGGTCTAACCTGTGTCTTCTCTTTGAACATCCTGTTTTTTTTTAACATGTTCTTATCTCTTAATCCTTTGTGGTTTTTCTCGTAAATACGAACATGTGAACCCAGGTGTCAAACTTTCCACAAACAGCTCATCCTCTCAGTTTATCGTTCAGTCTCACTCTGGGCGTCCCCTGTCTTTAAAGGCACTGTGCCTGAAGTTTACCGTCTTAAAAATATCAAAACTCATTCACTTTCAGTGTTGAGTGTTAATAATACACAGAAAGCAGATGGAGAAAAAACAAAATAACAATAAACCACCAATTATTTATCAATCAAAAACAACGCTATAACAACAATGCAATAAGAAATGCAAGAAATCTTTACTTCTCCACAATAATGACCCACCACAAAAATAATCCAAAAGTTCTCTTCTCAACCACTGAAAACAATTTATACCCTGATTCCAACACGTTTTACTTGACACCCACTGACTCTATCTGTGAGCAGTTTGCAGACCACTTCATGGGAAAGATAATCAGATGTGATATTTTATCTCGTCAAAGCTCTGTTTCTAACACATCTGAGGCTATGTCCACACGACAACGCTCCTGGATTTTTAAAAATGCGGGTTGAAAAAAATTCACGTCCACACGTGTCGGATCAGTAAATATTTGCGTCCAGACAAAAATGGAGCGCTGAGTGAAAACGATGTAATACATATGCCACACCGATATGTGGCACTGTAAACAGGAAACAGCCAGAGCCACCGGAAACGCAACACTACAAAGAGCACATGTACATAAAGTCCTTTCTCATCCGCAAACAAACAAGCACAAGATAATAACAAGAAGATAATAATGATGGCGAACACACGCACAAAAGCCGACTCTCTCGTTTGGACCGACAATGAAGTGGAGTTACTTCTATGAGTTACGCTGAATTACAAAACACGTCAGTATCAGCAGAACATCGACTGGGAGTCCTGCCAAAGCAGATAATGAGGGCATCGCAACGTCATCGTTTTCCAAAAGCTGCGTTTTGCTCGTCCACACAACAACGTGACCCGGGGTTCTCAGATTTCTCCACTCTGGAACCTGGTTTCAAAAAACACCATTTTCACCCCCCCACCAAACGCCGGCGCCGTGTGGACAAAAGGCCAAAACGAATACAAACTTCTCCGTTTCCACAAAAAAATGTTGTCATGTGGACGGGCCCTCAGTGTTTGTCTGCACCAGAGGAAACACTGGACACTTTTGTCCTGGTTAATGCTGGGATGCTTGACAAGGTCTTCTTTTCAGTGAAGCCCACCACATCCTTTAGATCCAATCCCCACCCCGTTTTTAAGTCATTTTATGGATCTTTTAGGGATGAGCTTTTAGTCATGATGAAGTGCTCTCTTCAGACGGGGGTCTTTACCGCTGCCTTCAAAGCGGCGGTGGTGAGGCTCCTGCTGAAGAAGAGCAATTTAGATTTTAATGATTTTAACAACTACCGACCAGTGTCTAACTTACTATTTTTAAGCAAGATTTTAGACGAGGAGAAAACAATCCCGCACTCCGTCTTACTTGCAAAATGAGAAATTCATTAGGACATGCAACGTTTCAGCCCTAGGCCTTCATCAGGCAAAATGGAGTAAGAGCTAAAGGTGGCCATCTTAAATGGGGTGTGGCGAGCACCCAAGGGTGACAGGTCGTGAATGAACAGTGGACCCAAAACAACATAAGTAAAAATCCAAATCCATGAATCAAAATAGTGGAATGTAATTATTATTATTAATAATAATAATAATAATAATAATAACAATAATAATAATAATAATAATAATAATAATAATAATAATAATAATGATGATGATGATGATGATGATTATTATTATTATTATTATTATTATTATTATGAATAATAATAATAATAATCATGGAACAATAATTGAAAAATAAAGCTGGAGAATATTTGAATACATATAGATATAGTAAATATGCACCCAACTATAGAATAAGACTGGCGTGCTATATACATATCTACATATATACAGTGAATCTTATAATACAGCCCACATACAACCCAACAGAAGCAAGAGCATAAACATTATTTACAATACAATATTTACAAAAAATGCTCAAATTAAAGTCATCATTAAGACCTTTTGGAGCTAAAGTTTGGAGGGTATGGATCCAATATGCCTCCCTTTGTTTGGAAGGCGGTCGTGGTGAGTGAATATGTAGACCAGGACATTACAGTAGTCTATTTGACTGGTGACAAAAGCATCAGTGTCTCCGTGCTGGTCCGAGACAGAATGAGGTGAACTCTGGCTATGTTTTAGGGGATAGAAACCTATTTTTGTGATATTCTTGATGTGTGGGATAAAAGTCAGCTCAGAATCAAAAATGACGCCCAGGTTTTTCACTTGAGGAGATGGGTTAAAAGACTGTGCTTGTAGTTTGGATAAAAGTTTCTCTCTGAGTCTCTGGACCGATGACTAATACCTCAGTTTTGTCCTGGTTAAGCTAAAAGTTTTTTGCCATCCAGGATTTGATATCTAGAATACAGTTAAAAAGAGCATCCCCCTGGTCTTCCCAAAAAGAAGATTTCAGGATTGCAATTACTACAAAACTCAGCAGCACGTGTCCTGACTTGGAACAGAGGGCGGGATCACATTACACCGGTCTTAAAATCTCTGCATTGGCTCCCTGTGAGTTTCAGGATAGATTTTAAAGTTCTTTTACTGGTTTTTAAATGTCTTAATGGTCTTGGACAGAATAGGGCAGGACGAGGAGTAGCACTGTTTGTAGATAATTCATTAACATTTAAAATTATTGACAACATGACAGCTGATGATGTACTGGAGAGTATAACAATTGAGAAAGAAAAATAGAAACATGTAATAATCAGTAATGTATATAGAAGACCAGGGTCTACGTTGAAGAATTTACAAACTGGATGGAGGAATCTTTCTTTCAAAAGGCACATAAAAACATGTTCATATGTGGGGATATCAATATAGATCTGCTTAACTCAGAAAATCATAAATCAACTGAAGACTTCATAAATAGAATGTATAGCATGGGTTTGTTCCCCCAAATAACTAAACCAACTAGAATTACATCTCATAGTGCTACATTGATTGATAATATATTTACTAATGATGTTAATAATCACACTCAGAGTGGAATACTTGTCACGAATATCTCAGATCATTTGCCAGTGTTTACAGTGTATCATAAGAATTATAAAAATATAGATTCAGTCAAACAAATTACATATAGGCGAATCAAAACTGAGGAAGCTCTGAATGCTTTCAAAATGGCTCTTTTCAGCCAAAATTGGGCAGATCTATATTGTATATCAGATACAAACAGTGCATACAATGAATTTTTAAGTGTTTTTATTACTGTATAATACGTATTGCCCACTTATCCCATATATGAGTAAAAGGAAATCAAAACAGTGTCCCTGGATAACAAGAGGGTTAGCTAATTCATGTAAAAAGAAAAATAAATTACATAGAGAGTTCTTAAGGAAAAGAACAGAAAAAGCAGAGAGGAAATATAAAATATATAAAAACAAACTAATATTCTAAGAACAGCCAAAAAAGATTACTATAAGAAATTGTTGGATAGAAATAAAACCAATACAAAGTAAATATGGAACATTTTGAACAGTATAATTAAAAAGGAAACCCGTCAAGTAAATTACCCCAAGTTTTTCATTGAAAATGATACAGAGGTGCATGACATGAATGCTGCTGCACATAAATTTAATGTTTTTTTGTGAACATAGGAACAGACCTTGCAAGTAAAATCCCTAATTCTGAAACGGCAGATGGAAGTGAAGATAATCTCATTAATACAAATCCACATTCAATGATTCTGAAACCAGTTGACAAATTAGAGATTATAAATGTAGTGCAGAAATGTAAGAATAAAACTTCGATAGACTATCAAGGGTTGGATATGATCATAATAAAAAGAGTTATAAATGAAATTTCAGGACCACTATCCCACATCTTCAATTTATCATTTCAGAGGGGCACCTTCCCCACAAAAATGAAAATGGCAAAGGTCATTCCTTTGTTTAAAAATGGCAACAGACATTTCTTCACAAACTATACACCTGTTTCAATCCTCCCCCAATTCTCTAAAATATTAGAAAAATTGTTTAATAACTGTTTGGAAATTTATATAGATAAACACAAATTACTATCGGAATGCCAGTATGGATTTAGAGGGAACAGATCAACCACATTAGCATAAATTGATACAATTGAGGAAATTACCAATTCATTAGACAATAAAAAAAATTCAATAGGAGTATTCATTGACTTAAAGGAGAATTAACGTTTTTTAGGTCAGTGCGCATGCACTGGGGGTGGGATTCAAAAAGTTGACACTTCTTCCCATAACCCTTTGAGATATGTTTACTTCTGTAAAGAAATCATATTAATATGCCTACACGTACATGAATATGTGTAATGTATTATGTACTGTATATTGACTTTGTGACATACTCAATAAATTCATTCATTCATTCATTGGGCTTTCTTATCTTTCAGAACTGCTTTTTCCTTACAAACCTTCACGGGCCCTGCGCTCCTCCGGCAGCTCCTGGTCATTCCCAAAGTCAGGACACACACTCACGGAGAGGCGTCTTTTCAGGACTACGGCCCTCGTCTATGGAACTGCCGGAGGAGCTCAGGGCTGCAGAGAACGTTCATGTTTTTAAGAGTGGGCTCAAGACCCACCTGTTTAGTGTGGCCTTTGATTAAAAAAAAAAAAAGGTGTGTGTGTGCTGCTGTTTGGGTTGTGTGGTGTCGGATTGTGTTTGGGTTGTTTGGTTATGTGGTGTTGGGTTGTGTTTGGGTTGTGTGGTGTCGGGCAGCTGTGGGGGTCTGGTTGGGTGGGTGGAAGGAAATGTGGGTTGTTTTTAATCACTGTAAATTACTTTTGTATGATTAGTGCTTTATATATATAAAGTTTTGATTGACTGATTAATCGATTTTAGGTATATTGTACCATTACTATCAATAGTATGCAGTTCTAGTGAGGTGGTAATTATCATTATTAGTGGTGGTAAAGTAGAAATACTACTTGTTAGCAGTTTTAGCACATAGCAGTATATAGCAGTCATTCTTGCGATGCAGTGATAGTATTAAATTTAGGGATAGCTGTGGTGGTGGTTGTAGTACCAGCAGCAGCAGCAGCAGCAGCAGCAGTAGTAGTAGTAGTAGTAGTAGTAGTAGTAGTAGTTGGTTGTGTGGTGACAGGTGTTACCTTTTTTTTGTATGAAAAGCACTTTATAAATAATGTTTGTTTGATTGATTGATTGACTGATTGAATAATAAACAGCCGATTCAAATTCACATTCATTAAAACAAAAATACCCCAAGAATACTTCAGTTTGTGATGTTTTAATATTTATTCTGCCTCAACATTGGCGTTAGCGTTAGTGTTGAGAGAAAACATCTCTCTTTCTAAACACAGAAGTGTCCTGCTCAAGTCTTCATTTTATTTGTACTTTTGAACATTTTCAGTGACACCCACCCACAGCTCCTGTGCGAGACCTTATCTTAATTTTTTTTTTCATTTTAGCATGACTGCAAAATCCCCAACGATAAACCAGGGCAGGAAGTGGTGAGGCTCATGCAATGAGTTACCAGAAAAAGGAAATATTAAATGTCCAAAAAAGAAGTTTAAACAAGCTCTTTGCAGCTTCATGAATCCTGCAAACCCCCACACGCCCAGAGCCAGAGGCAGAACTGGACTGGGACAAAAAAACGCCCTGGCATTTTTGGCTTAGACCGGCCCCTCATAATTAGCAGAGCACAATGGACTAATTTATGTTTGTGTTCCCCGAAGCAACGTATTTTACTATTGTTACATCTTGGCCGAGGGGAAACCAGGGCGCAACATTTAAAGGAAAAATCCCAAAAACCACCAGCAAGTAACCACCTCGCAGTAACTACACATTCAACAGTTTATTTAATATGCATCTTGCACACAAGGTCAGGAGCATGTTGATTGGCACCCCAGGCCAAATTCCTGTGGAAACGAAGCGTAAAAAAAACCCCAAAAAAACTTTCTCATCAAATCGACACGATTCACATAGGTCACCTGTTTTGCCGAAAAGTGAGTGATTTTCATGCCTGTCCATCACCTAAAAATCCCGGTATTATCCTAACATTACTACCTGCTGACTCCCCTGGTCACTCTGTCCCTCGGGTTCCCTCGGGTAGATATGCTAATACAAGACGCCAGAGGAATTCGTAAAACAAAAGAGAGTAGCGGGGATAGGTCAGAGCTTTGTTCAGGGTAGCTAGCTCCTCCCTTGCAGCTAGATATAAACAGGGTCGAACCAGCATGAGGGCCAGAGCTGACGAAGCCTCTCGGATGAGCGGCGAAACGTTTTCAACCAAACAAACTTTGTCCAGTTGACAAATTGAACTTCTCCTTTGATCATGGATTCTACCTGGACGACTGAGGGACTTTTCACGGTCTTCAAATAACACAAACTTTAGCACTTTTCAAATCATAGAAGCTCAATGTCTTAGTCTACACTTTTGTTTGAGTCAAAAGTGGCCTGTAATCCGAGATTTATCCATAATTTCGAGTAGATGAGGAGGACAGTGAGGCCAGTGCGCATGCACTGGGGTGGGATTCAAAAAGTTGACACTTCTTCCCATTACCCTTTGAGATATGTTTACTTATGTAAAGAAATTATATTAATATGCCTACACGTACATGTATATGTGTAATGTATTATGTACTGTATATTGACTTTGTGACATACTCAATAAATTCATTCATTCATTGGGCTTTCTTATCTTTCAGAACTGCTTTTACTTTACAAACCTGCGCTCCTCCGGCAGCTCCTGGTCATTCCCAAAGTCAGGACACACACTCACGGAGAGGCGTCTTTTCAGGACTACGGCCCTCGTCTATGGAACTGCCGGAGGAGCTCAGGGCTGCAGAGAACGTTCATGTTTTTAAGAAGAAGAAGAAGTGACTTTATTGATCTTTATTCTTCTCTGCATTTAACCCATCCTGTTATTAGGAGCAGTGGGCAGCACATTACTGCGCCCGGGGACCATCTCCATGATCTTCTTGCTTCGGTTTGGTCAGGACCTCAGCTGGAGGATTTTAACTATGGTGCATGTTTTGGGTTGATGGTGGAAACTGGAGGAAACCCACCCAGACACAGAGAGAACATGCAAACTCCACACAGAAAGGCCCGGGCCTCGAACCCAGACCATGCATGCAAACTCCACACAGAACACACACAGAAAGGACTGGGCGACCCGGGGATCGAACTCAGAACCTTCTTGCTGTGAAGCATGAGCGCTAACCACTCAGCCACCGTGCCGCCAAGAGTGGGCTCAAGACCCACCTGTTTAGCTTGGCCTTTGATTAAAAAAAAAAGGTGTGTGTGTGTGCGTGTGCTGCTGTTTGGGTTGTTTGGTTATGTGGTGTCGGGTTGTGTTTGGGTTGTGTGGTGTCGGGTTGTGTTTGGGTTGTGTGGTGTCGGGTTGTGTTTGGGTTGTTTGGTTGTGTGGTGTCGGGTTGTGTTTGGGTTGTTTGGTTGTGTGGTGTCGGGTTGTGTTTGGGTTGTGTGGTGTCGGGTTGTGTTTGGGTTGTTTGGTTGTGTGGTGTCGGGTTGTGTTTGGGTTGTTTGCTTATGTGGTGTTGGGTTGTGTTTGGGTTGTTTGGGTTGTGTGGTGTCGGGTTGTGTTTGGGTTGTTTGGGTGGGTGGAAGGAAATGTGGGTTGTTTTTAATCACTGTAAATTACTTTTGTATGATTAGTGTTTTATATATATAAAGTTTTGATTGACTGATTGATCGATTTTAGGTATATTGTACCATTACTATCAATAGTATGCAGTTCTAGTGAGGCGGTAATTATCATTATTAGTGGTGGTAAAGTAGAAATACTAATTGTTAGCAGTTTTAGCACATAGCAGTATATAGCAGTCATACTTGCGATGCAGTGATAGTATTAAATTTAGGGATAGCTGTGGTGGTGGTGGTAGTACCAGCAGCAGTAGTAGTAGTAGTAGTAGTAGTAGTAGTTGGTTGTGTGGTGTCAGGTGTTACCTTTTTTTGTATGAAAAGCACTTTATAAATAATGTTTGTTTGATTGATTGATTGATTGAATAATAAACAGCCTATTCAAATTTTCTCTTTCTAAACACAGAAGTGTCCTGCTCAAATCTTCATTTTATTTGTACTTTTGACCATTTTCAGTGACACCCGCCCACAGCTCCTGTGCGCGACCTTATCTTAAATTTTTTTATTTTTATTTTAGCATGACTGCAAAATCCCCAACGATAAACCAGGGCAGGAAGTGGTGAGGCTCATGCGCTGAGTTACCACAAAAAGGAAATATTAAATGTAAAAAAGAAGTTTAAATGAACTCTTTGCAGCTTCATTAATCCTGCAAACCCCCACACGCCCAGAGCCAGAGGCAGAGCTGGACTGGGACAAAAAAAAACACCCTGGCATTTTTGGCTTAGACCGGCCCCTCATAATTAGCAGAGCACAATGGACTAATTTATGTTTGTGTTCCCCGAAGCAACGTATTTTACTATTGTTACATCTTGGCCGAGGGGAAATCAGGGAAAAATCCATTTAAAGGAAAAAACATTTAAAACATTTAAAAAACATTTTAAAAACATTTAAAGGAAAAATCCCAAAAACCACCAGCAAGTAACCACCTCGCAGTAACTACACATTCAACAGTTTATTTAATATGCATCTTGCACACAAGGTCAGGAGCATGTTGATTGGCACCCCAGGCCAAATTCCTGTGGAAACGAAGCATAAAAAAACCCCAAAACATTCTCATCAAATCGACACGATTCACATAGAGCACCTGTGTTGACGAAAAGTGAGTGATTTTCATGCCTGTCCATCACCTAAAAATCCCGGTATTATCCTAACATTACTACCTGCTGACTTCCCTGGTCACTCTGTCCCTCGGGTTCCCTCGGGTTCCCTCAGGTCCCCTCGGATCCCCTCGGGTTCCCTCGGGTTCCCTCGGGTTCCCTCGGGTTCCATGTCCACAGCCTCTGGCTGCTCCTCTCCCTGTCCCCCTTCAGTCTGGGCTGCAGAGGACGTGGAGGCTCCAGCCCCTCCAGAGAATATGTCTGTTATTTTAGAACATTTTGCAGCGTCTATAGTGAGATTTTTTCATCTTTTAGCCCGGAACTTCTCCACACCCCCTTTATGCCGCTTCTCCATGTTTCCACGCTCACTGGCGGGGATCAGTGCAGAGAAAGGGGTGGGACCACTCTCGTGAGCTTCTATATCCTGATTGGTTTAGTCCACTGTCTATACCAGTGCTTCTCAAATAGTGGGGCGGGCCCCCCTGGGGGGGCACGGTGTGATGCCAGGGGGGGCGCGTGTGACCCTGGGAAACATGCTTTTTTGCCATACTGTACTAGAACTAAGTGTAATTGCACATCAACAACAGTAGTTGGCAGTGGCGCTCTCATTGTCGCTCTGGGGCAGGGGTCGGCAACCTTAAATACGCGATATACAGAACAGACTCACCATCAGCAGAACATCCTCTGTCACAGAAAAAAGACTTATATTCCACTGAGTCGTGTCCTTTAGTCCGACAGAAGCTGACGCATCAGCGGCACAAGGACAGAGCGTTTTGTTTTTTTTCCAGCACGTTTAGTTTGTGCAAATTAGCAGTGTGGTTTTAAGTTTAGTTTCTGTAAACTCTCTGTAAACAAATGTGTACAAATCTACATTAAAAACACATTAATATTTGAGTCCTCAGTGCAAAAAGACTTTGTTGGAAGTTTCTTTCTTTTTTTTGTTTTTAATGTTAATAAAGGATACCATGTTATGCAGAGGTGTACTAATAACAATTTTCTACACAAATAATACTATTAATAGGGGGGGGGGGGGGGGGGGAACAGAAAATAATTGAGAAGCACTGGTCTATACTGAAGATGGACCATTGGGACACCTCCTCTAAATTGTGGGCCGGTCTCCAAGTAAAAAAAAAAAAATTTAAAATTAAAAAAACAAAAAAAAAAACCAGCATCGGCCCCTAGAACTGTCAGCCGACCGGGAAAATGCCCACTATGCCCCATTACCAGTCCTGGCCTGTTGTCGCCCCTCCACAGATCAGACCTGTAACATGGCCTGGTGCGGTCCCGTGCTTGGTTCCATGGGGATGGATAAGTTTACTGTGGAACATTCAAGGCAAATAGATATTTTTATTACATTTTTTCTATTTTATTTGGACTTGTACATAATACATTTATAATTATGCTGTATTTGACACCTGTCTCTTGCTACTTATTTATAATTTATTATCACCATTTTTATTTTTTACTCCTTGTTATTGTAATATATTGTGATGAGCTGCTGTGTCCAAGTCATTTCCCTTGAGGATCAGTAAAGTTTGTCTAAGTCTAAAGCAATAACGTGTCCATGGAGACGTGACATAGTGCGGCTTTTGCTTCTGTTCCATTACCACCTCATTAAAAGTTGTGGTTTCTCTTCCCACTGTGAGTAAGTCGAGTGACAAAAGCTTTAAGTGACAAGATGAAATGAATTATTCTTTTTGTAGTAAAATATTTGGCTACTATACCCAACTCCTATGGGTTTAAAGGTACACAAAATTGACCGTTGTGAGCTATAATCTGTGTTATAATGTTGTTACCTCCGCAAAAACACACCTGGAGTTTGACTTTTGATGTTTTTATATGTTTTTTTTATGTTCCTGCTCCTGTTGGTTGTGCACAAAACTAGGCTCAAGACGAGAGGTGAAAGCCTTATCTGTGGCAGTGCCTTCCCCTTCCTGTCAGATCCTCAGACTGCAATGTGGTTTAAGACTAGGCTGAAAATTCTGAAAAATACTGGCTAGTCTGGTCATCTTGGTGTTTTATTGTAGGTTTCACGTGTATTGTATTATCTGTGTATTGGTTTATGTATATACAGCTCTGGAAAAAAATAAGAAACCACTGCAAAATGATCAGTTTTTCTGATTTTACTACTTTCGATTTGTATTTGGGCACATTTTTGTTTGAGTCTATAAACTACTGACAGCATTTCCCCCAAATTCCAAATAAAAATATTATCGTTTAGAGCAGGGGTGTCAAACATGCAGCCCGGGGGCCAGATCCGGCCCTCCAAGACCTTTAATCTGGCCCTCGGCTGATTTTCTATTATAATATTGTTAATTTTCTCAGAATCAGAATCAGGAAGGTTTTATTGCTTTATTGCTGAACATGTTTGAACATGTTCACAGCATTAGGAAATTGCTTCGGTACTTCTGCGCCTCTTTTCTGCATAGCTTAGCATAGCAGCATCTCCAGTGCCTCTATGCGTGGCCCCTCGCACCAGAGTAGCACAAATGAAGACTTCCCTCTTTCCAAACGTTCTTAAAGGAGAATTTTTACAATCTGAGCCTTATTTCGGTAATAAAACAAGTTGTTTTACTCACCCATAGCACTTTGGTGTAATTTGGAGCATTTCCGGAGATGTTTTAGTTTAGCGATCTCCGTAACGTGAGTTCTCGGGGCATATGTTTGCGGTCTCCAAATAACACAAACTTTAACACTTTTCAAATCATAGAAGCTCAATGTCTTAGTCTACACTTTCGTTTGAGTCAAAAGTGGCCTGTAATCTGAGATTTATCCATAGTTTACAGCTTTGCCTTTCATGTTTGGGTCCCGAGAGCTGAGAGAGAAATCAGCTGTGACTCCGCACATGCGCACTGGCGTCCTCATCTACTCGAAACTATGGCTAAATCTCGGATTACAGGCCACTTTTGACTCAAACGAAAGTGTAGACTAAGAAATTGAGCTTCTATGATTTGAAAAGTGCTAAAGTTTGTGTTATTTGGAGACCGCAAACATGTGCCCCGAGAACTCACGTTAACGGAGATCGCTAATCTAAAACATCTCCGGAAATGCTCCATATGACACCAAAGTGCTATGGGTGAGTAAAACAACTTGTTTTATTACTGAAATAAGGCTCAGATTGTAAAAAAACGTTAATTCTCCTTTAAAGGACCATCGTTTTATTTAATTTATTTAATTTATTTAATTTATTTAATTTATTTAATTTATTTAATTTATTTAATTTATTTATTTATATCACTTATTTGTCCCCAAAGGGAAATTTGTCCTCTGCATTTGACCCATCCTTTATTCAGGAGCAGTGGGCAGCACATGACTGCGCCCGGGGACCATCTCCGTGATCTTACTGCTTCCGCTTGGTCAGGACCACCACAGCTGGAGGATTTTACCTATGGAGCATGTTTTGGGTTGATGGTTGAAACCCACCCAGACACGGGGAGAACATGCAAACTCCACACAGAAAGGCCCGGCTGTGAGGCGTGAGTGCTATCCACTCAGCCACCGTGCCGCCAACTGACTGTTGACCATGACACCCTCATCAGTAAAATGTCAAAAACGAGAAAAGTGGACGGCGAGTGCAGGATTTTCCAAGAAAAATGGACTAATTCCTATTTGTTCACGGAGGTGAATGGGAAACCTGTACGCTTGTGTTGAAATTGCATTTTTCTTACAGTTTCAGGTTGTTCATAATATTATAATATTTTCAAAAGAAAGAGTTTATCAAATAAAAAATATTTTTGTAATAGATTTGTGTTTCTCTGCACAAATATTTTGACTTATGACTATTTTTTGGGTATATATGTCATGAGTTTTCTGATCCGGCCTCCAAAGTAGGTTGGATATGGCCCCCGGACCACCCCTGGTTTAGAGCATTTATTTGCAGAAAACGACAAAAGGTCAAAATAACAAAAAAGATACATGTTTTCAGACCTCAAACAAGATCAAATTCATTTTAAAACAACATAATATGGGTCATTCCAGAATTGGAATTGGACATTTTACGTCCCACCCATCAAATATTAAATAATCCACATACAAAATACTAAAACATACAGTTTATGAGTGAATTTACTTGTCCTGAGACAAAATCTAAAAAAAACTAAGAGAAAAGAATGCTTGAAAATTGTTTTTAAAATACCAAATAAGCCTTGAGTCCCCCCAAAATGCCATTTTCCTCTTGTCCCACCGCTCTAATGGCCAAAGTGAATCTCAAATAAACCAGTTACAATTATTTTATTTTATTATTTTTTTCTTTTTGTATTATTTGTTTCATTGCCATCTCTTGTAACTGTGGGAACATTTGTTTTAATAGACGGAATATTTCAAATAATAATTATTATTCATGGAACATGTGTCCCACAGCCTGCACCAACCCTGTTACCAGAACATTTTAGCCTGGTAGAAGAAGAAGAAAACAGAACCACATGATCCCCTGGACTTGACGTCATCAAACAGTTTTCCAAAAGAATGGGTAGAGCAAAGGTTTGTCTTCTCTTCTATTTTTCATATTTTTATAACATCGTTAGCCTTGACTGAATGTCTCACTCTGCCTCATGCAACCCTGTTATGCAAATGATCAGAATAAGACAATTATTATTATTTTTTTCCTTTACTTATTTACATAAATAAGTTTTTCCTCTTGATTAGCAGTAACAGCTAAACAGCTTCTACTCCTGAGATAAAGTGAACATTAGTGCAGATTTGCAACCCTGTTACCTGCAACCCTGTTACTGTGATTAGAGGAAATAAATAAATAAACCAAATAAATCATGTAATAAAAATTGTACCATTGATCCGTAAGCTGAACTAATCAAGCATTTGATAGTTTATTACCTATTATTGATGAATATGTAGCAGAAAATCAGAAAAGTGAAGGTTTATTTTTCAAGAATTTGAAAGCCAAAATGTCCTCCAATTCTGGAATGACCCAACTAATGTTTGCACTTGAGAAGAGTTCAGAAATCAATATTTGGTGCAATAACCCTTATTTTTAATCACAGCTTTCATGCGTCTTGGCATGCTCTCCACAAGTCTTTCACATTGTTCTTGGGTGACTTTATTCCACTCCTGGTGCAAGAACTGAAGTAGCTCAGCTTTGTGTTTGTGTTTAATTCAACAGACTACATTCACATTGCAGGGCTTAATGCTCAATTCCAATTTTTTTGTAAAATCCGATTTTTTTGCGAGGTCGTTCACATTTCCAATTAAATGCGATTTGTATGTGATCTCCAGTGTGAACGTTAAACGCCCCAAAAGTGTCCCGCATGTGCATTGGACGACACAATGACATCACACGCAGCGAACGTGCTCAATGCTTACGGAAGTCGCCTAAAGTTGCTGTCGTACTGGAGCCAAAACATGTACAGCTTATTTGTTTTAAGGAGGAGCCGGAGAAAGAGAAGGACAATGTTTTGGGCCATGGCGTTTTGTGGGGCAGTGGCACCAACGTCTGCAGAAATGAACGTGTTGGTGCGGAGTCGCAGATAAGAGTGGTGGGATTGCTCTGTGCTTCGCCGCTTCACTGATACGGAGTTTATATACTATTTTCACATGACAAGAAGAATGTTTTGTGTACATTTACTTGTACCACTCTCGCTGGAGGAAACACACCCGGGTCAGATGAACGCGACTTGGCCGTTCAGACTGAACGTATGCAAAAAGATTGGATATGTATCGGATTTAGGACCACATATCCAAGTGGCCTGGATCGCATTTGAAAAAATCGGATCTGTGTCGTTCAGACTGTCATTAGAAGATCAGATACAGGTCGCATAGAGGCGAAAAAATCGGATTTGGGTCATTTCAGGCTGCAGTGTTTTTCCAGAGCTGTATATAGATCTATTTCTTCTGTTTTCGTTGAATTTTATGTGAAGCACTTTGGTCACCTGCAGTTGTTTTAAATGTGCTTTACTGCTCAGAATCAAAGACATTTATTGTGTAACGTTCCTGTGCCTTTTAACCTTGCAGTGTTGTATTTTTTAGTTGATTGTACATACTTATTATTATTATTTATCTTAATTTTGATGCATGCTCATATTTTCCTACTGTTTCTGAAACTTGCGCTGTGACACTGCAATTTCCCCATTGTGGGACAAATAAAGGATTATCTTATCTTATCTTATCTTATGAGTAAACTTAGTGATGTCATCAAGTTGTAGTTTTCAAATTAACCGCTACTTTTTACATTTAGTTCAGTCGAGATTGGCAATTCCAGGGCTGAAATTATCTAAATGATTCTAAAGAGTGTTTTTTTGAGAGAAGAACTCCTAAATCGCCTAAATATGCAGGATTTGTGTGTTTGTGATGAAGAAACATTATACCATAGGTCAGAAAATAGCGTAACATGGGCCCTTTAACCAAATCCTAAACAGTAAAATCGATTCACAAGGATACGTTTTTGTCATTTGCTCAAATCCTTGTCAAATCAAATCCTTGTGAATTTCTCTGTGTCTTATTTTGATGAAACAAAGTGTGCGGTGTTAACTTTACCCATATCATATCCCAGCGCTCCATCTGCTCACAGCCTTATGAGTAATTAGAGAGGTGATCGTCCACCTGTTCTCTGTCAAAAAACATCCCCGAAATGTGCCCAAACGGTGCCAAATTGTGCCAAAGGGTGCTGAACTGTGCCAGCACACCGGCGTACCCTCCACGCTGCATGTGCCATCGCGAGACGGGGCTCAAGCAGAGGAGCAGATGTTTGACAAAAGGGGATTTAAGGGGATGTTAAATGTGCAGGTTTAAAGGGCAAATATTACAACATTTTCTGATCTATGTTATAATTTGGTTTCCTCGTCACAAACAGACCTGGAGTTGGGTTTTGTTTCGGTCGTGTTTATGGAATTTAGAATCAAAAGCAAAGATACACTTCCCTTAAATAAAAACTGAAATGGGTCTACATTTCTAGGTCCAAAAAAAACTCCTTTTTCTGAACATGTAAGTATTCAGTATTTTCAGTATATTTTCAGTATTATGCCTGGTTCAATCCTGGTTCAGTCCTGGTTCAATCCTGGTTCAGTTCTGATAGTGACCTGGTTCAGTCCTGGTTCAGTGGTTCTCTCTCGTCCGTCCATCATTCCTCAGGGATAAGACCAGGGCCCAGACTATGTGCTGACCATGCTCGTTTCACTTCTGAAACAGGTCTGGACCAGGTCTGGACCAGGACTGGACCAGGACTGGACCAGGACTGAAGCAGGACTGGACCAGGACTGGACCAGGACTGAAGCAGGACTGGACCAGGACTGGACCAGGACTGAAGCAGGACTGAATCAGAACTGTACCAGGGCAGAAATTAGTCCTATTTTACTCCTATTTCAGTCCTGGTTTAGTCCTGGTTCAGTTCTGATCCAGTCCTGCTTCAGTCCTGGTTTAGTCCTAGTTCAGTCCTTATTCAGTCTGGGTCCGGTCCTGGTTCTGTCCTGTGTCAGTCCTGGTCCAGTCCTGGTCCAGTCCTGGTTCCATCCTAGATCAGTCATGGTCCAGTCCTTGTCCAGTCCTGCTTCAGTCCTGCTTCAGTCCTGGTCCAGTCCTAGTTCCATCCTAGTCCAGTCCTGGTCCAGTCCTGGTCCAATCCTGGTCCAGTCCTGCTTTAGTCCTGCTTCAGTCTTGGTCCAGTCCTGCGTCATCCTGGTCCAGTCCTGGTCCAGTCCTGCTGTCCCCAGATTGAGTCCTGATATGAGCCGGTCTTGGAGCAGACTTATTGAGACCAGACGCTGCAGGTGAGAATCTGATCAAACCATGAAATATTCACAGACCAGAGCCGGTGTCACCAGGAAACACACACAGGAAACAGTCACACAAACAAACAAACAAACAAATAAACAAACAAAAAACATTAGGATTTCAGTTATCTGGGCGTTTTTGTACCTGTACATGTGAATTAATTTTATTTGCCTTTTCATTTTGTTTACAGGTTCACAGTTCTATATGGAGGTGTTTTTACTCTGACTAGAATGTTCCACAGTATGGCATTAAACATACATATCTATCTGTAGAGAAGTCACAGGCCAAATCTGTGGAGAGGCGATCCGGCTCACTGCAAGAATACATGTTTTTCAAGGTGTTTTTGAGCAAAAAACAGGAAATCCTAAAACAAGACTAAAACAAGACTAAACCAGGTCCACAATAGAACCAATCCAAGACTGACCAGGTCTAAAGCAGCACTAAAGCAAGACAAAACCAGGTCTAAACCAGGTCTAAACCAGGTCTGAAACTAGGACTAAACCAGGTCTAACCCAAGAGTAAACTTGGTCTAAACAAGGTGTAAACCAGATCTAAACCAGTACAAAAAGAGGTTGAAAACAGGACTAAAATAAAGATAAAAACACATGCGTGAACAGTCCCTCAGTCGTCCAGGTAGAATCCATGATAAAAGGAGAAGTTCAATTTGTCACAATTTGTCATTTGTCACAAAAGTGGCGAAACGTTTTCAACCAAACATACTTTGTCCAGTTGACAAATTGAACTTCTCCTTTTATCATAAAAACACATCTTAAAGAAAACTAAACCAAGACTAAAACAGGTCTAACCCAAGAGTAAACGAGTTCTAAACCAGGACAAAACCAGGGCTAAACCAAGACTAAATCAGGTCTAAACCAAGTCTAAACCAGGACAAAGCCAGGGCTAAACCAAGACTAAACCAGGTCTAAACCAGGACTAAACCAGATCTAAACCAAGTCTAAACCAGGACAAAGCCAGGGCTAAACCAAGACTAAACCAGGTCTAAACCAGGACTACACCAGATCTAAACCAAGATTAAATCAGGTCCAAAATAGAACTAAACCAAGACAAAACCAGTTATATACCAAGTTTGAAACCAGGACAAAACCAGGTCTAAACCAGTTCTGAAACCAGAAATAAACCAGTTAAAAAACAGAACTAAACCAGGACTAAACCAGGTCAAAAACGGGATTAAACCAGGACTGAACCAGGTCTAAAACAGGACTAAACAAGGACTAAACCAAGATTAAATCAGGTCCAAAATAAAACTAAACCAAGACAAAACCAGTTCTATAGCAAGTCTGAAACCAGGACAAAACCAGGTCTAAACCAGTTCTGGAACCAGGAGTAAACCAGGTCAAAAATGGGACTAAACCAAGACTGAACTAGGTCTAAAACCGATCTAAACCAGGTCTGGTTTGAAGACCTGGTTTAAATCCTCATACGGCTGACTCTCCATTAGCATACACACAAAATGATGTAATCCTCGTTCTTTACCTTATTTTTACAAACAGTTCCATCTCTCCAAACATCTCCACGAGCATCTGTGACAGGCTTCTGTGAGCTCCTCCACCTCCCAAACACAAAAACATTTTATACCAGACAATTTTTTAGCATTTTCTTCGTGGTCGGGCTCAAAATGGCGTCTGCCGGTGACAGTGTGACAATATAAAGCACAGGAGCAGACAGCGCTGAGCAAGATCTGTGAAGTCAGATCAACAAAGTCAGGCCTAGCAACCAGGATAAGTTACAGGTCAAGTCTGCGGAGAGACGAGTAAAGCAAGGAAAAAAAAACAGATCTAAACCAGGTCTGAAATCAGGACTAAATCAAGTATAAACAAGGCCTAAACCAGGTGCAAACCAGGTCTAAAACAGGTCTGAAATCAGGATTAAATCAAGTATAAACAAGGCCTAAACCGGGATCAAACCAGGTCTAAACCAGGTCTGAAATCAGGACTAAATCAAGTACAGGGGGTCCTCGGGTTACGACGGTCTCAACTTACGACGTTTCGTGGTTACGAACGCGCCCCCATTAAAAAAAATAAAATAATATTACGCGTCATTCCGTCTTACGCGGTTTAGCGTGGTAAGCGACGTAAACAAACGCGAACGGCGCGCGGCGGAAGAATACGCTCTGTTGTGGTTGTAGGGCGGAGAAGATGGCCTCGTGTGCGTGCCCAATGTGGGCGGAAGTACCTGATGTGGGCTCTGATCTGCTCCTATGAAAGCGGCAGTGATAACCAAGCAGCGTAGTGGTCTAATTATTGAGATGGAAAGGTTATTGGTGCTTTGGTTGGAAGATCAAAGGCAAAATCCGACTTACGACGAAATTCGGGTTACGACGTTGATCCGTTCTTAAGACGCGTCGTAACCCGAATTTCGTCGTAAGTCGGATTTTGGTCTAAACCAGGTCTAAACCAGGCCTGAAATCAGGACTAAATCAAGTATAAACAAGGTCTAAACCAGGTGTAAACCAGGTCTAAGCCAGGTCTGAAATCAGGACTAAACCAGGTTCAAACCAGGTCTAAACAAGGTCTGAAATCAGGACTAAATCAAGTATAAACAAGGCCTAAACTGGGATCAAACCAGGTCTAAACCAGGTCTGAATTCAGGACTAAATCAAGTATAAACAAGGTCTAAACCAGGTCAAGATCAGGTCTAAACCAGGTCTGAAATCAGGACTAAATCAAGTATTGGTCTAAACCAGGTCTGAAATCAGGACTAAATCAAGTATAAACAAGGCCTAAACCGGGATCAAACCAGGTCTAAACCAGGTCTGAAATCAGGATTAAATCAAGTATTGGTCTAAGCCAGGTTCAAACCAGATCTGAAATCAGGACTAAATCAAGTATAAACAAGGTCTAAATCAGGTCAAGATCAGGTTTAAACCATGTCTGAAATCAGGATTAAATCAAGTAGAAACAAGGTCTAAACCAGGTTCTACCCAGGTCAAGGTCAGGTCTGAAACCAGGTCTGAAATCAGGACTAAATCAATTATAAACCAGGTTCAAACCAGGTCAAGATCAGGTCTGAAACCAGGTCTGAAACCAGGTCTGAAACCAAGTCTGAAACCAGGACTAAACCAAGAGAAAACAAAATCTTAAAGAGAACTAAACCAAGACTGAACCAGGTCTAACCAATAGTAAACCAGGTCTAAATCAAGAATACCTACAGATATGAACCAGGTCTAAACCAGAACTACACCAGGCCTGAACCACCTCTAAACCAGGTTAGATCCCCATAATGCTGACTATCACTATTAGCATAAACAATGATGTAATCCTCTTCTCTTTACTTATTTTGTCTGTGACAGGCTTTTCTGAGCTCCTCCACCTCCCCAAACACAAAACCAGTTCAAACCAGACAGGTGTTTTCCTCGTGGTCTGGCTCTAAATGGCGTCCGCGGGTGACAGTGTGAGAATACAAAGCACGGGAGCAGACGGCGTAGACAGATCTGTGAAGTCAGATCAACAAAGTCAGGCTGAGTAAACTCGAGTTCATAATGACGCCACAAACAGGAAATCGAGATCAGGTTAATGTTTGGTCAAAGTAAGACAGCATTGAAGATATTTTCAAATTTACTGGAGAATATTACCCAAACTGACATTGCAAAAAGATAATATTCCTCGACTCTGAGCATAATTGTCCAAGTCATTTTTGGTCAAATTAAAGGCACATTGTGTAACTTTTCTGGTGGAGGATGCTTTGTCTGGAATGTTTCACAGTATGGCCTTTTGCCTTTCTATCGTCATGGAGACCGAACAGCACCAGGCAACACCGCTCACAGTTATGTTTTTGATGAGGGAGCATTGTAACATGATAGAAAACTTCAAAAAGTCGATTTTGCACAGTACTCCGTCTTTAAGATCTTGAATGAACGGTTTGTGTTCTTTAAGTTCTTTAAGTTCTTTAAGTCAGGCTTAAAGATCCCATGACATGGTACTTCTTGATGCTTTTATATGGCGCCTTAGTGGTTCCCCTATACTGTATATGAATCCTTCTTCAAAATCAAGATTCAGTGCATGAGAGAGCCTCCTGAAGACAGCCCCATTCAGAAATATGTCTCTGAAACACTTTATTCTGGGCGTTGTTGCTTGAATGCAAATGAGGAGGACAGAGACAGGCCAGTACAGCGGGTGGGGGTGTGGCCAAATATGCCGCTGTTTCCTGGATTATTGTTTTGTTTCATTCACATGTTTAAGTAACTTTATTATTTGTCTGTGTACATCTCCAATGCTCAAAATTCTCTGTTCCACCTTGTGATATCATGAAGCTGTAGTTTTCAAGTGAACCCCACGTGATCAATTCCAGGACTGAAATTCCATCCATCCATCCATCTATTTTCTTCCGCTTATCCGGGGCCGGGTTGCGAGGGCAACAGTCTAAGCAGGGAGTCCCAGACTTCCTTCAGCCCGGACACTTCCTCCAGCTGCTCCAGGGGGACCCCAAGGCGTTCCCAGGCCGGCTGGGAGACATAGTGTCCTGGGTCTTCCCCGGGGCCTCCTCCAGGTGGGACATGCCCGGGACACCTGCTGAGGGAGGCATCCAGGAGGCATCCGGAACAGACGCCCGAGCCACCTCAGCTGTTCCTTTCGACGTGGAGAAGCAGTGCCTCTACTCCGAGCTCCTCTGTGACTGAATGAAATTCCATCCATCCATCCATTTTCTTCCGCTTATCCAGGATTGGGTCACGGGGGCAACAGCCTAAACAGATCTGCCGCCTAGATCTCCCTGCACCAGCCCCTGTGGATCCTCCTGCGGGTGGTGGGTCCACGGGAAGACGGCCCCATGTCGCTCCCGTGGGGGAAGGCCCGGCCACCAGACGCTCGCCATCGAGCACCCACCTCAGGCCTGGCTCCAGGGTGGGGCCCCAGTGACGCCAATTCGTGCAATGTAATTGGCCTTGATCTATTACTCATCGTAGGGGCTTCTGAACCGTTCTTAGAATCTGTTTGCCTTGGGTGACCGAAGCCCCTGACAACAGCTCCCGGAATCATTCGGACACTCAAACCCCTCCACCATGTTAAGGTGGCGGTTCAAGGAGGAGAAGACTGAAATTATCCACATTATTCTAGTGAAGACATATGGAGCTTTAAAACACAGTAGAGCACATGACATCACAAAGAGAAACAGGGTGTTTTCAGTTTGAGAGAAGAACTCAGCCTAAATGTGCAGGTTTGTGTGTTGAACGTGCGAGTGAAACAAAACACAACCCCAGGTCTGTTTGTGATGAGGAAACCTAAACCATAGAATCGATTCACAAGGATGAGATTTTATCATTTGATCAAATCCTTGTCAAATCAAATCCGGTGAATTTCCCTGTATAACATTTTGATGAAACAAAGCGTGCGTGTTTATTCGTGTGTTACCCTTATCGCATTATAGCGGAGATCAGAAAACGGCGTAACGCGAGCCTTTTAAATGTACTGCAGTCCTTACAGGTACATACAGTAGTTGGAGCGCAGTACAATACCGCGCGCGTATCTCTGTTTTTGCCCCTGCCGGATCCGTGCTTATTGGAAGTGTCCTCTGGGTCGGCGCTAACCCAATCAGATGCTACGATAATGCGGTTAGCGACAAGCACATTGCCCTCCCTAACAAGGCACGGGCTAATCGTCAGGTGGCGGCGCGGCGCATTCGTTTTGATCACTGTCGCCCAAAGAGAACAATAATGTGATAAAACAAAATGGAGGAGAGAGGTGCAGGGCCCGGAGTCACAGAGGCGAGCGGCGCGCACAAATGAATCATGGGTAATTGAGTTTGTGCGCGGTTTAAGACAGGGTTCAAACAGGAGCAGATATTACAACGCACCGCAGGGGAGGAGGAAATATACGGAGAGGGAATGAACCGAGACTAAACCAGTGTCAATGTTTTAGGAGAAAAAAAAAGTTACAAAAAGGAATAAAGCAACGAGAGGGACAGAACTAGTACGCGTGGAAAAACATACACACTTGTTAGTAATCATATTTTTTGTGTAATATATCTGTGGGGGCTGCAGTTTTTCGTCTCCATGGAGATAGACAAGATTAATACCGCACTGTGCAACATGCAACAGAGCAATAATAACACAGACAAGATGGAAAACTTGGAGAAGAAACAGAAGAAACAGCAGCAATGGCAGTAGTAGTAGTAGTAGTAGGAGTGTTAGTAGTAGTAATAGTAGTAGTAGTAGTAGTAGTACTACTACTAGTAGTAAAAGTAGTTATAGTAGTAGTAGTAGTAGTAGTAGTAGTAGTAGTAGTAGTAGGAGTGTTAGTAGTAGTAATAGTAGTAGAAGTGTAGTTATCGTAGCAATGTTAGTAGTAGTAGTATAGTAGTAGTAGTAGGAGTGTTAGTAGTAGTAGTAGTAGTAGTAGTAGTAGTAGTAGTTGTAGTAGTAGGAGTGTTAGTAGTAGTAGTATAGTAGTAGTAGTAGGAGTGTTAGTAGTAGTAGTAGTAGTAGTAGTAGTGGTAGTAGTAGCCGGCTGGTTAGCTCAACTGGTAAGTCATGGACTTTCCCCCTGGGGGTTGTGGGTTCAAACCCCCCCCCCCGGGCAATGAGCTAACCAGTGTGGGTCCTTGGGCAAGACCCTTCACGGTACTGCCCCCCGGGCGCCGAAAAAAGATGGCTGCTCACTGCTCCTGAAAAGGATGGGTCAAATGCAGAAGTCAAATTTCTCCCGTGTGTCATTGTGTGTGAGACCAATAAAGGCTTAAGCCTAAGCTTAATCTTTAGTAGTAGTAGTAGTTATAGTAGTAGTAGTACTACTACTAGTAGTAAAAGTAGTTATAGTAGTAGTAGTAGTAGTAGGAGTGTTAGTAGTAGTAATAGTAGTAGAAGTGTAGTTATCGTAGCAATGTAAAAGTAGTTATAATAGAAGTAATAGTAGAAGTAGCTATAGTAGTAGTAGAAGTAGATATAGTAGTAGAAGGAGTGTTAGAAGTAGTAGTAGTAGTAGTTGTAGTAGTTATAGTAGTAGTACTAGTAGTAGTAGAAGCAGTTATAGTAGTAGTAGAAGTACTTATAGTAGTAATAGTAGTAGTAGTAGTAGTAGTAGTACAAGTAGTTATAATAGTAGTAGTAGTAGTAGTAGTAGTAGTAGTAGTAGTAGCAGTGTTGTATAGTAACGAAGTAATAATACTTCACTACTGTACTTAAATACATTTTGGGGGACTTTGTATTTTACTTGAGTTTTTAAAAAAATGATAACTTTTACTTTAACTTCACTACATTTCCGAATTTAATTGCATACTTTTACTCCGATACATTTTCAATGTGCCATTTAGTTACTCGTTACAAAAAAAACCCTCTACTGACTGAAGGAAGTCAGGACGTGCCTGGGCTTGTTCACTACTTGCACATGACAATCAGCCTACACCTGTTGGTTTCATGCAGCTAGTTTAATCAATCAACATCCCTGATGGAAGAGGAGACAGCATCCACGTCGGCTACAAATGAAGGGGGACCTGACAATGAGCATCCCTGGCCGTACTTAAACACAATGTTCTCTTACACTGATATGAAGGATTCGTATAACGTATTTTGTGCCTGCATTTACTTGCTCATAGGACGGCGTTTCATGGATATCACCAAACCCAATATCTTCGACAGTGGTCCATATGACACAAAACTACCATGGGTGAGCCGAACATGGTGTTTTACAGTAGAATTAAGGGCCCAATTGCAAAAAACCCTCTTCCTCCAAAAACACTCCTTCAATGGTGTTATGTATGCCTTATTTTCAGTACTGTTATTTAAAAAAAAAAAGGTTGGGGGGACGAACATTAAAAATATTAAATTCAGACTTTTACTTGTACTTTTAATTACATTACTTGAGTACATTTATTTCTACATTACTTGTCATACTTAAGTACAAGAAGTTCCAGATACTTTAAGACTTTTACTCAAGTAACATTTCAGTCAGTGAGTTCGACTTTTACCAAAGTCATTTTTGGGAGGGGTACCAATACTTTTACTTGAGTTTGATTTTCCAGTACTTTATACAACACTGAGTAGTAGTAGTTATAGTAGTAGTAGTAGTAGTAGTAGAAGCAGTTATAGTAGTAGTAGTAGTAGTAGTAGTAGTAGTAGTTATAGTAGTAGTAGTAGTAGTAGTAGAAGCAGTTATAGTAGTAGTAGTAGTAGTAGTAGTAGTAGCAGTAGAAGAAGCAGTTATAGTAGTAGTAGTAGTAGTAGTTATAGTAGTAATAGTTTTATTTAAGCCTACATGTTTTTATTTCATTGTTTAATTCTGATTGTTTTTATTTAATTTTAGTTTCAAGTTTGAATAATGTTATTTTATTTTAGGAATACAAATGGTTGAAACCAGACTATCCGTAAAAGTCAAAACTACTTAAAATTCAAAACATACAGTAATTAATAGCCCAAAATGTCCTTTTCCCGTAGGCTCCGTGAATTATTATTTGTTCCCCGTGAACCTGTGCAAAAGTACAAACCCGCAGAAGTCAGTCGTTGGTTTTGTTTGTACAGTGGAAGTCCCGTGGAGCTTTGTGGAAGCTGTGGTGTGTTCAGAGTCGTGCCTGAAGGTGGGAAAAAGCAGCGCCGTGTTCAATAAGAGATGAATGTTTGATGGGGCCAGTGCATTATTAAAGTTCTCTGATAGGTCTGTTCTATTATGGATCACACATAAATCTACCGCAGCGAGAGCAGAGGGCCAGACCTGCTTTAAATCTGGTTTTTCGAGTAGACTTGGTTTAGACTTTCTTTCTCTCCTGGCTTTGTCCTGGTTTAGTCCGGGTTCAGACTTGGTTTAGTCCTGGTTTGGACCTGGTTCCATCCCCGCTCAGTCCTGGTTAGGTATGTGTTTAGACTAGGCTTAGTCTTTAGACCTAGTTTAGTCCTGGTTAGGTTCTCTGATACTTATGTTATTATAGATCACACATACATTTTTCACCACACAAGAGAGCAGAGGGTTCAGACCTGGTTCAGACCTGGTTTAGTCCTGGTTTAGTCCTGGTTAGGTTCCCTGATAGGCCTGTTTTATTATATATCACAACTAATTCTAATGTATCAGGGGAGAGCTGAGGGTCTAGACCTGCTTTACACCTGGTTTAGACCTGGTTTTGACCCGGTTTTGACCTGGTTTAGACCGGTTTCTGTCTTGGCTCAGACCTGGTTTACACCTGCTTAAGTCCGGGGTTAGTCCTGGTTTAGACCTGGTTAAATCCTGGTTTAGACCTTGTAAAATTCCAGATTAGTCCTTGTTTAGTTTTAGCTTAGACCTGGTTAAGTCCTTGGTTAATTCTGATTTAATCCTGATTTAGACTTGCTTAAATCCGGGGATAGTTCTGGTTTAATCCTGGTTTAGACCTGTTTAAAGTCCAGATTAGTTCTGGTTTAGACCTGGTTAAATGCCAAGTTAGTCCTGATTTAGTCCTGGGGGTTCGGACTTGGTTTAGTCCTGGTTTAGATTTAGACTTGGTTCAGTCCTTGCTCAGTCCTTGGTTAGGATTAAACTCTTCTTGGTTTAGACTTGGGTAAGTCCTGGTTTAGTGCTGATTTAGTCCTGAGGGTTCAAGCCTGATTCAGACCTAGTTCAGTCCTGGTTTAGTCCTGGTTCAGTCCTGGTTCAGTCCTGGTTAAGTCCTGATTTAGTACTGAGGGTTCAGTTCTGGTTCAGACCTGGTTCAGACCTGGCTCGGTCCTGATTTAGTCCTGGTTCAGCCTTGGATTTATTCCTGAGGGTTCAGGCCTGGTTCAGACCTGATTTAGACCTTTTTTTTCGATTAGACACTTGGTTTAGACCTGGGTAAGTCCTTGGTGAGTCCTGATTTAGTCCTGAGGGTTCAGTTCTGGTTCAGACCTGGTTCAGTCCTAGTTCTTTCCTGGTTTAGCCCTAGTTTATTGATTAGACTCTTGGTTTAGACCTGGGTAAGTTCTTGGTTAGTCCTGATTTAGTCCTGGGGGTTCAGACCTGGCTCGGTCCTGATTTAGTCCTGGTTTAGTCCTGATTTAGTCCTTAGGGTTCAGTCCTGGTTCAGTCCTGATTTAGACCTGTTTTTTTTATTAGACTCTTGGTTTTGTCCTGGTTCAGTCCTTGGTTAGTCTTGATTTAGCCCTGGAGGTTCAGACCTGGTTCGGTCCTGATTTAGTCCTGGTTCAGCCTTGGTTTAGTCCTGATTTAGTCCTGGTTTAGTCCTGGTTCAGCCTTGGTTTAGTCCTGGTTTAGTCCTGGTTCAGCCTTGGTTTAGTCCTGATTTAGTCCTGGTTTAGTCCTGGTTCAGCCTTGGTTTAGTCCTGATTTGAAGCCGGTCTTTAAACAGAAGTCATTCCAGTCTAAACAAACCTTTACAAACCTGATATTTTTCCTTAAGTATAAAGCCTGGATTGGTCCGCTCTGTCCCCAGACGCTACAGGGAGCTGGAGGACCGTCCTTTGGGATTTCTTCGGAATAAAACACAGTGTGCGCCGCTTGTTTATGGACCACAGAAGAAGAGACATGCCCCGCCCTGTCACCCTGCCGCAGTTTGATTGACAGCTCCAGATGTAAACAAAAGGAGCGACTGAAGAGGCGGCGCTTTGTCCGACGTTCGGATGGACGGGCTTTTGTGCATCGAGAGAAGCTGCAGCGTTTCAGACATTCTGGATTTTATTTTGTTTTTATTTTATTCAGTATTTATTCTTTGTGCTCTGAAACATCAGGGTCAAAGAGTAAAAGAATGATTTTAAAAGTAAAGTTTGAAAGTTGAAAAAGTTGATACTTATTATTAGTAAAGCAATACAAAAGTAATAGTAGTAGTAGTAGTAACAGTAGCAGTAATAGGAGTAGCTTTAGTAGTAGTAGCAGTTGTAGTAACAGCAGCAGCAGTAGTAGCAGCAGCAGCAGCAGCAGTAGTAGTAGTAGTAGTAGTAGTAGTAGCAGTAGTAGTAGTAGCAGTAGTAGTAGTGGTGGTAGTAGTAGTAGCAGCAGTAGTAATAGTAGCAGTAGTAGTAGTAGAATTAGTAGTAGTACAGTAGCAGTTAGGGGTGGCACGGTATATGTATTCGTATTGAACCGTCGCAGTTCGGGGGTCATGGTTCGGGCGTCACGGTTCGGGGGTCATGGTTCGGGGGTCACGGTTCGGTGCGTGCATTTTGACAGAGAATATATGCTACAAAAGTTTAATATTGAACTGACCACGGGACTTTCATTTTGCAAGGGTTTCCTTGAGGACTCTAACCATTGCCATTTGCGAGCCCTGATGAACACATAAAGTCATCAGTCATGAAAAAAGCCGAAAGTCACAGACACCCCCCGCACTTTGTCTTGCTCTTCTAATCAGAGGCATTGAGGAGGAGCTTATGCGCGCTATGAACAGGAGGAGAGAGAGCGTGAAAAGAGAGAGCGTGAAAGTGAGGCACGGGGAGGTAGGAAGTTTTATAAAGTTTAACCTGCCCTGTGATACACGTTACACGTGTGCGTGTGCTCGCTGACGTGCGGTGTCCGCAGCTCCAGACGGAGAGCGGCCCGCAGTGGTAGAAGTTTAATACAAGACACGTACTTTTGTTTCTGAATACGGGACGATTACATTTTTCAAGGGACGGTTGGTGACCCTAAACACAACTATATATATATATATATATATATATATATATATATATATATATATATATATATATATATATATATATATATATATATATATATATATATATATATATATATATATATATATATATATATATATATATATATATATATATATATATATATATATATATATACACACACCCAAAATCTTTCTCAACAAATTTGCAAAGATATATACCCCGCGGTTGAAAAATTGAATTGCGTGAGAAATGCGGTGTGAGCTCAATTGTCTCTCTCAATGCGTGAGACTTGAGAGCCCTGCTGTAAATGTTTGTCTAAAGAGCAAACTTAAACTACAAAGCAACTAATGAGAGTTATATAAATGAAGTTATTACCTGATGGTTCTCAGTTTGTTTTATCATCTCCGCAGTGTGCGCTTAGCAGATGAAATACACTCTACAGTCTGCCCAACAACAGAACAATCTATTTTCTGATTGGCTGATTTTTTGCGGGACGGGGAGGAGGGGGAGAGTTTTTTTCACGGAAAAAGCGCGGTGCCTGCATAAACTGAGCCACACAGACTGATTTTCTGGGCACAAAAAAAAAAAAAAAAAAATCTGCGTGAGAAATGCCATGTGTGGGGTGTGAGCGTGTGATCACATCGAATTGCATGTGTCACACTCTCAATGCGTGAGGCTTGAGAGCCCTGGTAGCAGTAGTAGTAGCAGTACAGTAGATGTAGTAGTAGTAGTAGTAGCAGTGGTAGTAGCAGTAGTAGTAGCAGTAGTAGTAGTAGTAGTAGTAGCAGTACAGTAGATGTAGTAGTAGTAGTAGTAGCAGTGGTAGTAGCAGTAGTAGTAGCAGTAGTAGTAGTAGTAGTAGTAGTAGCAGTACAGTAGATGTAGTAGTAGTAGTAGTAGCAGTAGCAGTAGTAGTAGTAGTAGTAGTAGCAGTAGTAGTAGCAGTACAGTAGATATAGTAGTAGTAGTAGTAGCAGTGGTAGTAGCAGTAGTAGTAGCAGTAGTAGTAGTAGTAGTAGTAGTAGTAGTAGTACAGTAGCAGTAGTAGTAGTAGTAGTAGTAGTAGCAGTAGTAGTAGTAGTAGTAGTAGCAGTAGTAGTAGTAGCAGCACTACTAGTAGTGGTAGTAGCAGTAGCAGTAGTAGTAGTAGTAGTAGTAGTAGTACTAGTAGTAGTGGTAGTAGCAGTAGTAGTAGTAGTTGTAGTAGTAGTAGTAGTAGTACAGTAGCAGTAGTAGTAGCAGTAGTAGTAGCAGTAGTAGTAGTAGTAGCAGTAGCAGTGGTAGTAGCAGTAGTAGTAGTAGTAGTAGTAGTAGTAGTAGTAGTACAGTAGCAGTAGTAGTAGCAGTAGTAGTAGCAGTAGTAGTAGTAGTAGCAGTAGCAGTGGTAGTAGCAGTAGTAGTAGTAGTAGTAGTATTCTGTTGTTGTAGTACCCTTCGTCACAGACTTTGACTTCAGAAGATCATCAGCTCCACCAACGAGAGCTGAAGGTCCAGAGGAGAACTGAAAACAAACAAACAAACAAACAAACAAACAAAAACACACTCAAAGAAATCTCTGAAGTGCATTTTTAGTACTTTGGGCTTCATCTTTCTTAAAGCCCCAGTGTGTAGGATTCGTGGCGCATAGGTGGATGGTGCTATTGCACTTTCTGTTTTAGCTACGGCAGACCTCGAGGGACCCGTGCGCAGCGCGGTCCCGTTTTTTTTTTTTTCTCATGAAAACACACATTCCCGATCATGTACCATGACACTCTACACATCAAATGAAACCTTACAGTCTCCTCTTTTTGACTATGCAATTCATTTCCCTGCAAAACAATCACTCCCTGAGCACATGGGGCTTTTATACGGAAAAGCACAAAACGAGGTTAGCTTACCTTAGAATGCTTTGCACATGTCAAACTCTGTATTTCACCATAGACTTACTCTCAATTTGTCCGTAAGGATCCAGCGAATAAAATCCAGTAAAACAATTTAGTCCAAAACACGTGTTAGATCCATTACGAGTCTGATCCGGCAGCATGCTTGTGTTGTTTACCCAAAACCACGAGCCTTGCCGAAGGCGAAGGCGGAGCCCAAATGTCCTTCTGCGGCTCTCGTATTCAAAATGGCTGCCTCTGCATGGGGAAGATCCCCCTTTTATGTGACTATATCTAAGTCCAAAAGAATACTTTGATTTCATGATGGAAGTGAAAAGGCTTGGAAAACAATGTATTTTTGAATGGGTATCTTCAATTTCAGTAATTAACGGGTAAAAATCTTACACACTGTCCCTTTAAGGGAATCGCCAAAACTCAACAACTGTTAAAAAAAAACCTCAAAGCTTGCCCACAATTTAAGATGTAAACACTTAAATCTATCAGAAAAGGACTTAAAAGTAGTGAAATTATCTGTCCATGCAGCAAGATAATATTTCTTGACAAGTTATTTTAAAATAAACTACCTCTAGACTAGAATAAAGCAGTCTCAGAACTCGAAAGTAGATAATAAATCTGAAAACAAGATCAATAATCAATAACCTGGTATAAGTTTTTCAAATCTTTGCGGGATCAGCCACAATCTGATATTTAACAAAAAATTATCTAAGTGGGTTGCCTGGAAGAATCCATGACTCATCGCTGTACCAGCGAGTGAGTCTGGTAACGCTTGGTCCAAAATGCGCTGCGGTTGCGCGTAGACAGACAGCTAAGTGAACCAATCAGAGATTGCGCCATCTTGATTCAAAACTGAGGCGGAACTTCCGCTGCCTAAGAGTGACTTTGCGGGCAAAGGCGGGGGCACTGACGTCACCATATTTGAACGAATCAGAATCGCGGAGTCGGTTTGGAACCGGAGGAGCGAGGGTGGATGGAGGGTGTCCAAATGGTATCGCGGTGTATAGGAAATACAGAGAGATATCATTTGGCTGGCCAGGTAACTAAGTGGGGTTTGAAATCTGATTTTTCTCTGTGTAGACCTTATAATGAGAGTAGATTAAAAGTACACAGTGTCAGCTTCAATGAGCGATAATAAGGAACTATAGAGATTGTCGCCATGGTAACCTATAGTAAATATGTCCAGATGCAGCGGACATGTTGGGAGTGTCGAATTCTGCTCAGGAAATCGAAAAACAAACAGACAACTGGATCTTTTCAGTTTAAATTTTCCATTTAATGCTTTGTACAATATAAGACCTTGTAATACAGCACTGGTCAGCTTCACTTTTTAGTCCTGGTTTAGACCCGATTAAATTCTGGGTTAGTCCTGGTTTAGTCTTATTTAGACCTGGTTAAATCCTGGGTTAATTCTGATTTAATCCTGATTTAGACTTGGTTAAAATCCCAGGCTAGTCCTGGTTTAATCCTGGTTTAGACCTGTCTTAATCCTGGTTTAGTCCTGGTTTAATCCTGATTTAGACCTGTGTAAAACCCAGATTAGTTCTGGTTTAGACCTTGTTAAGACCAGGTTTAGTCCTGGGGGTTCAGGCCTGGTTTAAATTTAGACTTGGTTTTTGTCTTATTAGGTTCAGTCCTGGTTTAGGATTAGACTCTTCTTGGTTCAGTTCTGGTTCAGTCCTGGTTCAGTCCTGGTTCAGTCCTGATTTAGTCTTGTTTTTTCATTTAGACTCTTGGTTTAGACCAGGTTCAGTCCTGGTTCAGCTCTGATTCAGTCCTGGTTCAGTCCTGATTCAGTCCTGGTTCAGTCCTGATTCAGTTCTGGTTCAGTTCTGGTTCAGACCTGGTTCAGTTCTGGTTCAGGCCTGGTTCAGTCCTGGTTTAAGATTAGACTCTTCTTGGTTTAGACCAGGTTCAGTCCTGGTTCAGTTCTGATTCAGTCCTGGTTCAGTCCTGGTTCAGTCCTGGTTCAGTTCTGGTTCAGTCCTGTTTAGACCAGGGTAAGTCCTCGGTTCGGTTCAGACCACGGACTGTATAAACCAGTGGACTAAGGGAGCGTGACGTCACCATAGTGTTCGGCTCCAGTCAAGTGAAGCTCACTGAGGCTAGCTTCAAAATAGCGAAACATAAACAGGTTAGCGAAGTCCTTTTACAGTCTCAAGTCCAGACACAGACTCGGGTTTGAGTGGGTCTGGCCTTTAAAGGGAAACATGCCTCCTTCATGATGGTTCCAGGTGTATGAAGATGAACGGCGAAGTGTCACACGTGGTTATGGACGATCACGTTTAATATTACAGCACGTTATTTGACGTTCATTTGTCCAAACGTCCCGAGTCTGAGCGACACTATCTGCTCAGGCTTAAGTTAAAAGGCTTATCTCAAAGTCAGGCTCGTTGAAGGAAGTCAGGCTTGATTTATGAAGGCATTAATCAACTTCAGCTCCAGAGTCGTTCATTAGTGTGAGGAGAGAGGAGGACTGGGTTTAGACCTGGTTTAGACCTGGTTCAGTCCTGATTTAGTCCTCGTTTTTCATTTAGACTCTTGGTATAGACCTGGTTCAGTCCTGGTTCAGTCCTGATTTAGGATTAGACTCTTCTTGGTTTAAACCTGGTTCAGTTCTGGTTCAGTCCTGATTTAATCCTGTTTTTTCAATTAGACTCTTGGTTTAGTCCTGGTTCAGTCTTGGTTCAGTCCTGGTTCAGTCCTGGTTTAGGATTAGACTTTTCCACATGAGTAACGCTGGACACAAACCAAAGTGAAATGACTCCAAGATGAGCTGCCCACTGCTCCCGAAGGATGGGTCAAATGCAGAGGAATAATTTATAATAAATAAATAAATAAGGATTAAGAGAAGGAAAAACAAGCTTTATTAACTGTCCCCGCTAACTTGCCGGACCTACTTTCGTCAGCACCAGAACCGGGGCAGAACTCGGCTCAGACGATACTGCTGAAGGGGACGCCATACAGATTCACATCAAAAAACCCGAACTATCCCTTTAACCTTCCTCCTGTGTTAGTTTTCTGTTACCATCCCCGGTGTTAACGGGTCGGTTTCGACCCGTGTCTTAAATCAGCTTTAAAATACACTAAAAATAAAAAGTTAAATTCCAATTTTTTTCTCATCTCTTGGTTACCTTGTTAGGCTTCCTTATCCATGAAAATGTTGGGTTTAATATTTTTGTTGTGGGTCTCTGGGCCCTTTTATTGTTATTAGTATACCTCTCGATTTCAATTAAAAAAAAGAAAAATTAACCTCAAGAGAATAATATAAATAAATGAAAGGATGTTGTGTTACCAGAATATTGCTAAGGGGTATAGAACACATCTCTGAAATGAATTTGCTTGATTTATTTTTTCATTTTAAAATGAATAACTATAGTAGCATCTATGGTGTTATGGGTCATTTTCGACCGATATATATTTTCTTCAAGAAAATGCAAAAAAACAAAAAAATGTCAGCAATAGAACTTTAATATAAACACATTGAAACACAGAACAGGTCATAACACAAAATACTGAATTACAAGCTCAAACAAACAACCAATCAAACAAATCAAACCAATAGAAATCAATTATTACTTCCAAAACTATTAGAACGCTAAATCAGTTTTAAAAAAGTATCTGTGTGCAAGAACTTGCCTGTGTGTGTGTGTGTAGGTGTGTGTGTAGGTGTGTGTGTGTGTGTGTGTGTAGGTGCGTGTGTGTGTGTTTGTGTTTAGATGCATGTGTGGCAAAAAGTGACACTTTTTGTGTGTTCTTTGAAGAGATATTTCTTGCATCGGAAACACAATATGTTTGTCTTTCTGTCTTTATTGCTTGGGCAGACCTGACACCTCTTTCTTTTATAATCAGGTGGTCTCAGGGGGGTTGTGGCCGTGGTTGTTCTGGTTGGTGTTGTGGCCGTGGCTCTTCTGGTTGGTGTTGAGGCAGGGCTGGCTGAGGAGGATGCTGATGCAGATTCTCTCTGTGTTGCTGATGATGTGGATGGAGTGCTGGGTGAGCACCAGCATCAGACTCAGATGTGTCTGTGTCTTCTGGCTGGTACTCCACATTGTCCTCTTCCTCAGAAACTTGCTCCTCTGCATCACTATGCTGATCTGTGTCTTCTCCCTCATTTTCTCCAAAAATGTAATCTCGAGCTTCGCTCACCGTAAATCTTCTTTTCATTTTTGTATGCTGCAAATTGGAGATGTGCCTTCTGCAAGTCAAATGAGTGAAGTGACCTGACGTGTCTGGACATGGTCATCTTTGTTTGTTTTGTATTTTTGCAGTAATCCTGGACAAATGAGCATCCCCAGAAGCTCACATGATTGGGGGAGGAGGTGGCTGTCATTGTGTTGGCTGACAATGCATTTATGATTTCAATTTTGGCTCTAATTATTGCTTTATAATCTTATTTTTATAACCGGGTCAAAATCGACCCTAACACTACAAAGGACATAATTTCAACTAGAGCATTTTATAATGCAGTGAAAAAAAATGTTTTTGTTGAATTTTGTTGAAATCAAGGTTCCTGACAAAGTCAAAAAGCCTTGATGCAATAAACAAATTTTAAGTGATTATTTTATGCACTTAAAAACTAAAACGGGTCGGTGGCGACCCTAACACAAGAGGAAGGTTAAAAAAAAAAAAAAAAACTCTACTGACCGTGTGTCTGTGCTCCTCTGCTTCATGTTCAGACACCCACAGTGGAGAAAGACCCGTCTGGTCCAGTCCACATCTGGTCCAGTCCACATCTGGTCCAGTCCACATCTCTCACAAACCCACTGTCTCAGGCGTCGTGTTCCCTGCAGGTGTGTACAGACTCATGTTCATCTTTAGGAGGCGTGACACTCGGCCAGCACGCTCTCAGACGCTCTCAGACGGGGATTTAGAGCGGTCTGATTTTATAACAAAGTTCTGCTTTCACAGGTCGCCTAATGGAGCAAAAATGAACTAATTTCTAAGAGAAAATATGTGTAATTGGTGTTTATTTTCAGGTTCTGAGCTGCTGCACTGAGTGTAGTTTTGCTCTGTCATCTCAAGTCGTCCATGTGGTGGCGCTGTGAGTTGAAGTTCAGACTCGGGCCATGCACAGCAGCAGCTCTGGAGGTTATGGTCTTCTGCAGACGTTACATGGAGACAGGAGGAACCCCCATGGTCCTGACAGACTGTGCCCCACTCAGAGCTCCCAAACCTGGACAAGGACGTCCCCCAGTGTCCCTTCTGTGAGGACATGAAGACGGACGCACTGCTGTGAGGGTGTCCTCAGATCAGTATGTCTGCAGATCTGAAGAGGACACGTTTAGACTTCTACCAAAACAAAGACATCACACTGCCACTCAGTGATGTCATCACGTGACATTAGCACCTTTCAGATCCTTCACTTTGACCGAACGTCACAGATTTGTCTCTATGCTGCAGTTACTTTACTGATGTATGAGACTTGGACTAGATTTGGACAAAACCTGGCCTAAACCTGGCCTAAACCTGGCCTAAACCTGGCCTAAACCTGGACTAAACCTGGACTAAATCTGGACTAAGCCTGGACTAAACCTGGCCTAAACCTGGCCTAAACCTGGCCTAAACCTGGACTAAACCTGGACTAAATCTGGACTAAGCCTGGACTAAACCTGGCCTAAACCTGGCCTAAACCTGGCCTAAACCTGGCCTAAACCTGGACTAAACCTGGACTAAATCTGGACTAAGCCTGGACTAAACCTGGCCTAAACCTGGCCTAAACCTGGCCTAAACCTGGACTAAACCTGGACTAAATCTGGACTAAGCCTGGACTAAACCTGGCCTAAACCTGGACTAAACCTGGCCTAAACCTGGCCTAAGCCTGGACTAAACCTATCTTAAACCTGGCCTAAACCTGGACTAAACCTGGACTAAATCTGGACTAAGCCTGGACTAAACCTAGACTAAACCTGGACTAAACCTGGACTTGTAACTTGCCCTGGTAGTATCACCTCTTAGTCTTCACGGAACATAAGATTAACGCCACACTGCAGAACTCCAGGCACAAGAAGCTGCCACCAGAAAAGTTCCGTAATGCAGCTTTAGCAGATTCACGGCCCTCTGCTCCCGTCTGCAGTGGTTTGTGTGAACCTCAGGACTGTGTGAAGTTCCCCCTGAGCCCTGAGGTCAGTAACATGAGGAGGAGGCGTCTGGGGAGTGGGAGGGCGCACAGTCACTAGTGAAAGGACAGCGAAGAGTTACTTTTCACATATATATTTTATAGTTTTTAAAGATCAGCAAATGACTTTATTTTAGAATCTGAGGATTGTTCAAAGTTCAAAGTCAGCTTTATTGTCAAAAACCATCGCCATGTCTCAATTCTCAGTGTGCACAGTTCGGAGCGCGGTTTTAACGGCGCATACGTCACTTCCGGCGCGACAACTGCTGTCCCATTTCCTTTTTTGTCTCATGCGCAGTTAAAATGCACCCTGAAAACCGCAGTCGTTTCCATGGAAATTGTGGACCAACTGCGTGAAGATGCACACTTCGCACAGTCACATATCCCAGCATGCACCGCGCGCTACTTCTCCTACGGGAGAAAATGGAGTCGATGGCTGCATCTGGTGGTTGCTGTCCAATTTCGCCGACGCCCATGCGGTCCGCGGAGTGCCCTTAAAACCACACTCCGAACTGTGCACACTGCGAATTGAGACACGGCTCATACTGTATGTAGTAGTGGTACTAGTAGTAATAGCGGTAGTAGTAATAGTAGTAGTAGTAGTAGTACTAGTAGTAATAGTGGTAGTAGTAATAGTAGTAGTAGTAGTAGTAGTAATAGTGGTAGTAGTAGTAGTAGTAGTAGTAGTAGTAGTAATAGTGGTAGTAGTAGTAGTAGTAGTAGTAGTAGTAGTAATAGTGGTAGTAGTAGTAGTAGTAGTAGTAGTAGTAGTAGTAGTAGTAGTAGTGGTAGTAGTAGTAGTAGTAGTACTAGTAGTAATAGTGGTAGCAGAAGTAGTAGTTGTTGTGGTAGTAGTAATAGTAATACTAGTAGTAATAGTGGTAGTAGTAGTAGCAGTAGTAGTAGTAGTAGTAGTAGTAGTAGTAGTAGTAATAGTACTAGTAGTAATAGTGGTAGTAGTAGTAGTAGTAGTAATAGTACTAGTAGTAATAGTGGTAGTGGTAGTAGTAGTATTAGTAATAGTAGTAGTACTAGTAGTAATAGTGGTAGTAGTAGTAGTTGTTGTAGTAGTTAGTATTAGTAGTAGTAGTAGTAGCATTCTTAAGTATACACAGTAGAATCCTAAATACTGCTTGAGTACTTTGCTCTCCGCGGGAGACTGGAGTGTCCCTGACCGGACTGTCTCCTGGAACCTGAACGCACCACAGGCCTGTGTCTGCTTCACTGACTCTGGGACGTCCCACCGCTGCTCAGTCTGAGCCCAGAGTGTCCTGCATGTGTCTGAGCTGTGGGGTCCCCTGGACAGAGAAGACAAGGACAGAGGAAACAGGGACAGAGGAGACAGGGACAGAGGACAGGGACAGAGGACAGGGACAGAGGAGACAAGGACAGAGGAAACAGGGACAGAGGAGACAGGGACAGAGGAGACAGGGACAGAGGACAGGGACAGAGGAGACAGGGACAGAGGACAGGGACAGAGGAGACAAGAACAGGACAGGGACAGAGAACAGGGACAGAGAACAGGGACAGAGGACAGAGACAGAGGAGACAGGGACAGAGGAGACAGGGACAGAGAACAGGGACAGAGAACAGGGACAGAGGACAGAGACAGAGGAGACAGGGACAGAGAACAGGGACAGAGGACAGGGACAGAGGTGACAGGGACAGAGGAGACAGAGACAGAGAACAGGGACAGAGGACAGGGACAGAGGAGACAGGGACAGAGGAGACAGGGACAGAGGAGACAGGGACAGAGGACAGGGACAGAGGAGACAGGGACAGAGGACAGGGACAGAGGAGACAGGGACAGAGGAGAGAGGGACAGAGAACAGGGACAGAGGACAGAGACAGAGGAGACAGGGACAGAGGACAGGGACAGAGGAGACAGGGACAGAGGACAGGGACAGAGGAGACAGGGAAAGAAGACAGGGACAGAGGAGACAGGGACAGAGGACAGGGACAGAGGAGACAGGGACAGAGGACAGGGACAGAGGAGACAAGAACAGGACAGGGACAGAGGACAGGGACAAAGGAGATGGGGACAGAGGAGACAGGGACAGAGGAAACAAGGACTGAGGACAAGGACAGAGGAGACAAGGACAGAGGAAACAGGGACAGAGGAGACAGGGACAGAGAACAGGGACAGAGGACAGGGACAGAGGACAGGGACAGAGGAGACAGGGACAGAGGAGACAGGGACAGGGGACAGAGGAGACAGGGACAGAGGACAGGGACAGAGGAGACAGGGACAGAGGAGACAGAGACAGAGAACAGGGACAGAGGACAGGGACAGAGGAGACAGGGACAGAGGAGACAGGGACAGAGGACAGGGACAGAGGAGACAGGGACAGAGGACAGGGACAGAGGAGACAGGGACAGAGGACAGGGACAAAGGAGACAGGGAAAGAAGACAGGGACAGAGGACAGGGACAGAGGAGACAGGGACAGAGGAGACAAGAACAGGACAGGGACAGAGGACAGGGACAAAGGAGATGGGGACAGAGGAGAGAAGGACAGAGGAGACAGGGACAAAGAAGGCAGGGACAAAGGAGACAGGGACAGAGGAAACAAGGACTGAGGACAAGGACAGAGGAGACAAGGACAGAAGACAGGGACACAGGGCAGGGACAGAGGAGACAGGGACAGACGACAGGGACAGAGGAGACAAGGACAGAGGACAGGGACAGAGGACAGGGACAGAGGAGACAAGGACAGAGGAGATAGGAACAGAAGACAAGGACAGAGGAGACAGGGACAGAGGATACAGGGACAGAGGACAGGGACAGAGGAGACAAGGACAGAGGAGACAGGAACAGAAGACAAGGACAGAGGAGACAGGGACAGAGGAGACAAGGACAGAGGACAGTGACAGAGGAGACAAGGACAGAGGACAGGGACAGAGGAGACAGGGACATAGGACAGAGGAGGCAGGGACAAAAGAGATGGGGATATAGGACAGAGGAGACCAGGACAGAGGAGACCTGGACAGAGGAGACAGGTCCAAAGGAGACAGGGACATAGGACAAAGGAGACAGTGACATAGGACAAAGGAGACAGGGACATAGGACAGAGGAGACAGGTACAGAGAGGACAGAGGAGGAGGACAGAGGGACAAACATTTATATAATGTATTACCACACAGCTCACACAAACCTATGTTAAAGTCGCACTGTGTAACTTTTCTTTGTCCCCCGCCTTCCTGTCTCCATGGTGATATATTATTCTTTTGCATTAATTAGTCTGCTCGTTATAAGAATTCACGTTTCAAGGTAACACGTAACGGAATAAATGTGAGACGGACAAGTTTAATGCCGCACTGTGGAACTTTCAAGGCAAAACACTGACCGTGGAGAAAAGCAGGAGGTGGATTCATCACAAAAAATATTCCACAGTACAGCTTTAAGATCAGGTGTGGATGTGGAGTAAACTGAAGGGATACAGGAGGAAGGGAGGGCATCTGACACACTGGGTCACAGGGGTATGTAACGGCATAATTGGACAGTCTGTGTGGTTCAGCTTGGGTTCTCTTTTGGGGCTGTCCTTGGTCCAGGTCTAGTCCAGGTCTAGTCCAGGTCACGGGAGCAGCTGGAACCCTCCTGGCACCTGGTCTGGACTCGGAGGACACAGATTTGCTGAACAGACCAGTGTGTGAAGTTTTTGTTAGAAAACCTCAACTTTCTCAAGGTATTCCCAAAGCCTTGTGCACTGATGAACTCTAGGGTTTGAACTGATGGACCTAGGGTGTGCACTGATTGACTCTAGGGTATGCACTGATGGACTCTAGGGTGTGAACTGATGGACCCTAGGGTGTGCACTGATCGACTCTAGGGTGTGCACTGATCGACTCTAGGGTGTGCACCGATCGACTCTAGGGTGGGAACTGATAGACGCTAGGGTGTGAACTAATGGACCTAAGGGTGTGTATTGATGGACTTTATGGTGTGCACTGATGGACCCTAGGGAGTGTACTGATGGACTCTATGGTGTACACTGATGGACTCTAGGGTGTACACTGATGGACTCTAGGGTGTGCACTGATGGACCCTAGGGTGTGCACTGATCGACTCTAGGGTGTGCACTGATCAACTCTAGGGTGTGCACCGATGAACTCTATAGTGGGAACTGATAGACGCTAGGGTGTGAACTAATGGACCCAAGGGTGTGTACTGATGGACTTTATGGTGTGCACTGATGGACCCTAGGGAGTGCACTGATCGACTCTAGGGTGTGCACCGATGGACTCTATGGTGGGAACTAATAGACAATAGGGTGTGAACTAATGGACCCAAGGGTGTGTACTGATGGACTTCATGGTGTGCACTGATGGACCCTAGGGAGTGCACTGATGGACTCTATGGTGTGCACTGATTGACTCTAGGGTGTGCACTGATGGACTCTAGGGTGTGCACTGATGGACCCTAGGGTGTGCACTGATCGACTCTAGGGTGTGCACTGATCAACTCTAGGGTGTGCACCGATGGACTCTATGGTGGGAACTGATAGACGCTAGGGTGTGAACTAGTGGACCCAAGGGTGTGAACTGATTGACTCTAAGGTGTGAACTGATGGATTCTAGGGTGTGAACTAATGGACCCAAGGGTGTGAACTGATTGACTCTAAGGTGTGAACTGATGGATTCTAGGGTGTGAACTGATGGACCCTAGGGTGTGCAGTGATGGACTCTAGGGTGTGAACTGTTTACCCTAGGGTGTGAAATGATTGACTCTAGGGTGTGTACTGATGGACCCTAGGGTGTGCACTGATAGACTCTAGGGTGTGAACTGATGGACCCTAGAGTGTGAACTAATTGACTCTAGGGTATGCACTGATGGACTCTAGGGTGTGTACTGATAGACCCTAGGGTGTGCATTGAGGACTCTAGGGTGTGAACTGATGGACCCTATGGTGTGAACTGATTGACTCTAGGGTATGCACTGATGGACTCTAGCGTGTGTACTGATGGACTCTAGGGTGTGTACTTATGGACTCTAGGGTGTGAACTAATGGACCCTAGGGCTTGAACTGATCAACTCTAGGGTGTGAACTGATGGACCCTAGGGTGTGCACTGATGGACTCTAGAATGTGTACTGATGGACTCTAGGGTGTGTACTGATGGACTCTAGGGTGTGTACTGATGGACTCTAGGGTGTGAACTGATGGACTCTAGGGTGGGCACTGATAGACCCTAGGGTTTGAACTGATGCACTCTAGGGTATACCCTGATGGACTCTAGGGTGTGCACTGATGGACCCTAGTGGGTGAACTAATGGACCCTAGGGTGTGAACTGATGGACTCTAGGGTGTGTACTGATGGACTCTAAAGTGTGAACTGATGATCGTAGGGTGTGAACTGATCAACTCTAGGGTGTGCACTGATAGACTCTAGGGTGTGAACTGGTGGACCCTAGAGTGTGAACTAATTGACTCTAGGGTATGCACTGATGGACTCTAGGGTGTGTACTGATAGACCCTAGGGTGTGCACTGAGGACTCTAGGGTGTGAACTGATGGACCCTATGGTGTGAACTGATCGACTCTAGGGTATGCACTGATGGATTCTATGGTGTGAACTGATCAACTCTAGGGTATGAAGTGATGGACTCTAGGGTGTGAACTAATGGGCCCTAGGGAGTGTACTGATGGACCCTAGGGGGTATGCACTGATGGACTCTAGGGTCTGAACTGTTGGACTCTAGGGTGTGCACTGATGGACCCTAGGGTATGAACTGATGGACCCAAACGAGTGTAATGATGGACTCTAGGGAGTGCACTGATGGACTCTATGGTGTGCACTAATGGACTCTAGGGTGTGAAATTATCAACTCTAGAGAGAGCACTGCTGGTCGCTAGGGAGTGTACTGATGGACCCTAGGGTGTGCACTGATGGACTCTAGGGTGTGTACTTATGGACTCTAGGGTGTGAACTAATGGATCCTAGGGTGTGAACTGATCAACTCAAGGGTATACACTGATGGACTCTAGGGTGCGCATTGATAGACCATAGGGTTTGAGCTGATGCACTCTAGGGTATGCACTGATGGACTCTAGGGTGTGAACTGATGGACCCTAGGGTGTGAACTGATCAACTCTAGGGAGTGCAGTGATGGACTCTAGGGTGTGAACTGATGACCGTAGGGTGTGAACTGATCAACTCTAGGGTGTGCACTGATGGACCCTAGAGTGTGAACTAATTGACTCTAGGGTTTGCACTGATGGACTCTAGGGTGTGTACTGATAGACCCTAGGGTGTGCATTGAGGACTCTAGGGTGTGAACTGATGGACCCTATAGTGTGAACTGATCGACTCTAGGGTATGCACTGATGGATTCTAGGGTGTGAACTGATCAACTCTAGGATATGAAGTGATGGACTCTAGGGTGTGAACTAATGGGCCCTAGGGAGTGCACTGATGGACCCTAGGGTGTGAACTGATGGACCCAAAGGAGTGTACTGATGGACTCTAGGGAGTGCACTGATGGACTCTATGGTGTGCACTAATGGACTCTAGGGAGTGCACTGATGGACTCTAGGGTGTGTACTGATGGACTCTAGGGTGCGCACTGATAGACCCTAGGGTTTGAACTGATGGAGTCTAGGGTATGCACTGATGGACTCTAGGGTGTGAACTGATCAACTCAGTGCACTGATGGACTCTATGGTGTGCACTAATGGACTCTAGGGAGTGCACTGATGGACTCTAGGGTGTGTACTGATGGACTCTAGGGCGTGAACTGATGGACTCTAGCGTGCGTACTGATAGACCCTAGGGTTTGAACTGATGCACTCTAGGGTATGCACTGATGGACTCTCGGGTGTGAACTGATGGACCCTAGGGTGTGAACTGATCAACTCTAGGGGGAGCACTGATGGACTCTAGGGAGTGTACTGATGGACCCTAGGGTGTGCACTGATCAACTCTAGGGAGTGCACTGATGGACCCTAGGGTGTGAACTGATCAACTCTAGGGAGTGCACTGATGGACTCTAGGGAGTGAACTGATGGACCCAAGGGTGTGAACCGGTCGACTCTGGTATGCACTGATGAACTCTAGGGTGTGTACTGATGGACCGTAGGGTGTGCACTAATGGACTCTAGGGTGTGAACTTATGGACTCTAGGGTGTGAACTGATGGACTCTAGGATGTGTACTGATGCACTCTAGGGTGTGAACTGATGACCGTAGGGTGTGAACTGATCAACTCTAGGGTGTGCACTGATGGACCCTAGAGTGTGAACTAATTGACTCTAGGGTTTGCACTCATGGACTCTAGGGTGTGTACTGATAGACCCTACGGTGTGCACTGAGGACTCTAGGGTGTGAACTGATGGACCCTATGGTGAGAACTGATTGACTCTAGGGTATGCGCTGATGATTCTAGGGTATGCACTGATGGATATTTGGGTGTGAACTGATCAACTTTAGGGTATGAAGTGATGGACTCTAGGGTGTGAACTAATGGGCTCTAGGGAGTGCACTGATAGACCTGAGGGTTTGAACTGATGCACTCTAGGGTATGCACTGATGGACTCTAGGGTGTGAACTGATGGACCCTAGGGTGTGAACTCATCAACTCTAGGGAGTGCACTGATGGACTCTAGGGAGTGTACTGATGGACCCAAGGGTGTGAACTGGTCGACTCTGGGGTATGCACTGATGGACTCTAGCGTGTGTACTGATGGACTCTAGGGTCTGTACTTATGGACTCTAGGGTGTGAACTAATGGACCCTAGGACGTGAACTGATCAACTCTAGGGTGTGTACTGATGGACCGTAGGGTGTGCACTGATGGACTCTAGGGTGTGTAATTATGGACTCTAGGGTGTGAACTGATCAACTCTAGGGTGTGCATTGATAGACTCTAGGGTGTGAACTGATGGACCCTAGAGTGTGAACTAATTGACCCTAGGGTATGCACTGATGGATTCTAGGGTGTGTTCTGATAGACCCTAGGGTGTGCACTGAGGACTCTAGGGTGTGAACTGATGGACCCTATGGTGTGAACTGATTGACTCTAGGGTATGCACTGATGGATTCTATGGTGTGAACTGATGGACCCTTGGGTGTGAACTGATCAACTCTAGGGTATGAAGTGATTGAATCAAGGGTGTGAACTAATGGACCCTAGGGAGTGTACTGATGGACCCTCGGGGGTATGCACTGATGGACTCTAGGGTGTGAACTGTTGAACTCTAGGGTGTGCACTGATGGACCCTAGGGTGTGAACTGATGGACCCAAAGGAGTGTACTGATGGACTCTAGAGAGTGCACTGATGGACTCTATCGTGTGCACTAATTGACCCTAGGGTGTGCACTGATGGACCCTAGGGTTTGAACTGATGCACCCTAGGGTATGCACTGATGGACTCTAGGCTGTGAACTGATGGACCATAGGGTGTGAACTGATCAACTCTAGGGTATGAACTGATGGACTCTTGCGAGTGCACTGATGGACTCTAGGGAGTGCACTATTGGACTCTAGCGTGTGTACTGATGGACCGTAGGGTGTGCACAGATGGACCCTAGGGTTTGAACTGATGCACCCTAGGGTATGCGCTAATGGACTCTAGGCTGTGAACTAATTGACCCTAGGGTGTGAAATGATCAACTCTAGGGTATGAACTGATGGACTCTTGCGAGTGCACTGATGGACTCTAGGGAGTGCACTATTGGACTCTAGCGTGTGTACTGATGGACTCTAGAGTGTGTACTTATATACTCTAGGGCAGAGGTCTTCAACAGGGGGGTCGTGACCCCTAGGGGGGTCGCAAAGGTACTGCAGGGGGGTTGCGAAATCTTTTGATTTCACTTTAAAATAATATAATTTTATATTTTATTGTGTAAAATACAGTATTAACCTGTGTATTATTTCCTTGTATTGGATGTACCATAACAGAGTAGCAATGTTTATACATGACACTAAGCTCAATTTAATATAAAACACAATTCTATGCCGTATATATAGTAGGGGGTCCCTGGCCCAGTTCGCAATCTGTTTGGGGGTCCCTGGCCTGAAAAACGTTGGACCCTAGGGTGTGCACTGATGGACTCTAGGGTGTGAACTGATGACCATAGGGTGTGAACTGATGGACTCTAAGGTGTGAACTGATGGACCCTAGGGTGTGCACTGATGGACTCTAGGGTGTGAACTGATGACCATAGGGTGTGAACTGATGGACTCTAGGGTGTGAACTGGTGGACCCTAGGGTGTGCACTGATGGACTCTAGGGAGTGTACAGATGGACCTAAGGATGTGAACTGGTTGATTCTATGGTATGCACTGATGAACTCTAGGCTGTGTACTGATGGACCCTAGAGTGTGCACTGATGGGCTCTAGGGTGTGAACTGATGGACTCTAGGGTGTGAACTAATGGACCCAAGGGAGTGTACTGATGGACTCTAGGGAGTGCACTGATGGACTCTAGGGAGTGCACTGATGGACTCTAGGGTGTGAACTGATGGACCCAAGGGAGTGTACTGATGGACTCTAGGGAGTGCACTGATGGACTCTAGGGTGTGCACTGATGGATCCTAGTGAGTGTACTGATGGACCCTATGGAGTGCACTGATGGACTCTAGGGAATGCACTGATGGACTCTCGGGAATGTACAGATGGACTCTAGGGACTGTACTGATGGACCCTATGGTGTGATCTGATCGAGTGTAGGGTATGCACTGATGGACTGTAGGGAGTGTACTGATGGATCCTAGGGTGTGCACTGATGGACCCTAGGGTGTGAACTGATGGACCCTAGGGAGTGTACTGATGGACTCTAGGGTGTGAACTGATGGACCCTAGGGAGTGTACTGATGGACTCTAGGGTGTCAACTGACCCTAGGGAATGCACTGGTGGACCCTAGGGAATGTGACTGGCTTTTTAAATCATGTTTGCTTCTAAATTCCAAAAAAACTGTCTGTTTGATGTTCTCAAAGCAATCAAAAGAGATAAAAAGCTCTGGAGTATTCTTGAGAGGAGAGGAATTACAATTGGTCACAGAATTCAAGTATCTTAGTGTGACACTTGATTCCACTTTGTCTTTCAAAAATCATATTAAAAAACTTGCCAATGCTATCAAATATAACCTTAAAAATTTTAAACAAATCACCTGATTTGTTTTTATAACAAGTTTTTGACCAAAACCTAATTCATTTCATGTATTTAATATTTTAAATAAGTACAATCTTTTAAAATTTTGAAAATTTTTATACATTTTAAGTATGTATGCTTCATTTACAAAGCACTACATGGACTAAAGCCACCCCCCATGTCTGTCTTTTTCAAACCTAAGACATCAAGTGGTCCTTGAACCAGGGCCTCCTCCAGAGGAGACTGTGAGGTCCCCCACAGAAGAACCGCCTTTGGTCAGAACACTCTCTCTGTGAGGGCCACTAACATCTGGAACAGTCTTCCTCTGCACATACAGGAGAGCTCTACACTGATCACTTTTAAAACACAACTCAAACTATGGCTGAAAACCAACCAGTCATGTGACCACTAGACTTTTGTTTGTGCTGCTTGTTTTGTATGTTGTATTTTTATGTATTTGCCTGTTGAGGGACTACGGATGAAAACGAACTTTGTAGCTAAAATTCGGCATATTTACATTTGTTTTATACTTATGTTCATTAATGTGCATTGTCCCTATCAAATAAATAAATAAATAAATAAAATACTGATGGACTCTTGGGAGTGTACTGATGGCGCGTATGAAGTGCACTGATGGACCCTAGGGTGTGCACTGATGGACTCTAGAGTGTGAACTGATGGACCCTAGGGTGTGAACTGATCAACTCTAGGGTATGTGCTGATGGACTCTAGGGAGTGTACTGATGGACCCTAGGGAGTGTACTGATAAACCCTAGTGAGTGTACTGATGGATCCTATGGAGTGCACTGATGGACCCTAGGGAGTGCACTAGGGAATGTACTAATGGACTCTAGGGAGTGTAATGATGGACTCTAGGGAGTGTACTGATGGACCCTAGGGTGTGAATTGATGGAGCCTAGGGTGTGAACTGATCAACTCTAGGGTGTGAACTGATGGGACCCCAGGGAGTGCACTGATGGACCCTATGGAGTGCACTGATGGACCCTAGGGAATGCACTGGTGGACCCTAGGGAATGTACTAATGGACTCTAGGGTGTGCACTGATGGACTCTAGGGAGTGCACTGATGGACACTAGGGTGTGAACTGATGGACCCTAGGGTGTGAACTGATCGAGTCTAGGGTATGCACTGATGGACTCTAGGGTGTGAAATAATGGACCCTAGGGTGTGAACTGATCAACTCTAGGGAGTGCACTGATGGACTCTAGGGAGTGTACTGATGGACCCAAGGGTGTGAACTGGTCAACTCTATGGTATGCACTGATGAACTCTAGGGTGTGTACTGATGGACCCTAGGTTGTGCACTGATGGGCTCTAGGGTGTGAACTGATGGACTCTAGGGTGTAAACTGATGGACCCAAGGGAGTGTACTGATGGACTCTAGGGAGTGCACTGATGGACTTTAGAGTGTGTACTGATGGACCCTAGGGTGTGAACTAATGGACCCAAAGGAGTGTACTGATGGACTCTAGGGAGTGCACTAATGGACTCTAGGGAGTGCACTGATGGACTCTAGGGTGTGAACTGATGGACCCAAGGGAGTGTACTGATGGACTCTAGGAAGTGCACTGATGGACTCTAGGGAGTGCACTGATGGACTCTAGGGTGTGCAATGATGGACCCTAGTGAGTGTACTGATGGACCCTATGGAGTGCACTGATGGACTCTAGGGAATGCACTGATGGACTCTGGGGAATGTACTGATGGACTCTAGAGAGTGCACTGATGGACTCTATGTTGTGAACTGATGGACCCTAGGGAGTGTACTGATGGACTCTAGGGTGTGAACTGATGGACCCTAGGGAATGCACTGGTGGACCCTAGGGAATGTACTGATGGACTCTAGGGTGTGCACTGATGGACTCTAGGGAGTGCACTGATGGACTCTATGATGTGAATTGATGGACCCTAGGGTGTGAACTGATTGACTAGGTTATGCACTGATGGACTTTAGGGTGTGAACTGATGGGACCCTAGGGAATGCACTGGTGGACCCTAGGGAGTGTACTGGTGGACCCTATGGAGTGCACTGATGGACCCTAGGGAATGTACTGATGGACTCTAGGGTGTGCACTGATGGACTCTAGGGAGTGCACTGATGGACTCTAGGGAATGTACTGATGGACCCTAGGGAATGTATTGATGGACTCTAGGGTGTGAACTGATGGACCCTAGGGTGTGCACTGATGGACCCTAGGGAGTGTACTGATGGACTCTAGGGTGTGAACTGATCAACCCTAGGGTGCGCATTGATGGACTCTAGGGTGTGTACTGATGGACTTTAGGGTGTGAACTTATGGACTCTAGGGTGTGAACTGATGGACCCTAGGGAATGTACTGATGGACTCTATGATGTGAATTGATGGACCCTAGGGTGTGAACTGATTGACTAGGTTATGCGCTGATGGACTCTAGGGTGTGAACTGATGGTACCCTATAGAATGCACTGGTGGACCCTAGGGAGTGTACTGATGGACCCTATGGAGTGTACTGATGGACCCTAGGGAATGTACTGATGGACCCTAGAATGTGAACTGATGAAGACTAGGGTGTGAACTGATGAGCTCTATAGCGTGAACGCAGTGACACCAGGGCTAAAGCAGGTCTAAACCAGGTCTAACCCAGGACTAATCTAGTTCTAATCCAGGACTAAACCAGGTCTAAACCAAGACTGAACTAGGTTTAATCCAGGACTAAACCAGGTCTAAACCAAGACTGAAGTAGGTCTAATCCAGGACTAAACCAGGTCTAACCCAGGACTAAATAAGGTCTAACCCAGGACTAGAGCAGGTCTAACCCATGACTACACCAGGTCTAAAGCACGACTGAACTAGGTCTAATCCAGGACTAAACCAGGTCTAACCCAGGACTAAACCAGGTCTAACCCAGGACTAAACCAAGTCTAACCCAGGACTAAATCAGGTCTAACCCAGAACTAGAATGACTCTAACCCAGAACTAAATTAGGTCTAACCCAGGACTAAATCAGGTCTAGCCCAGAACTAGATCGACTCTAACCCAGGACTAAACCAGGTTTAACCCAGGACTAAATCAGGTCTAGCCCAGAACTAGATCGACTCTAACCCAGGACTAAACCAGGTCTAAACCAGGACTAGATCAGGTCTAACCCAGGACTAGACCAGGACTAAACCAGGTCTAAACTAGCAGTTAACCAGGTCTAACCCAGGACTAAACCAGGACTAAACCAGGTTTTTGTTAGCAATAAAAACTCCTGTAATCGAATAAATACAAGAATGATACGTTAAAGCTACTGTGGAACATTTCAGGCAAACCAATAACATGGAAAAATCAAATGAAAACCCTCCACCAGAAAAGTTACACAATGCACCTTTAACCTGTGCCCTTTCACAGTAAAAGCCCCGGGCACAGACACATTTGGAATCCGTGCGCTTTTATTTTGTGGCGTTTTATCTGTCCGGCTCCGTAATGAGTCCAAGACAAAAGGGCGTCCGATCAGATCTGCGCTTGCCTCAGTCGCAGAATAAATACAATCTTTTTCATCGGGAGTCCCATTCACGAGGACAAAGCCACTTATTGTGACAGTTTAGTGAGGGTTTTGCTCAAGGGCACAGCGGCAGAGGACGCCAGGACAAAGGACACGTCAGAATTAGAACGTTAGAAAACAAAGAAAGAGTTTTGATTATGGAAACTGTTTGAGTGAAAAGAGCCACGGCTTAAAATGAGCAGAGAGAAAATAGTCAAGAGGCGATTCAGTACGAGTTTAAACAAACTTCAACAGGAAGAGCGAACCAGGACCAAACCAGGACTAAACCAGGTCTAAACCAGGACTAAACCAGGACTAAACCAGGACTAAACCAGGACCAAACCAGGACTAAAACAGGACTAAACCAGGACTAAACCAGGTCTAAACCAGGACTAAAGCAGGTATAAACCAGGACTAAACCAGGATTAAACCAGGTCTAAACCAGGACTAAACCAGGTCTAAAACAGAACTAAAGCAGGTCTAAAACAGGACTAAACCAGGACTAAACCAGGTCTAAACCAGGACTAAAGAAGGTCTAAACAGGACTAAACCAGGACTAAACCAGGACTAAACCAGGTCTAAAACAGGACGAAAACAGGTCTAAAACAGGACTAAACCAGGACTAAACCAGGTCTAAACCAGGACTAAACCAGGACTAAACCAGTTCTAAACCAGGACTAAACCAGGACTAAACCAGGACTAAACCAGGACCAAACCAGGACTAAAACAGGACTAAACCAGGACTAAACCAGGTCTAAACCAGGACTAAAGCAGGTCTAAACCAGGACTAAACCAGGACTAAACCAGGTCTAAACCAGGACTAAACCAGGTCTAAACCAGGACTAAACCAGGACTAAAGCAGGTCTAAACCAGGACTAAACCAGGACTAAACCAGGTCTAAAACAGGACTAAAACAGGTCTAAAACAGCACTAAACCAGGACTAAACCAGGACTAAACCAGTTCTAAACCAGGACTAAAGCACGTCTAAACCAGGACTAAACCAGGACTAAACCAGGACTAAACCAGGACCAAACCAGGACTAAAACAGGACTAAACCAGGACTAAACCAGTACTAAGCCAGGTCTAAACCAGGACTAAAGCAGGTCTAAACCAGGACTAAACCAGGATTAAAGCAGGTCTAAAACAGGTCTAAAACAGGACTAAAACAGGTCTAAAACAGGACTAAAACAGGACTAAACCAGGTCTAAAACAGGACTAAAACAGGTCTAAAACTGGACTAAAGCAGGTCTAAACCAGGACTAAACCAGGACTAAAACGGGACTAAAACAGGACTAAACCAGGACTAAAGCAGGTCTAAAACAAGACTAAAACAGGACTAAATCAGGACTAAAACAGGACTAAAGCAGGAATTAAACAGGTCTAAAACAGGACTAAACCAGGACTAAAGCAGGTCTAAAGCAGGACTAAACTAGGACTAAAGCAGGTCTAAAACAGGACTAAAGCAGGACTAAACCAAGGCTAAAACAGGACTAAAGCAGGTCTAAAACAGGACTAAAGCAGGTCTAAACCAGAACTAAACCAGGACTAAAGCAGGTCTAAACCAGGACTAAACCAGGACTAAAGCAGGTCTAAAACAGACCTGAAACATGTCTAAATCAGGTCTAAAACAGGACCAAAGCAGGTCTAACCCACGACTAAGCAGGGTTCAAATAGGACAAAACTAGGTCTAACCCAGGAAACCAAGTCAAAACCAGGACTAAATAAGTCTAAATGAAGTCTAACACAAGACTAAAGCATGTCTGGAAAAGAACTAAAGCAGGTCTAACCCAGGTCTAACCCTGGACTAAACCAGGTCTAAGCCAGGTCTAAACCAGGACTAAACTAGGGTGTAAACAAGTCTAGATCAGGACTAAACCAGGTATAAAACAAAATTAAAGCATGCCTGAAACAGGACTAAACCAGATCTAACCCAGGTCTAACCCTGCAGTAAACTAGTTCTAAAACAGGACTAAACTAGGTTGTGAACAGGTCTAGATCAGGACTAGACCAGATCCTAAGTGAGTCTAAATCAGGACTAAACCAGGTCCTAAACAGGTCTAGATCAGGACTAAACCAGGTCCTAAACAGGTCTAGATCAGGACTAAACCAGGTCCTAAACAAGTCTAGATCAGGACTAAACCAGGTCCTAAACAGGTCTAAACCAGGAGTAAACTAGGTTGTGAACAGGTCTAGATCAGGACTAGACCAGGTCCTAAACAGGTCTAGATCAGGACTAAACTAGGTCCTAAACAAGTCTACATCAGGACTAAACAAGTCTAAACCAGGTCTAAACCAGGACTAAACCAGGTCCTAAACAGGTCTAGATCAGGACTAGACCAGGTCCTAAACAGGTCTAGATCAGGACTAAACCAGGTCTATGCCAGGTCTAAACCAGGACTAAACTAGGTTGTGAACAGGTCTAGATCAGGACTAAACTAGGTCCTAAACAGGTCTAGATCAGGACTAGACAAGGTCCTAAACAGGTCTAAACCAGGACTAGACTAGGTTATGAACAGGTCTAGACCAGGACTAGACCAGGTCCTAAACAGGTCTAGATCAGGACTAAACCAGGTCTATGCCAGGTCTAAACCAGGACTAAACTAGGTTGTGAACAGGTCTAGATCAGGACTAGACCAGGTCCTAAACAGGTCTAGATCAGGACTAAACTAGGTCCTAAACAAGACTAGATCAGGACTAAACAGGTCTAAACCAGGCCTAAACCAGGACTAAACCAGGTCCTAAACAAGTCTAGATCAGGACTAAACCAGGTCCTAAACAGGTCTAAACCAGGACTAGACTAGGTTGTGAACAGGTCTAGATCAGGACTAGACCAGGTCCTAAACAGGTCTAGATCAGGACTAAACCAGGTCCTAAACAAGTCTAGATCAGGACTAAACAGGTCTAAACCAGGACTAAACCAGGTCCTAAACAGGTCTAGATCAGGACTAGACCAGGTCCTAAACAGGTCTAAACCAGGACTAGACTAGGTTGTGAACAGGTCTAGATCAAGACTAGACCAGGTCCTAAACAGGTCTAGATCAGGACTAAACCAGGTCTATGCCAGGTCTAAACCAGGAATAAACTAGGTTGTGAACAGGTCTAGATCAGGACTAAACCAGGTCCTAAACAGGTCTAAACCAGGACTAAACTAGGTTGTGAACAGGTCTAGATCAGGACTAGACCAGGTCTACGCCAGGTCTAAACCATGACTAAACTAGGTTGTGAACAGGTCTAGATCAGGACTAAACCAGGTCCTAAACAAGTCTAGATCAGGACTAAACAGGTCTAAACCAGGACTAAACCAGGTCCTAAACAGGTCTAGATCAGGACTAGACCAGGTCCTAAACAGGTCTAAACCAGAACTAGACTAGGTTGTGAACAGGTCTAGATCAGGACTAGACCAGGTCCTAAACAGGTCTAGATCAGGACTAAACCAGGTCCTAAACAAGTCTAGATCAGGACTAAACAGGTCTAAACCAGGACTAAACCAGGTCCTAAACAGGTCTAGATCAGGACTAGACCAGGTCCTAAACAGGTCTAAACCAGGACTAGACTAGGTTGTGAACAGGTCTAGATCAAGACTAGACCAGGTCCTAAACAGGTCTAGATCAGGACTAAACCAGGTCCTAAACAAGTCTAGATCAGGACTAAACAGGTCTAAATCAGGTGTAAACCAGGACTAAACCAGGTCCTAAACAGGTCTAGATCAGGACTAAACCAGGTCTATGCCAGGTCTAAACCAGGAATAAACTAGGTTGTGAACAGGTCTAGATCAGGACTAAACCAGGTCCTAAACAGGTCTAAACCAGGATTAAACTAGGTTGTGAACAGGTCTAGATCAGGACTAAACAGGTCTAAACCAGGACTAAACCAGGTCCTAAACAGGTCTAGATCAGGATTAGACCAGGTCCTAAACAGGTCTAAACCAGGACTAGACTAGGTTGTGAACAGGTCTAGATCAGGACTAGACCAGGTCCTAAACAGGTCTAGATCAGGACTAAACCAGGTCCTAAACAAGTCTAGATCAGGACTAAACAGGTCTAAATCAGGTGTAAACCAGGACTAAACCAGGTCCTAAACAGGTCTAGATCAGGACTAAACCAGGTCTATGCCAGGTCTAAACCAGGAATAAACTAGGTTGTGAACAGGTCTAGATCAGGACTAAACCAGGTCCTAAACAGGTCTAAACCAGGACTAAACTAGGTTGTGAACAGGTCTAGATCAGGACTAGACCAGGTCTACACCAGGTCTAAACCAGGACTAAACTAGGTTGTGAACAGGTCTAGATCAGGACTAGACCAGGTCTACGCCAGGTCTAAACCAGGACTAAACTAGGTTGTGAACAGGTCTAGATCAGGACTAGACCAGGTCTACGCCAGGTCTAAACCAGGACTAAACTAGGTTGTGAACAGGTCTAGATCAGGACTAGACCAGGTCCTAAACAGGTCTAGATCAGGACTAAGCCAGATCTAGCCCAGGTCTTACCCGGGCCTCTCCAAACTCCTCTTTTGCTTGTGTGACAGTTTTTTAATTGAAAGCGTCTCTTTGTGTGACTCTTTTGTTTGCAGCGTTCAGATAAACATGAGTCCAAGGCCCCTCTTCACAATGGTCTTTGAACGCACCGCTGCCGGACGTGCTGCCTTCAGGTCCTCACACAGCGTGGGGATAATGAGAGCTGATGGGCGGAGCCTCTGGGCCTATTGTTTAACACTGAGAGATGTTCAAGGACCAGCACGTGCAGAGGAAATCCACTAAACAAAAGAAAACTGTGATCAGCAAAGGGTTATATCAGGACTAAACCAGGTCTAAACCAGGTCTAAACCAGGTCTAAGCCAGGTCTAAACCAGGTCTAAACCAGGTCTAAACCAGGTCTAAGCCAGGTCTAAACCAGGTCTAAACCAGGTCTAAACCAGGTCTAAGACATTTCTAAACCAGGTCTAAACAAAGCCTCTACCAGGCCTAAACCAGGACTAAATCAGGTCTAAACCAGGAGGCAATCAGGACTAAACCAGGTCTAAGCCAGGTCTAAACCAGGTCTAAACCTGGTCTAAACCAGGTCTAAACCAGGTCTAAGCCAGGTCTAAACCAGGTCTAAACCAGGTCTAAGACAGGTCTAAGACAGGTCTAAACCAGGCCTAAATAAGGTCTAAACCAGGTCTAAGCCAGGTCTAAAGCAGGTCTAAACCAGGTCTAAACTAGGCTTAAACCAGGCCTAAACCAGGTCTAAACCAGGTCTAAGCCAGGTCTAAACTAGGTCTAAACTAGGCCTAAACCAGGTCTAAGCCAGGTCTAAATCAGGTCTAAATCAGGTCTAAACCAGCTCAAAACTAGGCCTAAACCAGGACTAAATCAGGTCTAAACCAGGTCTAAACCAGGCCTAAACCAGGTCTAAACCAGGTCTAAGCCAGGTCTAAACCAGGAGGCAATCAGGACTAAACCAGGTCTAAGCCAGGTCTACACCAGGACCAAACCAGGTCTAAACCAGGACTAAACCAGGTCTAAACCAGGAGGGAATCAGGACTAAACCAGGTCTACTTCAGGTCTACACCAGGACTAAACCAGGTCTAACCCAGATCTAACCCAGGTCTAAGTATAGAGTATCAGGTCTGTTCCTTAGTAACGAAATCGAGTTTTAAATTTTAGTTTTGTGATTTGTAGTAGTTGACAAAAACACTCGCCACGTTTGATCTGGGTGTTTAAACTGGATGCAGTGAGGAGCATGGGGCCAGTGGGGGGCGCTGTGGCTCCACTGTGAAAACGTCGGACGCTCTCTCCCACACATGCTCGCTTCCTTCTGTTGGGTTTCCGTGCTTTTGGGGGACTTTCCATTGCCTTCCGTTCATTCAGACCGATCCTTACATTAGCCGTAGTCACTGCTTTAATCTTAATGTTCACGCGACAGGTTCAACTTCTCATTTCTCTAAAACATCGTTAACGAAATGATATTTAAATGTCCTGGATTACACAAAATTGACTAATTGAGCTTTAAAGGGTCTATTTTACGTACATGTCTGATCTGTTATCATCAAATACGTACCCGGAGTTGTGTTTCGTTTCATTCACGCACGTTTCACACACAAACCCGCATATTTTGGCACAGTTTGAGTTCTTTTCTTAAACTGAAAACACTGTTCCACCTTGTGACGTCACCAAGTCTACAACAAGTCTATACCAGGACTAAACCAGGTCTAAACCAGGACTAAACCAGGTCTAAACCAGGTCTAAAGCAGGTCTAAACCAGGTCTAAAGCAGGTCTAAAGCAGGTCTAAACAGGTCTAAACCAGGTCTACTTCAAGTCTACACCAAGTCTACACCAGTACTAAACCAAGATTAAACCAGGTCTACACCAGGACTCAACCAGGTCTGAACCGGGTCTACACCAGGTCTAAACCAGGACTACTTCAAATCTACAACAGGTCTACACCAGAATTAAACCAGGACTAAACCATGTCTACACCAGGACTCAACCAGGTCTGAACCAGGTCTACACCAGGTCTAAACCAGGTCTACTTCAAATCTACAACAAGTCTATACCAGGATTAAACCAGGTCTAAACCAGGACTAAACCAGGACTCAACCAGGTCTAAGCCAGGTCTACACCAGGTCTAAACCAGGTCTAAACCAGGAGGGAATCAGGACTAAAGCAGGTCTACTTCAAGTCTACACCGAGTCTACACCAGGACTAAACCAGGACTAAACCAGGTCTAAACCAGGTCTAAACCAGGTCTAAAGCAGGTCTAAACCAGGTCTACTTCAAATCTACAACAAGTCTACACCAGGACTAAACCAGGTCTAAACCAGGTCTAAACCAGGAGGCAATCAGGACTAAACCAGATCTACTTCAAGTCTCCACCATGTCTCCACCAGGTCTCCACCAGGACTAAACCAGGACTAAATCACATCTAAATCAGAACTAAAAAAGGTCTACACCAGGTCTGAACCAGGACTAAACCAGGTCTAAACCAGATCTAAAACCAGGAGGGAATCAGGACTACACCAGGTCTACTTCAAGTCTCCACCAAGTCTACACCAGGTCTACACCAGGACTAAACCAGAACTAAATCAGGTCTAAAATCAGGACTAAAGCATGTCTGAAACAAGACTAAACCAGGTCTAAACCAGGTCTAATCCAGGACTAAATCAGTATGAAACCAGGACTAAATGGGTCTAAATTAGGACTAAAGCAGGTCTAAATCAAGACTAAAGCATGTCTGTTCTGTTATCATCAAAAACATACCCAGAGTTGTGTTTTGTTTCATTCACGTTTCACACACAAACCCGCATATTTTGGTACAGTTTGAGTTATTTTCTTAAACTGAAAACACCGTTCCACCTTGTGACCTCATCAAGTGGTAATAATACAAAAAATGCGCCACTAACCTTATCGAAAGATATTGTGGACTTTCTGTGACACCTGTAGAAAAGAAAACAGCTCAAGGTTATTGTAGTGCAGAGGAGAATAAAACTGCTCTTCAAGACTACCACTTAATGATCAAAGGAGAAGTTCAATTTGTCAACTGGACAAAGTTTGTTTGGTTGAAAACGTTTCGCCGCTCATCCGAGAGGCTTCGTCAGCTCTGGTTATTGTACTGGTTAGACCCTGCTTATATCTAGCTGCCGGGAGGCGTGTCTGACAATGACAAAAGCTCTGAAAACGATCCCCCCTAATCTGTCTCTTTGTTTTTCAAATTACTCTGACGGCTGTTTCGACCCCCTATTCAACGTCTAACGACCCTCTCCACCCCTCTGCCCTGGCTCTGTTTGACTGGTCTAAGAATCCCATTATAAATGGGAGACAGGTTATATCTCACTCCCCCATTTCTGTTTAATGACGGATTCTCTTTTTTGACAAAAATAGCCTCTTTAACTCCCCTCTCAAACCAGTTCTTTTCCCTGGCTAAGATCTGAACCTCACTGTCCTCAAAAGAATGGCCCGTGGCTTCTAGGTGAAGATGTGAATCAAAAAGCAGGTATTGATTCACACCACCCACTGCAGCACAAACTGGGTGTTATTCGGACATTACAACACAGGGCCCAAGTGGTTCCCACAAGCACAGAGGGCAAGGAGAAAGAAGAGCAACATGTGCAGGAAGCCCTCTCTGTTTGTGGATATCCTAAATGGGCTGTCAACAAAACCAAGAGAGACAAGGACAATAAACAAGACAACAGAGAATCCGAACCCAGGAGGAAAGGGGTAGCGATTCCGTACCTGGCCGGCGTTTCGGAAAAACTACAGAGGATTTTCAGACAATATGAAATTCCAGTTTATTTCAAACCCACAAACACTTTAAGACAAAAACTGGTCCACCCAAAGGACAGAACACCGAGCCACAAACAAAGCAATGTGGTCTACTCCATTCAGTGTAGTGAAGACTGCAGTGAGCGCTACATTGGGGAAACAAAACAGCCACTTCACAAGAGGATGTACCAACACAGACGGGCGTGCCAGAGTGGACCGGCTTCTGCGGTACATCTTCACCTAGAAGCCACGGGCCATTCTTTTGAGGACAGTGAGGTTCAGATCTTAGCCAGGGAAAAGAACTGGTTTGAGAGGGGAGTTAAAGAGGCTATTTTTGTCAAAAAAGAGAATCCGTCATTAAACAGAAATGGGGGAGTGAGATATAACCTGTCTCCCATTTATAATGGGATTCTTAGACCAGTCAAACAGAGCCAGGGCAGAGGGGTGGAGAGGGTCGTTAGACGTTGAATAGGGGGTCGAAACAGCCGTCAGAGTAATTTGAAAAACAAAGAGACAGATTAGGGGGATCGTTTTCAGAGCTTTTGTCATTGTCAGACACGCCTCCCGGCAGCTAGATATAAGCAGGGTCTAACCAGTACAATAACCAGAGCTGACGAAGCCTCTCGGATGAGCGGCGAAACGTTTTCAACCAAACAAACTTTGTCCAGTTGACAAATTGAACTTCTCCTTTGATCATGGATTCTACCTGGACGACTGAGGGACTTTTCACGCACTACCACTTAATGACATCACAAGGTGGAACAGAGCGTTTTGAGCTTTGGAGATGCAGAATCCCGACAATGAACAGTGAGGAAAACATGTGTGAATGAAATAAAACACAACTGAGGAGGTAAAAAGGACTAAACCAGATCTAAAACCAGGAGGAAAACCAAACCAGAACAAACCAGATCTAAACCAGAACAAACCAGATCTAAACCAGAACAAACCAGGTCTAAACCAGGAGTCAACCAGGACTAAACAGGTCTACTCCAAGTCTACACCAGGTCTAAACCAGGACTAAATCAGGACTAAACCAGGTCTACTCCAAGTCTACACTAGGACTAAACCAGGGCAAACCAGGTCAAAAGCAGGACTAAACCAGGTCTAAACCAGGACAAAGGAGCTTTAAAGCAGGTCTAAACCAGGAGGGAATCAGGACTAAACCAGGTCTACTTCAAGTCTACACCAAGTCTACACCAGGACTAAACCAGGACTAATCCAAGACAAACCAGGTCTAAAGCAGGGCTAAACCAGGATTCAACCAGGACTAAACAGGTCTACTCCAAGTCTACACCAGGTCTAAACCAGGAATCAACCAGGTCTAAACCAGGAGGGAATCAGGATTAAACCAGGTCTACTTCAAGTCTGCTCCAAGTCTACACCAGGACTAAACCAGGTCTAAACCAGGACAAACCAGGTCTACACCAGGACTAAAGCAGGACTAAATCAGGCCTAAACCAGGACTAAACAGGTCTACTCCAAGTCTACATCAGGACTAAACCAGGACAAACCAGGTCTACACCAGTAAAAACATTGATTTAAAGAGTCAGTTTTGCTTAATATAGGAGCTTTAACCAAAACGTTAACCTATTTTAACCCATATCTGAACTGTAAAGGTGCACTATGTAACTTTTTGGGGGTCCGTCACCTGCTCGTTTCTATGGAGATGTCATCGCTTTGTCTGGAATGTTCCACAGTGTGACATTAAACAGCTCTACTTTACATTTATTCAAGTACTGTATATGTGGCTTTAAAGCTCAAAAACAGAGAAAATACAGTGATTCTGACTGTGAGCCTCTCCACAGATGATTGGTTTCCGTGGAGATAGAAATGTTTAATGCCACACTGTGAAACATTCCAGACGAATAAGCCATAAAGCAGGTGCCCGTGATAAGAGTGAACGTACAGAGTTTATTCCCCCCACTGTGATAAAAGCTCGCCCAGGGGAGCCTGAGTCACATTTTCAAGTCCAAATAGAATTCTTATTTTAATTAGGACTCGCTTGGATGTTATTGCGACTGATCTTATTATTACAATTATTATTTTCAAACTCCAAGCACTTTTATTGGACTCAAAAATGTCTTTCTTTATTAATTCTCTGATTATAAACAGCAGAAAAATACAAAACAAAATCCAAAACCACCGCCTGTTCGTCTCCATGGAGATGATATTGCTTTGTCCAGAATGTTCCACAGTATAGATTAAACTGTTTGTAACGAGGGAGCGTGACGTTACGTTACAGGTCATATCTCTGGAGAGGCGTGCCTATTGACAGAAGGAATTATTGTATTTTTGAGCAGCATGAATAAATACATATAAATTAGGGGTGTGAAACGGTTCGATTCGAATCTTGATTCACAGGCTACGATTCATAAAATTAGTAAACGATCCGGTACGATTCGATCCGATCCGGTTAATTTCGATTCAATACAAATTGACAACTTTACTCCCAAGTGCTTTAAAGTTATTGAGAAGAAAAAGAGAGAAACAGAAATGAAATTTCAAAATAGTATCCTTTTGTTTATTTAGTGTCCAACAGACAATACACCAGGCCTACTGAAAAACTGGCAATCCGGTTTGCAAAACTCTGCTCATACTTAAAATACAATATTCCTTCTCTCAAGCAACACAAAACAATAAGGTTAGATATCAAAAATAAAACATAAAACATAATAAAAGCAAGTTGCCTATTAAAGGTACAAATCAGAATTACTGCTTCAGTCACTCATGTAAGTTTCAGAAACTGTAAAACAAGTGCAACATATCACTGACAAGAAGATAGATATTACTAGGCAGTTATAGAAAACACTAGAATGTTAAATCCAACATGTCTTTTTTATGCCTGTAATTAACTTTTCTTAACAAAAAAGAAAATCAGAGAAATACTAATACTTTCTCTCCATCTCATAACATTTCCTCAGTCTCCTTTGAGACAAAAATCATCAATGCTTCAATGTGTGTGTGTGTGTGTGCACACTTATGTGTGTGCACGCTTATGTGTGTGCAGGCTTATGTGTGTGCACACTTACTGTATGTGTGTGCGCGCCACAGTGGGTTCGGCTGTGTGTGTGATTTCCAAACCTTGGATGCACTGTCTAACATAGTTGGTTCCATAGCAAAGTGAAAGTATCCCGCGCTGCGCTCCAAAATCAGCCGAGGTCACAGGTAAAAGGTCAACACTGTAGTCTCGTGAGAGTTCAAACACACACACACATACGCAGTGGCAGGGCTGCTTCTACTGTCTATGAGAGAAACCGCTCATGGTCTCAGGAGCTAGGAAACCAATTTGCGGCCGTAAATCCAGTCGGACCGTTTGATCGGTAAGATCCAGGCTCCGTTGATCGGTACATTCGGATCGCAGAGGGCACAGACCGATAACCGATCCAAATCGGTTCATCTTTATACCCCTAATATAAATAAATGGATATGTTTAAAGTCATATCATGGAACATTCTAGACATCTCCACAGAGGCAACAAAAGTTGTGCAGTGCATCTTTAATCAAAACTATAGAGGCAGTATTTTTTTATTTGAGAACTCTGTAGAAATGTAGGTAAAGAAAGCTCATTTTTAAACACATGGATGGTTTTGATGTCTAATTCGAAGTGTGATTTAGTCATTATTTCAATGTGTGCAACGAGTTCCTGGAGCTCTTCTTCCAGTCTGTGGTGTCCAGCGCCCTGGCCTTCGCTGTGGTCTGCTGGGGGAGCAGCACCAGGAAAAGGGACATTGGACGGATTGACAAACTGACCGCTAAAGCTGGTCACGTGATCGTCTGTGAGCTGGAGACATTTGTCACAGTGAGGGACAGGAGGACACTGTCAATCAATCAAACATTATTTATAAAGCGCATTTCATACAAAAAAATGTAACACAAAGTGCCTTACAGGGATTAAGGATTAGAAGATTGACTTTTATTGATCTCACACAGGAGAAGTTGTTTCTACATTTGACCCGGGGACCATCCCCATCTGGACAAACTGCTCTCCATCATGGACACTCCTGCTCACCCACTGCACCAGACCATAGAGCAAGGGTGGGCAATTATTTTCCCCAGGGGCCAAATAAGAAGCAGAAAATATTGTGGAGGGCCAAAAGTTTGAAGTCGACTCTGGTTATTAATTTTATTTCTACGTTGAAATCAGTAAATGGCATTGTTTACAGAAGCTGGTAAGTTCTGTGTTATTATTAAGTAATGAGAGAGTGAGGCTTTACAAAAACTGAATTTATTCAGTAAAATAATTCAAAACAATGGTAAACATGAAACATTTGCAAGTCTTTTTCAGTCACATTAACCCCACAATGCTTTCTGAGTTTAACTTTCTTAACTTTGTATTAAGACACCACAATGTCTTTGTTTGCCAAATAATATAATACAGGATATGTCACAACATTTTTGTCCAACTGCCAAACTGTGTAGAAAAAAGTCAAAGTTAGCATGTTTAGTGTTTTTTTTTCTTGATCAGTGAGAGAAATGGGCGCTTTGTGTTACATTTTTTGTATGAAAAGCGCTTTTTTAATAATGTTTGATTGATTGATTGACAACTCTCGCCTCTGTTGAGCTTTAACAAGTGCATCAAAGTCAGGTTCATGTTTGAGGTGGAGATGTACAAATGCATCAGTACAAATGCATTATGTACAATTTTGAAACTAGGTTTTATTTTCTTAATTCCAAGCTCTGCTATAGAGGGACAGAGGAGATAATACTGTCAGCCCCTCAGGATCCTCTGACGTCATCTGCCACTCCCTGAGAGGCCACCACCTTCCCCTCCCCTTCTGTGTTCCAGGAGTGGAGACAGGTGATTTCTTTTTTTTATTCAAAATGGCTGAATTTTCACTTTTCCCGTTCAAATCGTGGTGTTTGGGCGTGTTGGTGCCTCACATGGACTGACTGTGCTGTAGCTCAGCAGTAACAGATTCTGTGCTAAAGCGGCAGTGAAAAGGCGCCGGGTTAAAGCGATGGTGAAAAGGCGCCGGGTTAAAGCGATGGTGAAAAGGCCCACGCCTTTTAAAACGGCGGAGAAAAGGCGTCCGGTTAAAGCAGCGGTGAAAAGGCGTCGGGTTAAAGCAGCGGTGAAAAGGCGCCAGATTAAGGCGGCGGTGAAAAGGCGGCGGGTTAAAGTGGCGGTGAAAAGGCGCCGGGTGAGGCATGTAGTTACCTCGTTAACCAGAAGTTCTCTGACGACTCGGCCATTGTGGGCTGTGTGTCTGAGGGGAACGAGCTGGAGTACCGCTCGGTCATCAGAGACTTTGTGGACTGGTGTGGGCGCAACCACCTGAGCCTGAACACCAGTAAGACAAAGGAGCTGGTGATGGACTTCAGGAGGAGACCACTACCTCACTCACCGGTGAACATCCAGGGGCAGGACATAGAGACTGTGGACAGTTTCAAGTACCTGGGTGTTCACCTCAACAATAAACTGAACTGGTCCCACAACACCGACGCCCTGTACAAGAAGGGCCAAAGTCGCCTCCACCTCCTGAGGAGACTGAGGTCCTTTGGAGTGAGCAGGCCTCTGCTCAAGACTTTTTATGACTCTGTGGTGGCCTCTGCTCTCCTCTACGCTGTCATCTGCTGGGCCCCGAGCAGCACAGAGCGGGACAGGAAGAGACTCAATAAGATGGTCAGGAGGGCCAGCTCTGTCCTGGGCTGTCCTCTGTGGAGGAGGTGGCCGAGAGGAGGGTGCTGGCCAAATTCACGTCATCATGGATGACAAACCTGCAATATTTTTTCCATACTGTCCTAGTTACTGTCTTTTATTTTATTACTTATTTTATTATTACTTATTTTATTCTATTCTTGCCTGCATGCACTTTTTTCTTGTTCAAACTGTCTCTGCTTGGAGCTACTGTGGCAAGTAAATTTCTCCTATGTGAGATCAATAAAGTCTTATCTTATCTTATCTGGTCCACCACTCACATTTAGAGCCAGATCATGCTAAAAACGTCGCTATTTTAATTTATGACGCTACTCGTTGCGCTCTGGAAAATGCACCGAACAATAAGAATTAATTTTCAGCTTCACATCAAAAATATTCTGAGCTCCAGTCACTTACAGGGAGAGAAATTGGCCCTGGTTTACAGATTTGTAAATCTGATTGCCTCAGACACGACCCTCGCCGCACGTCACTGCTTAAACCTCACAAGAGTCAATTTTGTGTAATCTTCGACTCTTTTCTTTAATGAAATGTGTAGTCTAATCGAGTCATAATTCTCCTTGTGAACTTCCGGATTTAAAGTGGCAAAAGTTTTTTTCCGTGATTTCTCCGTCTCCTGTCTCTCTCCTCGCGCCTGGACTTCGCTCCAAGGACGCCCCCCCAGACCCTGATCATGGTTTTCATGTTGTGAGCTGACCCTGTCTCCGCGGTGCATTCACTGTCCCACCTCTGCCCCCCGGAGGTCAGGCCCCGAACGCACCGAGACAGGACGCTACTGAGCGCGCCCAGAAGCGAGACAGGAGGGACGTCCGAGAGACACGGAGCAGCTGGTGAGGAGATGAAGAGGACAGTTTACAACGACAGGAGAGGGGACAGGAATCATGAAAAAAAATAAAGAAAAAGAAGATATATTGGGGTTTTGAACTTTGAATGGGTTGCCAGATTGGCCCTGTTTGGCCTTTAAAGGACCTATAATGTAAAATCAATAATTTATGAGCTCTGAACTTACTCCTGTGCTCCTTTAAACTGTTTAAACTCTCTGCAAATCTGGCAACCCCAATTACAACTTTACTTCATGTTTATTTGCATTACAAAAGTTTTTTAAAACAGCAAAATAAATGCCTGATATCAGAACCAGATGAAAAAATACATATCGAACTAAACCAGGACTAAACCAGATCTGGGTCCAAGTAGGATCAGACGAGAACTAAACTAGGACTAAACCAGGACCTAAGGCCAAAGTAGACCCGAATAGAGCTAAACCAGATTTGGGTCCAAGTAAGACCAGACTAGAACTAAACCAAGACTAAACCAGATCTGGGTCCAAGTAAGATCCAACTATAAATAAAGCAGGACTAAACCAGATCTGGGTTCATGTAGGACCAGACTAGAACTAAACCAGAGCTGGGTCCAAGTAGAACTAAAGCAGGAATAAAATAGACCAAGGGGTAAAGTAGGACCAGACTAGAACTAAACCAGCACTGAACCAGACTTAGGACTAAAGTAGGACTAGACTATAACTGAACCAGAACTAAACCAGGTCTAAATTAGACCTAAGGCCAATGTAAGACCGAACTAGAACTAAACCTCTAGTGCATAGTAGGATCAGGCAAGACCTAAACCAGGAACACAGAGCCAACGTAGAATCCTACTGGAACTAAACCAGAACTAAACCAGAACTAATTTAGACCTAGGGCCAAAGTAGCACCCAGCTAGAACTAAACCAAAACTAAACCAGATCTAGTGCACGGTAAATTCAGGCTAGAACTGAACCAGGAATATAGGTCTAAGTAGGAGCTGACAAGAACTAAACCAGATCTGGGTACAAGTAGAACTAAACCAGGACTAAAATAGACCAGACTAAAATAGGCCTAGGGAAAAGTAGGATTAGACTAGAACTAAACCAGAAATACATGAGATCTATTGCACAGTAGGAAATGAGGAATATAAGGATAAGTAGAATCCGACTATCACTAAACCAGGACTAAAATAAAGGACTAAAGTAGGACCAAACGAGAACTAAACCAGGACTAAACCAGATCTGGGTCCAAGTAGGATGAGACCAGAACTAAATCAGGACTAAAATAGACCTAGGGGAAAGTAGGATCAGACTAGAACTAAACCAGGAATAAACTAGATCTGGGTCCAAGTAGGATTGGACTAGACCTAAACCAGATCTGGGTCCAAGTAGAACTAAACCAGGACTAAAATAGACCTAGGGCAAAGTAGGATCAGACTAGAACTAAACTGTGACTAAACCAGATCTGGGTCCAAGTAGGATTACACTAAAACTAGACCAGAAATACACCAGATCTAGTGCACAGTAGGGAAAAGTAGGATCAGACTAGAACTAAACCAGGACTAAACCAGAACTATTGCAAAGTAGGACCAGACCAGACCAGACCAGGACTAAACCAGATCTGGGTTCAAGTAGGATTAGACTAGGACTAAACCAGGAATAAACTAGACCTGGGTCCTTATAGGACCAGACTAGAACTAAACCAGATCTGGGCGCAAGTAGAACTAAAGCAGGACTAAAATAGACCTAGGAGTAAAGTAGGACCAGACTTGAACTAAACCAGGATTAAACCAGACAAGACAAAATTGGATTAGACTAGAACTGAACCAGAACTAAACCAGGTCTAAATTAGACCTAAGGCCAATGTAAGACCAAACTAGAACTAAACCAGACCTGGTGACAGTAGATTCAGGCTAGAAATATAGGTCTAAGTAAGAGCAGACAAGAACCAGAACTAAGCTAGACCTAGGGCAAAGTAGGATCAGACTAGAACTAAACCTGGAATAAACCAGATCTGGGTCCAAGTAAAGCAGGACTAAAATAGACCTAGGGAAAAGTAGGATTAGACTAGAACTAAACCAGGACTAAACCAGATCTGGGTCCAAGTAAAGCAGGACTAAAATAGACCTAGGGAAAAGTAGGATTAGACTAGAACTAAACCAGGACTAAACCAGATCTGGGTCCAAGTAAAGCAGGATTAAAATAGACCTAGGGAAAAGTAGGATCACACTAGAACTAAACCAGAAATACACCAGATCTAGTGCACAGTAGGAAACCAGGAATATAAGGATAAGTAGAACCCGACTATCACTAAACCAAGACTAAAATAAAGGGCTAAAGTAGGACCAAACTAGAACTAAACCAGGACTAGGACAGCCTCCACGGCGGCTGCTCCTGGTTGTAAACAGGGCACAGAGATGGTTTGTGACAGTAATGGTTTTTAATGCAGTGTAATGTAGATGGATGGGAGCGCGCCTCTGCCTTTGTTTGAATGTGATTTATGGAGCCGAGCAGAATCCACATGCATCAATAATACACACGAATATTGTTGGCTGTGGCTCCCCAACATTCATCATAAACCACTAAAATATGACAATTACACCGGATAGTACGGAACATTTGGAATGACGCCACGGAAACCATTTAAGATATATGGGAGGAGTCGTGGCAGATTAAACTAGAACTAAACCAGGACTAAACCAGCACTAAACTAGACCTATGAAAATGTAAAATAAGACAAAAACTAAACTGAGACAAAACTTGATCTAAATTAAACTAGAACTAAATCAGGTCTAAACCAGCTCTAGACTAGACTAGAACTAAACCAGGACTAAACTAAATCAAGGGCTAAGTGAGATTAGACTAGAACTAAACCAGAATGAAACCAGATCTAGACTAAATTAGAACTAGACCAGGACTAAACCAGATCTTTGAAAAAGAAGGATCAGGCTAGAAGTAAACCAGGACTAGACTAGATTAGAACTAAACCAGGACTAAACTAAATCAAGGCCAAGTGAGATTAGACTAAAACTAAACCAGCACTAAACTAGACCCATGAAAACGTAAGATAAGACTAAAACTAAACCTAAACCAATATAAAACTAGATTTAAATTAAACTGCAACTAGACCAGGACTAAACCAGATCAAGGTTAGACTAGAACTAAACCAGGACTAAACTAAATTAAGGGCTAAGTGAGATTATTCGCCGCCACGGCCTCCATTTCCACTGCTACGCCGATGATATTCAACTTTACATAACTACTAAGTCCATCAACTCCACAACTCACTCTTCCCTCACCCACTGCCTCTCCGAAATCAAAACATGGATGCAACACAATTTCCTAAAACTGAACTGCGACAAATCCGACTTTATCATTATTGGCCCCAAAAACATCACCAAATCCACCCAAGACTTCAGCCTGACCATAGACAACACAACCCTCACTCCATCCCCACTCATCCGAAACCTTGGCATTCTTTTTGACACCACACTCTCATACCAACAACACATAAACTACATAACCCGGACTGCTTTCTTTCATCTCAAAAACATTGCATGACTCCGCCCATCCCTTTCTTTCTCTGCTGCCGAAACTCTCATTCATGCATTCATCACCTCTCGAATTGACTACTGCAATAGCCTTTTCTGTGGTCTACCCTCCAAAACTCTCAATAAACTCCAATACATTCAAAACTCTGCTGCCCGCCTCCTCACCCACACCCGCTCCCGAGACCACATCACTCCTGTCCTCAAAAATCTCTACTGGCTCCCCATCCCTCAGCGTATCTATTTCAAAGAATGAAACCAGATCTAGACTGAATTAAAACTTGACCAGGACTAAACCACATGTTTGAAAAAGAAGGATCAGGCTAGAACTAAACAAGGACTAAACTAGATCTAGATGAGACTAGAACTAGACCAGGACTAAGCCAGATCAAGGTTAGACTAGAACTAAACCAGGACCAAACTAAATCAAGGTTTAAAAATAATTTAAGACTGAAAAATCCTGTAATGTGTGGCGGCAAGTCAAAGAACTGAGAGACAGAGTGGAAGTTGTCCTTGATCATGTTGGTAGCTTAAAAAAACAAACAAACTTGACTACACCAAAAAAAAAAAAAAAAAACGTTGGTAGCTTAAAAAAAAACAACAGGAATAAACCAGATCTATGTTTAGTCCCTGTTTTAAGATTAGACAAGGACTAAACCAGGACTAAACCCGATCTATGTTTAGGCCTAATTTTAAAATTAGACAAAGATTAAACCAGATCTAAACCAAAACTAAACCAGGTCTAAACAATGACCAAACCAGAACTAAACAAGTACTAAGCCAGATCTCTGTTTAGTCCTAGTTTTAAGATTAGACAAGGATTAAACCAGAACTAAACCAGGACTAAACATAGATCTGGTTTAGTCCTGGTTTAGTTCTGGATTGGTCATTGCTTAGTCCTGCTGTAGTCCTGGTGTAGTCCTGGTTTAATCCTAGTTTTGTCCTGGTTTATATCTGGTTTATATCTAGCTGCCCGTCACAACGCTCCCACACTTTTCCGTAACTTTTCTAACTTTTTGCCCTTAAATCGCCACACTTTTGTAAATATTTTTCTCAATACTGTACGTAAGCTTGGGCTGCACTCGGCGCTGCATTTTTCCACACTTTTGGTGGATTATTTACCTGTCTCGGCTTAAGATGTTTAAGGGACCCCGTCCTTCGCTCATCTACACAAGGGATCAGCTGATGGCGCTGCGCTGTTGTGTTCCCCCGAGACAGGCACATTATCCCTGACGAGATCCTACGGATGACACGATGACGTAAACTCTGTGAAAAGAAGAGACGCTGCAGGCCGGTCCTCCCCTCCGTCCTAACGGGGAATGTGCGCTCCCTCGCCAACAAGACGGACGAGCTCGCGCCACTCGTTAGATTTCAGCGAGAGTACAGGGACGCTAGCGTCATTGTTTTTACGGAGACATGGCTAACACCGCAAATCCTGGACTCTACCGTCACTGTGGACAACTTTCACTTGCTGCGCGCAGACAGGACGGAGGAGAGCGGGAATAAGAAGGGAGGAGGACTAGCTCTGTTTCTGAACGAGAAATGGTGTAAACCTGGACACTGTACAGTGAAGGAGCAGATGTGTAACAAAGACATTGAACTGTTCGCTGTCGGCATGAGGCCCTTTTATTTGCCCCGGGAGTTTTCACATGTGATCACTCACATGTGTATATTCCTCCCAGTGCTAACGCGGAGAATACTTGTGACACTCCGCTCTCCTGCATCAGCTCCCTTCAGACTCAGCATCCACAGGCCCTCTTCATCATCACCGGGGACTTCAACCATGCATCTCCCTCATCTGTCCTGCCAACATACACCCAGTATGTGACCTGCCCCACAAGAGACAATAAAACTTTGGACTTATTCTTTGCCAACGTCAAGGAGGCCTATATCTCATCACCCCCCCCCCCCCCCCCCCCTAGGAAGAGCAGACCACAACATCAGCTACATGAGGCCTGTGTACGAACCCCTCGTACGCAGGCAGCCTGTAGAGCCCCGAGTGGTGAAGAGGTGGACAGCAGAGAGTGAGGAGGCTCTGAGGGACTGCTTTAGCACCACTGTGTGGACAGAGCTCTGCCAGCCTCATGGGGAGGACATCAACGCAATCACAGACTGTATTACGGACTATATCAACTTGTTTTGAAAACACCATACCCTCTCGGACGGTGCAGTGTTTTCCAAACAACAAGCCGTGGATTAACTCGGACATTAAAGCTCTGCTGAAGGAGAAGAAGAGAGCTTTCAGGTCCGGGAACAAAGAGGAGCTGAAGACTGTACAGAAGAAGCTGAGGAGGAAAATCAGACAGGCTCGGGCCAACTTCAGGAGGAAGATGGAACAGCAGCTGCAGAAGCGGAATGTCAGGGAGGTGTGGAGGAGTCTGAAGAGTGTCTCTGGCTTCAATCCTCCGCCCGTCCAGACAGAGGGAGACCAGCAGTGGGTGAACGATCTGAATTCACACTTCCTGAGGTTTGATCGATCACCCACCCCTCCCCCCGCACCACTGCATGGGCTCACCTTGTCCCCTGCACAATGGCCCAGTCTGTCACCTCTTCACACCTCTGCCTCAGCCCCCCAGCCCCCGAATCCACATCAAGTACTCAGCCAGACCCCCAGCACATGCCTTCGCTCTTTGTCCTTCACAACAGCTCAGGTTAGCAGAGAACTGAGCCGGATAAGGAGCAGAAAAGCTGCTGGACCAGACGGGATCAGCCCCAGGCTCCTTAAGTCCTGTGCAGATGAGCTGTGTGGAGTTATGGAGCATGTCTTCAACCTGAGCCTGAAGCTGAAGGTGGTGCCACAGCTCTGGAAGACCTCCTGTGTGGTACCTGTGCCCAAGACACCGCACGCCAAAGACCTCAACAGCTTCAGGCCAGTGGCTCTCACGTCTCATCTGATGAAGATTCTGGAGAGGCTCGTCCTGGGTCACCTCCGCGCCATGGTGAGCTCAGCGATCGACCTGCTGCAGTTCGCGTATCGGCCCGGCATTGGAGTAGAGGACGCCATCATCTCTCTGATGCACTGCTCGCTGTCCCACTTGGAGAGGCCCGGCAGCACTGTGAGAATCTTGTTCTTCGACTTCTCCAGTGCTTTCAACACCATCCAGTCGCTGCTCCTGAGGGACAAGCTGAGCTGGGCAGGAGTGGACTGTGACCTGGCTGAGTGGATCCTGGACTACCTCACAAACCGGCCCCAGTTTGTGAGAGCCCGGGACTGTGTGTCTGACCTCATGACCTGCAGTGTGGGGGCGCCCCAGGGCACGGTCCTCATGCCCTTCCTCTTCACCCTCTACACTGCAGACTTCAGACATAACACAGACAGCTGTGTCCTGCAGAAGTTCTCTGATGACTCCGTCATCATTGGTCTCGTCACAGACAATGATGACACGGAGTACAGAGGACTAACGCAGGACTTTGTGGACTGGTGTCAGTGGAACCATCTTCTCCAAGACCAAGGAGATGGTGGTGGATTTCCGCAGACGCCACTCTACTGCCCTCCCCACCAGTGAACATCCAGGGAAGGGACATTGAGAGAGTGGACTCTTACAAGTACCTGGGTGTTCATCTGAACAATAAACTGGACTGGACTCATAACACAGATGCACTGTACAGGAAGGGCCAGAGTCGGCTCTATCTCCTGAGGAGACTCAGATCTTTTGGAGTGAGAGGGCCACTCCTGAGGACCTTCTATGACTCTGTGGTGGCATCAGCCATCCTGTACAGTGTGGTCTGCTGGAGCAGCAGCATCACAGAGAGGGAGAAGAAGAAACTGGACAAGGTCATCAGGAAGTCCAGCTCAGTCCTGGGCTGTCTTCTAGACTCGGTGCAGCAGGTGGGGGACAAGAGGGTCCTGGCTAAACTCATGTCTATGCTGGACCATGAGTGTCACCCCCTGCAGGACGCTCTGTCGGCTCTAGAGAGCAGCATCAGTGACAGACTGATTCACCCTCGCTGTGTTAAAGAGAGATTTCGCAGATCTTTCCTTCCTGCTGCTGTCAGACTGTACAATGATCAATGCTAGTCATGTTCATCTCCATAGCAACCATGTGTCATCTCCATAGTAATAATTACATGTGCAATATTATTTAAAGTCACTTTACCTGCTACTTATTTATTTAACCACCACTGCCCATCACTGCACTGTACACAATCATCTGAGTCACTTTATGGTAGTGATATTATATACCGTATTGGCCCGAATATAAGACGACCCTGATTATAAGACGACCCCCTCTTTTTCAAGACTCAAGTTTGAAAAAAGACTTTTTGAACACCAAATTTAATTTTTATACAGAAAATAATTACAGTACATCTGAAACAAATGATTATAACAATATATTCGAGAGAAAAAAACATGTTATTTTGCCTCATTCAAATCATGCAAAAACTGTCTATCACATCTTAATATCTGAACATTTAAATACGTAAACTAAAGTGCAATCACATTTGTAAATGAATGGCTTCTGGTTTTTGAAATATAAATAAACCAATCTACTGTGATAAAACAACAAAATTGCAATAACTGCATTAACCATCAAAGTGAAGTCTAAGTGAAGTCAGCTGCGAACTGACGAGATGGGAGGGAGCAGAGGAGAGACTGGTGTGTGTGTCTGCCTGTGAGTCCGCGCTGTTCTCAACTCCGCCCCCGCCCCTCTCTGCCTGTGTCTTTCTGTCTCTTTCTCTGAACGGGGAAAGAACGGGAAGAACGGGAAGAAAACGGCGCAATTATTTTTCCCCCCTCCCGCGATCTTGGAGCCTCTGATCACCAAAAAAAAACTCGCTAGATTTGTCACTAGTCGCTTTTGTCTAATTTTCTCGCTAGGGGGGTCCAGAAAGTAGCTAAAAATACTGCCGCTAGCAACACTGCCGCTAGCAACACTGCCGCTAGCAACACTGCCGCTAGCAACACTGCCGCTAGCAACACTGCCGCTAGCAGCATTCACTTTAAAGATATCTGGCGCCATCTAGCGTTGGAATGGCTAGACCTCGAATGTAAGACAACCCCCGCTTTTTCAGTGTTCTTTCAATGGAAAAAACATCGTCTTATATTCGGGCCAATACGGTATTACTGAACTGGAGTCACTTTAACTGCTCTTTGTTCACTGCTCAGAATCAAAGACATTTATCGTGCAATGTTTCTGTGCCTTTTAACCTTACAGTGTTGTGTTTTTTAGTTGAGTGTTGAGTGTTAAAGATTAAACCAGAACTAAACCAGGACTAAACAATGATGAAGCCAGGACTAAAAAGAGGCTAAAAAAAAGCTTTTATTTGACTCTGTTTGGTCTTTTTTTCTGCAACAAAGTTACATACTGGGGCTTTAAATCAAATGCCATGTCGCTATAGTTGGGCTTCCATAGTTTCAGAGTTTCAGTGTAACTCCCACAGAGCACTGGATTAAACACAGCCCTGAGCTCTGTCCATGGTGCCGAAAATCAAACTCACTTATTGATTTGTTTATGTCCAAGACTTCAATGGAAGTCAAATGTTTTACGCTACAAAACTATGAACTGACTCAAAAACATGAATTTAAATCAAAATACAGCGGAAAAAATGATGTTGGTGACTGTCTGATTTTGACAGTTTTGATTTTTATAGAGCCAGGACTAAACCAGATCTGCGTTTAGTTCTAGTTTTAGGGTTAGACAAGGACTCAACCAGAACTAAGCCAGGTCTAAACCAGGACTAAACCAGGACTAAACCAGGACTAAACCAGGACTACACCATGACTAAACCAGGACTAAACCAGATCTATGTTTAGTCCTTAGTTAGTTACATAATGCACCTTTAAGTAAGAGTAACATTAATTCATTACAAATACTCAAGTCAAAGTACACTCCTGGAAAAGTACAATTCAGTATTATTGATTGATAGACTGATTGATTGATTTATTATGAAGTACGGCATTAAACCTTTCTATCTTCATGGACGCCAAACCAGACCGAGCTACAGGTCAGATCTGTGGAGAGGCCACCCCGCTTACAGTCAGAATGCCTGTTTTTCAAGGTATTTTTGAGCTTTAAAACCAGCTGTAATTGAATAAATGTAAAGTAGAGCTGTTTAAAGTCACTGTGGAACATTTTGCCATTTTTTGAAAGGAAAGTCTCTCTGAATCAGAGTTGTCTTGCTGGACATCTGGAAAAATCAGCTCTAGAGCCTTTTGGACGTTATAACGTGCACTCATGGCTTTAGCACAGAGAGAATTCATGGTAATGTCATCTGCAGCACCTTTATAACTTCTGGAAATCCACCGATCAAAGGCACAAGAAGGCGACCTTTCTTAATAATAATAATAATAATAATAATAATAATAATAATAATAATAATAATAATAATACATAAGATTTATATAACGCTTTTCAAAACAACTCAAAGATGCTTTACAGAAAGGAATAAAAAATAAAATAAAATAAACAAAACAAAACAAATTAAATTAATGTGGGTCAAAGGCAATGGTGAAAAGATGAGTTTTGAGCTGTGACTTGAAATTGTTTACTGAGTCCGAGTTTCTGATATGGAAGGGCAGGGAGTTCCAGAGGGTGGGGGGAGCAGTGGCAAAGGCTCGGTCCCCCAAGGTCCGGTGCTTGGATTTAACAGTGGGAGTGAGGAGGTTATAATCAGCTGATCGGAGACTGCGGGAGGGACGGTGGGGCTGGAGAAGTTCAGTGAGGTATGGGGGGGACCTGGTTATGAAGAGCTTTGTATGTAATGAGGAGGATCTTGAAGTGGATGCGCTGTGGGATAGGGAGCCAGTGGAGTTTTTGGAGGACTGGGGTAATGTGGTCTCTGGTGCGGGTGTTGGTGAGGAGGCGGGCAGCGGAGTTTTGGACATATTGCAGTTTTTGGAGATCTGAGGAGGGAAGTCCGTAGAGGAGGCTATTGCAGTAATCAAGTCTAGATGTGATAAATGCGTGGACCAGGGTTTCAGCAGCGGATGGGGTCAGGGAGGAACGGAGGCGGGCAATATTTTTTAGGTGAAAGAAAGCGGTCTTGGTGATGTGGCGGATGTGTGGCTTGAATGAGAGGGTGGGGTCGAAGATAAATCCGAGATTTCTGATCTGAGGGGAAGGAGTGACTGTGACTGTCAATGGAGAGAGTGAAATTCTGGATGGAGGGGAGATTTGGGACCAGTAATGATGATTTTGGATTTATTGCAGTTGAGTTTCTTGTCTTTCTTGTCTTGTTTACATCTGCTACTGATTGATCTGAGACAGATCTAAACATTCTCACATTCTGTGGTTTGTAAATAACTCTGTGACTGTGATTTTAATTGAATTTCCCTGTTGGGTTATTTTGACCTGAAGACGACCTTTGTACCTTTTTTGTACAGCATGCATGATAATGTGAATAAAGGCAACAATTCACTTTTTCTAAAGTTTGGGTCAATCTAGGAAAACTCATAAAATTTCAAGTTCAAAAATTATCGTTAAGGTGATTTCTTGTTTTGTTTTTTTAACACAGTGGACGGTCATATTGACCCGAGGACAACAGGATAAATAAAATAAACCGAACAATCAAATCAAGCCCATAAAATAAACAAAAACGTTCCATATTATTGAGTCTGGTGAACTCATTTTCCACACGCTGTCCGGCCCAATACGCCAATTGAGTCTCCGTCAGCTCCTCGTCGTTAGCTAGTTATCTTAATATGATGTGAAGCGGCATTCCGCGGATCTGCTCCTCGGCCAATCGGAGCCTCGTTAGCCTAACCGCGTATGACATCACCGCCGCAGCCCTGACCGCTCCGCTGACCATTCCAGACACGTCCACTCATTATAACAATGGTTTTAATGACCAAAATAATCCCGTAAACAGTTGAGAATTAACGCGACAGTCAGTTCTAAACTTGCCCGAGTACGTTCTGCTGTTGTGCTTCTGGGCAAGACACTTCAAGGCCCCATTTATCCCCAAAATGTGAGAACGAGAGATTGACTTTCCCCGATTTAATCCTGGTTTACATTTTGTTTAGACTTGCGTCCGTACTTGATGTAGTCTTAGGTTAGCGCTGGGTTAGTCCTGGTTTAGTCCTCTTTTAGTCTTGGTATAGTCCTGGTTTAGTCCATGTTTACGCTTGCATGCTCGGTTAAGGTGTCCTGGTTTAGTCCTTTAGTTAATCCTGGTTCAGACCTGGTTTAGTCCAGGTTTAGTCCTGCTCTAGTAGTGATTTAGTTGTGGTTTGGTCCTGGTCTAGTCCATATATAGAGCTTGTCAGGTCCTGGTTTAGTACTGGTTTTAGTTCTGGTTTAGTCCTTGTCTAGCCCTAGTTTAGTCCTGATTTAGTAGTTGTTTGGTACTAGTTTTGTCTTGTTCTAATTCTGTTTTAGCCATGGTTCAGTCCTGAATGGTTCAGTCCTGAACTCCAGGACTAAACCAGGACTGGACTTAAGATCTAGTTAAGTCCAGTCCTGGTTTAGTCCTTGATTTAATCCTGGTACAGCCCTGGTTTAGTTCAGGTTTAATCCTGTTCTAGTCCGAGTCCTAGTCCTAGAAGTGATTTAGTTCTGGTTTAGTCCTGGTCTAGTCCTAGTTTAGTCCTGTTCTAATCCTGATTTAGTCCTGTTTTTCCTGTTTTAATCCTGTTTTAGCCTTGTTCAGTCCTGTTCTAGTCCTGGTCCTGTTTAGGCCTAAACTAGTCCTGGTTTAGTCTTTATTCTGCTCTGTTATAATCCTGGTCTAGTCCTGGTTTAGTCCTTATTTAATACTTGTTTAGTATTAGTTTAGTCCTGTTCTAATTCTGATTTAGTTCAAGATCAAAATCAAAGTTCAAAGTCAGCTTTATTGTCAATTCTGCCATATGTGTTCAACATACAGTGAATCGAAATTTCGTTTCTCTCTGGCCAGGTAGTGCAAAAAGACAGTGTACAAAATACAATATGAAGACAAAACACAACAAAAACTATCTAAGACAGAGATCTAAAGTTAAAACTAAAGTCTAAGATCTAAAATCTTAAAACAGTGCAACATAATAAATAAACTATACTTTATACAGATTTCCAAAGTGTGCAGTGTGCATCAAAATGTGCAATGGAAGATACAGCAGTGACTTGGTCATGTGCAGTAGAATGTGCATTGGAGTTAAGATAAAGTAAAAATAAATGTGCAACAGTAGTTCTGTTTTTGTCCTGTTCTAATCCTGTTTTAGTCTTGATTCAGTCCTGTTCTAGTCCTGGCTCTGGTTTAGTCTTTGTTCAGCCCTGTTATAATCCTGGTTTAGTCCATGTTTACGCTTGCGTGCTCGGTTAAGATCTAGTTAAGTCCAGTCCTGGTTTAGTCCTTGATTTAATCCTGGTTCAGCCCTGGTTTAGTCCGGGTTTAGTCCTGTTCTAGTCCTAGTCCTAGTCCTAGTAGTGATTTAGTTGGTCCTAGTCTACTCCATATAATATATGGACTGACCCATTCAAACCAGTACTAAACCAATACTGTTTAGTACTGGTTTTAGTTCTGGTTTAGTCCTGGTCTAGTCCTAGTTTAGTCCTGGTTTAGTACTTGTTTAGTACTAGTTTAGTCCTGTTCTAATCCTGATTTAGTCCTGTTTTTCCTGTTCTAATCCTGTTTTAGCCTTGTTCAGTCCTGTTCTAGTCCTGGTCCTGTTTAGGCCTGAACTAGTCCTGGTTTAGTCTTTATTCTGCTCTGTTGTAATCCTGGTCTAGCCCTGGTTTAGTCCTGATTTAATACTTGTTTAGTACTAGTTTAGTCCTGTTCTAATTCTGATTTAGTCCTGTTTTTGTCCTGTTCTAATCCTGTTTTAGTCTTGATTCAGTCCTGTTCTAGTCCTGGCTCTGGTTAGGTCAAATCTAGTCCTGGTTTAGTCTTTGTTCAGTCCCGTTCTAGTCCTGGTTTAGTCCTGGATCTCCCGTCCATGCTCTCTCTGCGCTCTCCTGTCACAGTCCTCCTTCAGGCTGAGCACAGCTGGGTCACTGGGACGATGTTCAAACAGCTCCCGGACTTAAACCTTAGACCGGGACTTAGTCTGGCTCTGATCCTGGTTCACGTTGGGTTCATGGCTCCAGAGGCAAAACACACTTTAAATAAACACAACCGATAACAGCATTTGAGAAGGGGAGGGCGTCTGGCACACGGAGATACAGGAGGATGTGGAAGGATAATTTGAGGCGAGGGCGACTTGATCTTGAGGTAAATATCAGGTTTACTCTAATGTCAGGCGGCCATATCGAGTGTTAAATCTAGACGGAGGTGATAAAACCACAGAGAATTTAATCCAAGGCTAATCTGGACGAAAACCAGGACTTTGGACCTGAGACCGGATCACAACCAGATCCGATCCCAGGTCTCATATCAGGACTCGGATTTCAGGAGGAGATCAGGAAATATGGGTTCAGAGGATGGTGAAGTCCAATGCTGTAAATGTTTTTTACATGTGTTTATTTAAAGCCACAGTATGTAACTTTTAGCCAAAAAAATAGATAAAAATGACGCTCTTTTCATTTTGGTTTAGTTTATTGCGCTGAAAAGCATGTGTTTTTTCTGTGAGCGGCTTGCATCTCCACAAACCTCACCCTTATCTGGCCTGGATCACACGCAAACGGGCTGGATTATTCGATTTTTGTCTAAAATTTTATCTAGTTCTTGTTTAGACCTGGGTTAGTCCTTTGGTTAGACCTGAGTTAGTCCTGGTTTAGTCCTGGTTTAGTGTTGGTTTAGTGTTGGTTTAGTCCTGTGTTAGTCCTTTGGTTAGACCTAAGTTAGACCTGAGTTAAACCTGGTTTAGACCTGGTTTACACATGGTTTAGACCTGGGTTAGACATTAATTAGTCCTGGTTTAGTCCTGGTTTAGACCTGGATTAGACATGAATTAGTCCTGGTTTAGTTCTGGTTTAGACCTGGCTTAGACCTTCTTTAGACCTGAGTTAGACCTGGTTTATTCCTGGTTTAGGTCTGCCTGATTTAGACCTGAGTTAGACCTGGGTTAGACTTAAGTTAGACAAAGGTTAGTCCTGTATAGACCTGGTTAAACCTGGTTTAGTCCTGGTTTAGACCTAGTTTACACATGGTTTAGATGTGGTTTAGAGCTGGGATAGATCTTGTTTAGACCGGAGTTAGACCTGGTTTAGACCTGGGCTAGACCTGGTTTAGACCTGGGTTAGTCCTTTGGTTAGACCTGAGTTAGACCTGGGTTAAACCTGGTTTAGACCTGGTTTACACATGGTTTAGACCTGGGTTAGACCTTGTTTAGATATGAGTTAGACCTGGTTTAGTGTTGCTTAGACCTGGTTTGGTCTTGGTTAGTCCTGGATTAGACCGGGGTTAGTCCTTTGTTCGACCTGAGTTAGACCTGGGTTAATCCTGATTTAGACCTGGTTTACACATGGTTTAGACCTGGGTTAGACATGAATTAGTCCTGGTTTAGTCCTGGTTTAGACCTGGCTTAGACCTTGTTTAGACCTGAGTTAGACCTGGTTTATTCCTGGTTTAGGTCTGCCTGATTTAGACCTGAGTTAGACCTGGGTTAGACTTGTTAGACCAAGGTTAGACCTGGTTAAACCTAGTTTAGTCCTGGTTTAGACCTAGTTTACACATGGTTTAGATGTGGTTTAGACCTGGGATAGAGCTTGTTTAGACCGGAGTTAGACCTGGTTTAGTCCTGGTTTAGACCTGATTTAGACCTGCTTTAGACTTGTTTTAGACCTGGTTTAGTCCTGGTTTAGACCCGGCTTAGACCTTGTTTAGTTTGTTTAGGACGTAGGAAAGAAAATAAAAAGTACTCAAGAAAAAGATGTGGTACTCGACTAAACCAGGTCTAAACCAGGTCTAAACAGAGTCTAAACCAGGTCTAAACCAATACTAAACCAGGTCTAAACCAGCTTTAAACTAGCTCTAAACCTAGCCTAAGCAAGATCTAAACCAGGTCTAAACCAAATCCAAACCAAGACTAAACATGGTCTAAATCATGTCTAAACCAGCTCTAAACCAGATCTAAACTAGGCCTAAATCAAGCCTAAACGAGGTCTAAGACAGGTCTAAGCCAGGTCTAAACCAAGTCTAAACCAAGACTAAACATGGTCTAAATCAGGTCTAAACCAGCTCTAAACCAGGTCTAATTCAATACTAAACCAGATCTAAACCAGGTCTAAACCAAGCCTAAACAAGATCTAAGCTAGGTTTAAGCCAGGTCTAAACCAAGGCTAAAACAGGATCTAAGACAAGCGTAAACGAGATCTAAACCAGGTCTAAACCAAAACCAACTAGGTCTAAACCAGGTCTCAATCTGGTCTAAACTAAGACTAAACCAAGACTAAACCAGGTCTAAACCAAGACTAATCAAGGTCTAAACCAGGTCTAAACTAAGACTAAACCAGGTCTAAACTAGGTCTAAACTAGGTCTAAACTAGGTCTAACCAAAGTCTAAGCCAGATCTAAACTAGGTCCAAACCAGGTCTAAACCAGGTCTACACCAAATCTTAAACCAGGTCTAAACCAGGTCTAAACCAAGACTAAACTAAGACTAAACCAATACTAAACCAAGACTAAACCAAGACTAAACCAAGTCTAAACCAAGACTAAACGTGGTCTAAATCAGGTCTAAACCAGCTCTAAACCAGATCTAAACCAGGCCTAAGCCAAGCCTAAACAAGCTCTAAGCTATAAGCCAGGTCTAAACCAAGACTAAAACAGGGTCTAAGCCAAGTGTAAACAAGATCTAAACCAGGTCTAAATCAGAATTATACCTCACCCAAACCTACATTTATGAGACTTGAAGGACATAATACTAAACCAGGTCTAAACCAAAACCAAACTAGGTCTAAACTTGGTCTAAGCCAGGTCTACATTTACGTACCACTCTCGCTGGAGGAAACATGCCCGGGTCGAATGAACGCGACCTGGCCGTTCAGACTGAAGTCGCATGCCAAAAGATGGATTTAGGACCACATATCCAAGTGGCCTGGGTCGCATTTGAAAAAATCAGATCTGTGTCGTTCAGACTGTCATTAAAAGATCAGATACAGGTCGCATAGAGGCAAAAAAATTGGATTTGGGTCACTTCAGGCTGCAGTGTGAACGTAGTCTTAGTCTCGGTTCTGTCCTCCATCTTCGCTCGTGTCTCTCGCTCGGCTGCACACAGCTCCGTGTACGGGTTACATTTACATCAAACTTTTGCCCAATTATCCCCCTCTGCTGCTGCTTTTAGCCCAACATGGCAACGCTCGGCTGCCTGGGTGACACCGGCAGGTGACGTGGGGCAGGTGCCACAAAACCACCAGGGACAGGCAGGTCCCGGCAGGTGCGGCAGGTGCGGAGGTGTGCGAGGACACATGGTAATATCTGAGTGAGAAATATGGAGAGAGACGCAAGTCTAAAGAGGATATGTTCAATGTCAAAAGGTGGTTTCGACGAGGAAATCTAGACCTGGTTTAGTCCTGGTTTAGACTTGGGTTAAACCTGGTTTAGACCTGGTTTTCACATGGTTTAGACGTGGGTTAGACTTTGTTTAGACCTGAGTTAGACCTGGTTTAGTCCTTTTATTAGACCTGAGTTAGGCCTAGGTAAACCTGGTTTAGACCCAGTTTACACATGGTTTAGACCTGGTTTAGTGTTGGTTTGGCCTTGGTTTAGTCCTGGTTTAGACCTGGTTTAGTGTTGGTTTAGACTCGGTTTGGCCTTGGTTTAGTCCTGGTTTAGACCTGGTTTAATCCTGGTTTAGACCTCGGTCAGACCTGTGTTAGTCCTTTGACTAGACCTGAGTTAGACCTGGATTAAATCTAGTTTAGACCTGGGCTAGACACAAATTAGTTCTGGTTTAGTCCTGGTTTAGACCTGGTTTAGACCTGGTTTAGACCTGGTTTAGACCTGAGTTAGAAATGGTTTAGTCCTATTTTCGATCTGCCTGATATAGACCTGATTTAGACCTGGTTTAGGCATGGGTTAAATCTGGTCCTGGTTTAGACCTGGTTTAGGCCTAGTTTACACATGGCATAGGCATGGTTTAGACTAGGGTTAGACCTTGTTTAGACCTGGATTAGTCCTGGTTTAGACCTGGTTTAGACCTAGTTTACACATGGTTTAGGCATGGTTTAGACCTGGTTTAGACCTAGTTTAGACCTAGTTTACACATGGCTTAGGCATGGTTTAGACTAGGGCTAGACCTGTTTTAGACCTGGTTTAGGTCTTAGGTTTAGTGTCCCTTCCATTTGCTCTTTGTGCTCAGTCACTCCCCCTTCAGAGCACTAACACGACACCAGCAGCGAAACTACTGCACATCACATCAGGTTTGTGAAGTTGTGTGCAGTTTCGTATCGTGTTTTTGTACATTTATGCAGAATAGCGTTAACATTTATTCCTAGTTCCAGATTCTGAACCTGTGATCTTCTTCAGGCCTGTACATCCTTAAACTCATCAGTCGGATCTGTGCTGTTAAATCCGCTTTAATCTGATCCTTGGAGTAATGAGATTGTCTAATTAGCCTGCACTAAATCCCAAATTATCTCAGCTCCAATCAGTCTGTGCATCCAGAAACTACTTTAAAATATTTGGATTAAAAACAGGGAAAAGCAGCTAAAGCTGAACGGGCGAGGGGTGTGGGTGGGGGGGAGGAAAGAAAAGAAAAAGTACTCAAGAAAAAGATGTGGTACTCGACTAAACCAGGTCTAAACAGAGTCTAAACCAGGTCTAAACCAATACTGAACCAGGTCTAAACCAGCTTTAAACTAGCTCTAAACCTAGACTAAACAAGATCTAAACCAGGTCTAAACCAGGCCTAAATCAAGCCTAAACAAGGTCTAAAACAGGTCTAAGCCAGATCTAAACCAAGTCTAAACCAAGACTAAACATGGTCTAAATCAGGTCTACACTAGGTCTAAACTAGGTCTAAACAAAGTCTAAGCCAGGTCTAAACCAGGTCCAAACCAGGTCTAAACCAGGTCTAAACCAAGACTAAACAAGGTCTAAACCAGATCTAAATCAGGTCTAAACCAAGACTAAACCAGATCTAATCCTGGTCTAAACCAAAACTAAACAAGGTCTAAACCAGGTCTACACCAGGTCTAAACCAAGACTAAAACAGGGTCTAAGCCAAATGTAAACAAGATCTAAACCACATCTAAACCAAAACCAAACTAGGTCTAAACCAGGTCTAAATGTGGTCTAAACTAAGGCTAAACCCAGACTAAACCAGTTCTAAACCAGGTCTAAACCAAGACTGATCAAGGCGTAAACCAGGTCTAAACCAAGACTAAACCAGGTCTAAACCAACTAATCAAGGTCTAAACCAGGTCTAAACTAAGACTAAACCAGGTCTAAACCAGGTCTAAATTAAGACTAAACCAGGTCTAAACAAAGACTAAACCAGGTCTAAACAAAGACTAAACCAGGTCTAAACCAGGTATAAACTAGGGCTAAACTAGGTCTACACCAGATCTAAACCAGAGCTAAACCAGGCCTAAATCAAGCCTAAACAAGGTGTAAAACAGGTCTAAGCCAGGTCTAAACCAAGTCTAAACCAAGACTAAACATGGTCTAAATCAAGACTAAACCAGTTCTAAACCAGGTCTAAACCAAGGCTAAAACAGGGTATAAGCCAAGTGTAAACAAGATCTAAACCAGGTCTAAACCAAAACCAAACTAGGTCTAAACCAGGTCTAAACTGTGTCTAAACTAAGACTAAACCCAGATTAAACCAAGACTAAACCAGTTCTAAATCAGGTCTAAACCAAGACTGATCAAGGCATAAACCAGGTCTAAACTGGGTCTAAACCAGTGCTTCTCAATTATTTTCTGTGACGCCCCCCCTAGGAAGAAGAAAAAATTTCACGCCCCCCTTCCTGCGCGCGACTATAAATAGTATTATTTGTCTAGAAAATTGTTATTAGAACACCATTGTATCCTTTTATTAACATTATAAACAAAAAAAAGAAAGAAACTTACAACAAAGACTGCACTGAGGACTCAAATATTAATGTGTTTTTAATGCAGCTTTGCGCACATTTGTTTACGTTTTACAGAAATGAAACTTAAAACCACCTCATTTGCATAAGCTAAAAGCACTGAAAAAAAAAAACGCTCTCTCCTTGTGCCACTGATGCGTCAGCTTCTGTCGGACTAAAGGACACGACTCAGTGGAATATACGTGTTTTTTCTGTGACAGAGGATGTTCTGTTAATGGTGAGACTGTGCGTAAATCGCATGTGAGAACGCCACTGCCAACTACTGTTGTTGATGTGCAATTACACTTAGTTCTAGTACAGTACAGCAAAAAAACATGTTTCCCAGGGTCATACGCGCCCCCCCTGGCATCACGCCATGCCCCCCCAGGGGGGCCCGCCCCACTATTTGAGAAGCACTGGTCTAAACTAAGTCTAAACCAAGACTAAACCAGGTCTAAACCAAGACTAATCAAGGCCTAAACCAGGTCTAAACTAAGATTAAACCAGGTCTAAACTAGGTCTAAACAAAAACTAAACCAGGTCTAAACAAAGACTAAACCAGGTCTGAACCAGGTCTAAACTAGGTCTAAACCAGGTCTAAACCAGGTCTACACCAGATCCAAACCAGGTCTAAACCAGGTCTACACTAGATCTAAACAAGGTCTAAACCAGGTCTATACTAGGTCTAAACTAAGACTAAACCAGGTCTAAACCAGATCTAAACCAAGCAGGTGGAAGCCCGTGTAGAAGAAAAGTTACACGGTACATCTTTAAGCATAAAACAGGACCTGAAGAATCTGGAGTAAAGTCCTTCTCTTTCATAGTGAACAAAGTTGTGTCGTAAACTTTTCTCTGGCTCTTCCTCGTCCTGTCCCGAGGAGCTGTTGGACGTGTTCGCACGAAGTCTGTTTCCTGTCCCTCTGAGTGGCTAACAGCAGCTGTCGCTAACGTCCAGCGCTAATGGAACCCCGGCGGCCATCTTGGTGTGATACAAGAGTTACCCTGGCGCGAACAGATGTTCCCAGGAAACACACGCCGGCACCAAACCGGCATCAAACCGGCTCCAACTGGGAATGAATTAGCAACAAATCAGGAGTAAACGTGCACCAAACAGGGACAAAAGCAGGACTAAAGGAGAAGTAAAGCAGGACTAAACCAGGGCTAAAGCAGGACTAAAGCAGGACTAAAACAGGACAAAAGCAGGACTAAACAAGAACTAAACCAGGACTAAACCAGGGATGAACCAGGACTAAAACAGGACTAAAGCAGGACTAAAGCAGGACTAAAACAGGACAAAAGCAGGACTAAACCGGGACTAAACCAGGACTAAAGCAGGAATAAAGCAGAAGTAAAGCAGGACTAAACCAGGGCTAAAGCAGGACTAAAGCAGGACTAAAACAGGACAAAAGCAGAACTAAACCAGGACTAAACCAGGACTAAACCAGGACTAAAACAGGAATAAAGCAGAAGTAAAGCAGGACTGAAGCAGGAATAAAGCAAGACTAAAGCGGGACTAAACCGGGACTAAAGCAGGACTAAAGCAGGACTAAAACAGGACTAAACCAGCACTAAACCAGGATTAAAGCAGGACTAAAGCAGGACTAAACCGGGACTAAAGCAGTACAAAAGCAGGACTAAAGCAGGACTAAAGCGGGACTAAACCAGGACTAAACCAGGACTAAAACAGGAATAAAGCAGGACTAAAGCAGGACTAAAACAGGACTAAAACAGGGCTAAACCAGGACTAAAACCGGAATAAAGCAGGACTAAACCGGGACTAAAGCAGGACTAAAGCAGGACTAAACCGGGACTAAAGCAGGACTAAACCGGGTTTAAAGCAGGACTAAAGCAGGACTAAAGCAGGACTAAAGCAGGACTAAACCAGGACTAAACGGGACTAGAGGACGTTGTGTACAGTTTAGTGTTCTTGTGTGTTTTTGGAGAATTGTCGTGCGGGAGTGTGGAGGGATTTTTGGACGACATGTAAAACGAGGGACCGTTATAACAGTAAATAAATAAATAAATGATAATACTTAATACTCCCTCTTAATACTTAATACTCCCTCTCTAAACTTGGACTCAACATGGTCTAATCAGGTTTAACAAATCCCTAAGCTAAATCTACACCTCAGAGGCTGAACCCAGTGCAGCAGAGCTCCTGTCAGAACTGAGTTAAACTGTGTGATTTATGACACGAGCAGCAGGTTAACTACAGCACAGCAAAGTTTTATCACAGAGAAAACTCCCCAGAGACAAACAAGAGAGGGAGGAGAGAGAGGGAGGAGAGAGGGAGGAGAGAGAGGGAGGAGAGAGGGAGAGACAAACACACACAGCAAAGTTTTATCACTGAGAAAACTCCCCAGAGACAAACAAGAGAGAGGAGAGAGAGGAGAGAGGAGGAGAGAGGGAGAGAGGGAGGGAGGAGAGAGGGAGAGAGGGAGGGAGGGAGGGAGGAGAGAGGGAGGAGAGAGGAGAGAGAGAGGGAGGGAGAGAGGGAGAGAGAGAGGAGAGAGGAGAGAGAGAGGGAGGGGAGAGAGAGAGGGAGAGAGAGGGAGGGAGGAGAGAGAGAGAGAGAGGGAGAGAGAGAGAGAGAGAGGAGGGAGGAGAGAGGAGAGAGGGGGAGGAGAGAGGGAGGAGAGAGGGATGAGTGAGAGAAGGGGGGAGAGAGAGGGAGAGGGGGAGAGAGGAGAGATGAACACACATACCACACTCAGAGAAAGAGGAAGAGAGGCGAATACACCACACTCAGAGAGAGAGAGTGAGGGAGAGAGGGGAAGAAAAGAAAAGAGAGAGAAAGAGAGGGTATAGGAAAGAAAGAATAGAAATAAAGAAAGGGAGAGAGGAGGAGAGAGAGAGAGAGAAGAAAGGGACAGAGAGAAAGGGACAAAGAGAAAAAAGGACAGAGAGAGAGAGAAAGAGATATGGAGGGGGAAAGAAAAGAAAGGAGAGAGAGAAAGAGAGGGTATAAGAGAGAAGAGAAATAAAGAAAAGGAGAGAGAAGAAAGAGACAGAGAGATAGCGAGAAAGAGAAAAAAGGACAAAGAGAGACAGATGGAGAGGGGCAGAAAAGAAAAGAGAGAGAAAGAGGGTATAAGAGGGTGAAGGGAGAAGTTATAAGAGAGAAGAGAAATAAAGAAAGGGAGAGAGAGAGAAGAGAAAGAAGAAAGAGACAGAGAGAGGGAGATAAAGAGAGACAGAAAAAAGGACAGAGAGAAAAAAGACAAAAGAAGAGACTGACACTTTCCTCTCTTTAAATCGGACCTGTAATTTGTAACTTTAAAGCCATACTGTCAAACATTCCAGGTAAAGCCATAACTCCATCTCCATGACGATAAACAGGTGGGAGAGCTTTCAGCGGGAAAAAGTTCCAGAGTGTGTCTTTAATCTCCCCCTGAGTGACCTCGCACCCTCGTATCTTCAAGAACAAAAGACGTTCAAAGGCCCGTCTCGCTCGTCTCGCCTGATCCGCACAGACGCACTTTGAAGCTTCTGCCTTTGTCGTCTGGATTAAAAACAGACGGAGATTACTCAGAATTTTAAATATACAGAGTTTTAACAAAGGTTTGAAAAAGAAGTGGAGATACAGGTTCAAATGTCCAACGGAGGCTGAATTAGAAAGAAACCTGAAGGAGGACTATAAACATGGACTAAAACAGGACTAAAGGAGGACTATAAACATGGACTAAAACAGGACTAAAGGACTATAAACATGGACTAAAACAGGACTAAAGGAGGACTGTAGACATGGACTAAAACAGGACTAAAAAAGGACTATAAACATGGACTAAAACAGGACTAAAGGAGGACTATAAACATGGACTAAAACAGGACTAAAGGAGGACTATAAACATGGACTAAAACAGGACTAAAGGAGGACTATAAACATGGACTAAAACAGGACTAAAGGAGGACTATAAACGTGGACTAAAACAGGACTAAAGGAGGACTATAAACATGGACTAAAACAGGACTAAAGGAGGACTATAAACATGGACTAAAACAGGACTAAAGGAGGACTATAAACGTGGACTAAAACAGGACTAAAGGAGGACTATAAACATGGACTAAAACAGGACTAAAGGAGGACTATAAACATGGACTAAAACAGGACTAAAGGAGGACTATAAACATGGACTAAAACAGGACTAAAGGAGGACTATAAACATGGACTAAAACAGGACTAAAGGAGGACTATAAACATGGACTAAAACAGGACTAAAGGAGGACTATAAACATGGACTAAAACAGGACTAAAGGACTATAAACATGGACTAAAACAGGACTAAAGGACTATAAACATGGACTAAAACAGGACTAAAGGAGGACTATAAACGTGGACTAAAACAGGACTAAGGCTGGACTAAATGTGGACTAAAACAGGACTAAAGGAGGACTATAAACATGGACTAAAACAGGACTAAAGGAGGACTATAAACATGGACTAAAACTGGACTAAAGGAGGACTATAAACATGGACTAAAACAGGACTAAAGGACTATAAACATGGACTAAAACAGGACTAAAGGAGGACTATAAACATGGACTAAAACAGGACTAAAGGAGGACTATAAACATGGACTAAAACAGGACTAAAGGAGGACTATAAACATGGACTAAAACAGGACTAAAGGAGGACTATAAACGTGGAATAAAACAGGACTAAAGGAGGACTATAAACATGGAATAAAACAGGACTAAAGGAGGACTATAAACGTGGACTAAAACAGGACTAAAGGAGGACTATAAACATGGACTAAAACAGGACTAAAGGAGGACTATAAACATGGACTAAAACAGGACTAAATGAGGACTATAAACATGGACTAAAACAGGACTAAAGGAGGACTATAAACATGGACTAAAACAGGACTAAAGGAGGACTATAAACATGGACTAAAACAGGACTAAAGGAGGACTATAAACATGGACTAAAACAGGACTAAAGGAGGACTATAAACATGGACTAAAACAGGACTAAAGGAGGACTATAAACATGGACTAAAACAGGACTAAAGGAGGACTATAAACGTGGACTAAAACAGGACTAAAGGAGGACTATAAACATGGACTAAAACAGGACTAAGGCTGGACTAAATGTGGACTAAAACAGGACTAAAGGAGGACTATAAACATGGACTAAAGTGTAACTAAACATGAACTAAACATGGTCTAGGACTAAACCAAGACTAAACCAGGACTAAATTAAAACTAAAGCACATCTAAACCAAGAATAAACAGGGACTAAACATAGACTAAACATGGTCTATATCAGGACTAAACCAGGACTGAAGCAGGACTAAATATGCAGTAAATCAGGACTAAACATGGACTAAACATGGACTAAGGTTGGACTAAATGTGAACTAAAACAGGACTAAAGGAGGACTATAAACATGGACTAAAGCCTGACTAAACATGAACTGAACATGGTCTAGGACTAAACCAAGACTAATCCAGGACAAAATCAGGACTAAATTAAAACTAAAGCACATCTAAACTAAATAAACAGGGACTAAACATAGACTAAACATGGTCTATATCAGGACTAAACCAGGACTGAAGCAGAACTATAAACGTAGACTAAACGTAGACTACACATGGTCTATATCAGGACTAAACCGGGACTGAAACAGGATTAATATGCAGTAAATCAGGACTAAACATGGACTAAACATGGACTAAACATGGACTAAGGCTGACTAAATGTGCAGTAAATCAGGACTAAACCAGTACTAAACAGGGACTAAACATGGACTAAGGCTGGACTGAATGTGGACTAAAACAGGACTAAAGGAAGACTAAAGCCTGACTAAACATGAACTGAACATGGTCTAGGACTAAACTAAGACTAATCCAGGAATCAGGACAAAATCAGGACTAAAGCACATCTAAACCAAGAATAAACAGGGACTAAACATAGACTAAACATGGTCTATATCAGGACTAAACCAGGACTGAAGCAGGACTAAATATGCAGTAAATCAGGACTAAACATGGACTAAACATGGACTAAACCAGGACTAAATGTGTAGTGAAGCAGGACTAAACACGGACTAAACATGGTCTATAGCAGGACTAAACCTGGACTAAAGTATAGGACCAAATGTGCAGTAAACCGGCACTAAAACAGGACTAAATGAGGTTAGTTGTAGTTTAGCCCTGGTTTAGTTCTGGCATAGTCCTACTATCCAACTTTACTGCAATAACTCTGGGTTAGTCCAGCTGGTTTAGACCTGGTTTAGTTTTTTATACAAGTTTAGTTTGACTTAAATCCGGATTTCTTGGTTTAGTTTTTGTTAAATCCTGATTTAGTCCCAGTCTCAGTTCGTAAACCCGTCTCCGTTTGTAAACCCGTCTCCGTCCTTAAACCCGTCTCCGTCCTTAAACCCGTCTCCGTTCTTAAACCCGTCTCCGTCCTTAAGTCCCGTCTGTCTCCATTCTTAAACCCATCTCCGTTCTTAAACCCGTCTCCGTCCTTAAACCCGTCTTTGTTCTTAAACCCGTCTCCGTTCTTAAACCCGTCTCCGTTCTTAAACCCGTCTCTGTTCTTAATCCCGTCTCCGTCCTTAAACCCATCTCTGTTCTTAAACCCTTGTCCGTCCTTAAACCCGTCTCCGTCCTTAAACCCGTCTCCGTTCTTAAACCCGTCTCCTTTCTTAAACCCGTCTCTGTTCTTAAACCCGTCTCCGTTCTTAAACCCGTCCGTCTTTGTTCTTAAGCCCGTCTCCGTTCTTAAACCCGTCTCCATCCTTAAACCCGTCTCCGTTCTTAAACCCATCTCTGTCCTTAAACCCGTCTCCGTTCTTAAACCCGTCTCTGTTCTTAAACCCGTCTCCGTTCTTAAACCCGTCTCTGTTCTTAAACCCGTCTCCGTTCTTAAACCCATCTCTGTTCTTAAACCCGTCTCCGTTCTTAAACACATCTCTGTTCTTAAACCCGTCTCCGTTCTTAAACCCGTCTCTGTTCTTAAACCCGTCTCCGTTCTTAAACCCGTCCATCTTTGTTCTTAAACCCGTCTCCGTTTTTAAACCCGTCTCTGTTCTTAAACCCGTCTCCGTCCTTAAACCCGTCTCCGCTCTTAAACCCGTCTCCGTTCTTAAACCCGTCTCCGTTCTTAAACCTGTCTCTGTTCTTAAACACGTCTCCGTCCTTAAACCCGTCTCCGTTCTTAAACACGTCTCGGTTCGTAAACCTGTCTCCATTCTTAAACCTGTCCGTCTCCGTTCTTAAACCCGTCTCTGTTCTTAAACCCGTCTCCGTCCTTAAACTCGTCTCCATTCTTAAACCCGTCTCCATCCTTAAACCTGTCTCCATTCTTAAACCTGTCCGTCTCCGTTCTTAAACCCGTCTCTGTTCTTAAACTCGTCTCCGTTCTTAAACCCGTCTCCATCCTTAAACCCGTCTCCGTTCTTAAACCCGTCTCTGTTCTTAAACCCGTCTCCGTTCTTAAACCCGTCTCCGTTCTTAAACACGTCTCGGTTCGTAAACCTGTCTCCATTCTTAAACCTGTCCGTCTCCGTTCTTAAACCCGTCTCTGTTCTTAAACCCGTCTCCGTCCTTAAACTCGTCTCCATTCTTAAACCCGTCTCCATCCTTAAACCAGTCTCCGTTCTTAAACCCGTCTCTGTTCTTAAACCCGTCTCCGTTCTTAAACCCGTCTCCGTTCTTAAACACGTCTCGGTTCGTAAACCTGTCTCCATTCTTAAACCTGTCCGTCTCCGTTCTTAAACCCGTCTCTGTCCTTAAACCCGTCTCCATTCTTAAACCTGTCTCCATCCTTAAACCCGTCTCCGTTCTTAAACCCGTCTCTGTTCTTAAACCCGTCTCCGTTCTTAAACCCGTCCGTCTTTGTTCGTAAACCTGTCTCCGTTCTTAAACCTGTCTCTGTTCTTAAACCCGTCTCCGTCCTTAAGCCCGTCTCCATTCTTAAACACGTCTCGGTTCGTAAACCTGTCTCCGTTCTTAAACCTGTTTCCGTTCTCACTGAAGCAGCGTCTGATCCAAAATGGCTCCCTGTGTAACCTTTGACCGCTGGTTTCCCGTTGGCGACAGAAGTGGGTTAGTGCGGCGACCGTGAGCTAACGCGCTCTGATCTCCGCTAATTAAGGGACTTTGATAATTGGGAGAAGATCCAGGGAGGCAGGGCCAGCAGACGCCGAAGGGAGGGAGAGAAAGACAAAATCACAGAAAGAAAAGTTTAAACCAGGACAGAACCAGGTCCAAATAAGAACTAAACCAGGACTAAGACCAAAACCAAAACCAATGTTGGATTTTAGAGCAACATAACAATAAATCTGAACAAATTATTATATAACCTTTATTATACAATTTGTTCTACTATATCCTCATCTTTTGGTCCTGGTTCAGCCCTGAGTCAGTCCTGGTTAATTCCAACTTTAGTCCTGGTTAAGTCCTCCAGTCCTGGTTCAGTCCTGGTTCAGTCCTGGTTCAGTCCTGGTTCAGTCCGGCTTTAGTCCTGGTTCAGTCCTCCAGTCCTGGTTCAGTCCGGCTTTAGTCCTGGTTAAGTCCTCCAGTCCTGGTTCAGTCCTGGTTCAGTCCGGCTTTAGTCCTGGTTCAGTCTTCCAGTCCTGGTTCAGTCCGGCTTTAGTCCTGGTTCAGTCCTCCAGTCGTGGTTTAGTCCTGGTTCAGTCCGGCTTTTGTCCTGGTTACGTCCTCCAGTCCTGGTTCAGTCCGGCTTTAGTCCTGGTTAAGTCCTCCAGTCCTAGTTCAGGCCTGGTTCTGTCCTTGTTCAGTCCAGCTTTAGTCCTGGTTCAGTCCTTCTTTGGTCCTTTAGCTTTAGACCTGTGTCAGTCCTTCCTCACGTCAGTTTGGTACTGCTTTAGTCTTTAAGATTTAGTCCTGAGTCTACATTCATCCCGATCCAGTTCTTCCCCAATATTCTTCTCTATTTTCTCCAGTCCTCCTTCAGTCCTGTAGTCCTCCTTCAGTCCTGCAGTCCTCCTTCAGTCCTGTAGTCCAGCTTCAGTCCTGCAGTCCTCCTTCAGTCCTGCAGTCCTCCTTCAGTCCTGGTATACTCCTTTAGTTCTGGCCCTGGTTGAGTCCTTCTCTAGGGTTAAATCCTCCAGTCCAGGTTGAGTCCTGTCTCCTCCCTTTAAAGATCCCATGACATGGTACTTCTTGATGCTTTTCTATGGCACCTTAGTGGTTCCCTAATACAGTGTTTCCCAACATTTTTTGTCTTGTGTACCCCCTGAGCCTTTTTGTCATACCTCGAGTACCCCCTCACTCATACGTGTTGATAATTCTCCAAAAGTATAACGTGACACAATGGATTATTAAATGAAAATCATTTTCTTTCTCTCCTTAATTTGAAAATTAAATTCTCAGGCATTTTCTCTCTTTTCTTTAACTCAAATTTACTCAAATTAAAATTAACAATAAAAAAAAAAAAATCTCCACCTGTGCCTGGCAGCGACACTGCTGAGTACCCCCTGCAATGTGCTCGCATACCCCTAGGGGTACATGTACCCCTGGTTGGGAAACACTGCCCTAATACTGTAAATGAATCCTCCAAAATCAAGCCTCAGTCAGACAGTCAGAGTCATAAATATGTCTCTGAAACACTTTATTCTGGGCATTGTTGCTTGAATGCAAATGAGAAGGACAGAGACAGGCCAGTGCAGCGGGTGGGGGTGTGGCCAAATACGACGCTGTTTCCTGGATTAGCGGTGCGATGTGTGCTTTCCCCACTTCCATGTTTTAAGAGCGGAGGAAGATATGAGACGCTTTCCATAAAAAAATAAAAAAAAACATTTCTACAGAAAATAAAATGAAACCACTGCTGTTTCAGAGGTTCGGAGGCTCGGATAAAGGACATCCGAGCCTGGAAACACTCTCACGTGTCTCCAGGCAAATAAAAAAACGCATCTCGCATTTAGTAGCTGATTCGCAGTCCAAACTCTCTGGGTGTGATTTCCAGAGACGGGGTGGACATCCAGACGGGGGGTGGAAACCTTTCCCCGAGTGTGACGTCAGAAAGTTCCCTTGATCCGAATTGGGGCTGTTTGGGCTGTCTTTTTTTCAAACGTGGAAAAGGATCGCAATTGCTCAGTTTACACATTTCGGGGCCCTAAACAGGGTAATTAACATTCAAAAACCTCAGAAAGTGAAAATTTCATGCCATGGGACCTTTAATCATTAGTAATTGTCTGTTAAACATCCTTTTTCACTGTAGTCCTAGTTCAGACCTTTAGCTTTAGCCTTGGTTTAGTCCGGGTTTCCTGGTTCAGTTTTACCTTAGTCCTTCCAGGTTGAGTCCTGTCTCTTCCCTGTAATCCTTAGTAATTGTCTGTTAAACACCCTTTTTCACTCTAGTCCTAGTCCTAGTTCACTTCTTTAGTTTTAGTCCTGGTTGAGTCCTGGTTTAGTCCTGCTGTAGTCCCTTTTTCACTGTAGACCTGGTTTAGTCCTGGTTCAGTTTGACCTTAGTCCTTCTGACCAGGTTGAGTCCAGTCTCCTCCCTGTACTCCTCACTAATTCTCGGTGTTAAATGACAATGAGTGATCCAGTTCTATAGTTCTAATTGAGTCCTGCCTTAGTCCTGGTTTAGTCCTGGTTTAGTCCTGCTGTAGTCCAGTCTCCTCTCTGTGATCCTCACTAATTATCTGTGTTAAATGCCCTCGTTCACTGTACACCTCCGCAGCCTGAACAATTATAATCCTCCCATTGTAATAACTCATTTTAATGCATTTTTTTTACAGCACTCACAAAAGATTCATGACCGAACCAGCTCGGAGGGGGGAAGACAACAATGGACCAATCATTATTACGGATTACATCGTCTGGGAAAAGGACTTGAGTGACACCTGGACTAATCCTGGACTAATCCTGGTCCGACACAAAGGCCAGGACTAATGAGGACCTGATGGACAGACAAAGGGGTCCAGTCTGTTACAGTCCTGGTTTAGTCCTGGTGCAGATTGTTGAGAACTAGTTTCATCCTGGTTTAGGTTTGCTTCTTATTTTAGTTTAAAGTTTCCTTTATTACGCAAAAATGATTCTTTTTAGGTGTTTAACATGTGTGAATGAAACAAAACACAACTCCAGGTCTGTTTTATTTATGGTTTAGTTCCCAGTTTAGTCTTGGTCACTTTTAGTCCTGGTTTAGTTCTTTAGCTTTGGTTTTAGTCTTAGTTTAGTCCTGGTTTAGTCCTATTTAATTTATGGTGATAGTCCCAGTTTTTTCCTGGTTTAGTCTTGGTTTAGTCATGTTTTATTTATTGTTTAGTCCCACTCCCTGTTCTGTATTGGTTTTAGTCCTGGTTTAGTTCTTTTGTATTGGTTTTAGTCTTAGGGTAGTCCAGGTTTAGTCTTGGTTTAGTCTCAGTTTATTAGTGTTTCCTGTTTTATTCCTTTTTTATTTATGGTTCAGTCTTGATTTCAGCTCTCGTTTAGTCTCACCAGATTTTTGATTGTAGTCCTGGTTTATTTATAGTTTATTCCCAGTTCAGTCTTGGTTTAAGTCCTGGTTTAGTCCTGGTTTATTTATAGTTTAATCCCAGTTCAGTCTTGGTTTTAGCCCCGTTTTAGTCCTGTTTAGTCCTGGTTTATTTATAGTTTAATCCCAGTTCAGTCTTAGTTTTAGTCCTGGTTTAGTCCTGGTTTATTTATGTTTATCCATCCATCCATCCATCCATTTTCTTCCGCTTATCCGGGGCCGGGTCGCGGGGGCAACAGTCTAAGCAGGGACTCCCAGACTTCCTTCACCCCGGACACTTCCTCCAGCTCCTCCGGGGGGACCCCAAGGCGTTCCCAGGCCAGCCGGGAGACATAGTCCCTCCAGCGGGTCCTGGGTCTTCCCCGGGGCCTCCTCCCGGTGGGACATGCCCGGAACACCTCCCGAGGGAGGTGTCCAGGAGGCATCCGAAACAGATGCCCGAGCCACCTCAGCTGGCTCCTCTCCACGAGGAAAAGCAGCGGCTCTACTCCGAGCGCCTCCCGTGTGACTGAGCTCCTCACCCTACCTCTAAGGGTGCGCCCAGCCACTCTGCGGAGGAAACTCATTTTGGCCGCTTCTATCCGCGATCTCGTCCTTTCGGTCATTACCCAAAGCTCATGACCATAGGTGAGGGTAGGAACGTAGACTGACCGGTAAATTGAGAGCTTCGCCTTTTGGCTCAGCTCCCTCTTCACCACAACGGTCCGGTACAACGGCCGCATCACTGCCGACGCTGCACCGATCCGCCTGTCAATCTCACGCTCCATCCTCCCCTCACTCGTGAACAAGACCCCGAGATACATGAACTCCTCCACTTGAGGCAAGGACTCTCCACCCACCCAGAGAGGGCAAACCACCTTTTTCCGGTCGAGAACCATGGCCTCGGATTTGGAGGAGCTGATCCTCATCCCAGCCGCTTCACACTTGGCTGCGAACCGCCCCAGTGCACATTGGAGGTCCCGGTTTGATGAAGCCATCAGGACAACATCATCTGCAAACAGCAGAGATGAGATCCTGTGGTTCCCAAACCGGATCCCCTCCGGCCCCTGACTGCGCCTAGAAATTCTGTCCATAAATATAATGAACAGAACCGGTGACAAAGGGCAGCCCTGGCGGAGTCCAACATGCACCGGAAACAGGTCCGACTTACTACCGGCAATGCGAACACAGCTCCTGCTCCGGTCATACAGGGACCGAACAGCCCTTAACAAAGGGCCCCGAACCCCGTACTCCCAGAGCACCCTCCACAGGGCCCCACGAGGGACACGGTCAAATGCCTTCTCCAGATCCACATGTGGACTGGTTGGGCAAACTCCCATGCACCCTCGAGCACCCGATGGAGAGTATAGAGGTGGTCCAGTGTTCCCCGGCCGGGACGAAAACCACACTGCTCCTCCTGAATCCGAGGTTCGACTATCGGTCGAATTCTCCTCTCCAGCACCCTGGAATAGACCTTACCGGGAAGGCTGAGGAGTGTGATTCCCCGATAGTTGGAACACACCCTCCGGTCCCCCTTCTTAAACAGAGGGACCACCACCCCGGTCTGCCAGTCCATAGGTACTGTCCCCGACCGCCACGCGATGTTGCAGAGACGTGTCAGCCAAGACAGCCCTACAACATCCAGCGACTTGAGATACTCAGGACGGATCTCATCCACCCCCGGGGCTTTGCCACTGAGGAGCTTTCCAACCACCTCAGTGACTTCAGCCAGGGTGATGAGTGAGTCTGACCCCGAGTCCCCAGCCTCTGCTTCCTCCTCGGAAGACGTGACGACGGGATTGAGGAGATCCTCAAAGTATTCCTTCCACCATCCGACAACATCCCCAGTCGAGGTCAACAGCTCCCCACCCCCACTGTAAACAGTGTTTGTGAAGCACTGCTTCCTCCTCCTGAAGCGCCGGACGGTTTGCCAGAATTTCTTTGAGGCCGTCCGATAGTCCTCTTCCATGGCCTCTCCGAACTCCTCCCAACTCAGAGTTTTTGCCACCGCCCGGGCTGCAGCACGCTTGGCCCGCCGGTACCCGTCGGCTGCCTCCGGAGTCCCACGAGCCAACAAGGCCCGATAGGACTCCTTCTTCAGCCTGACGGCATCCCTTACTTCCGGTGTCCACCACCGGGTTCGGGGATTGCCGCCGCGACAGGCACCACAGACCTTACGACCGCAGCTACGGGCGGCCGCATCGACAATAGAGGCCGAGAACAGAGCCCATTCGGACTCTATGTCCCCAGCCTCCCCCGGAACCCGGGAGAAGCTCTCCCGGAGGTGTGAGTTGAAGGTGCCCCTGACAGAGGGCTCTGCCAGACGTTCCCAACAGACCTTCACTACGCGCTTGGGCCTGCCAGGTCTTTCCGGCTTCCTCCCCTGCCAGCGGACCCAACTCACCACCAGGTGGTGATCGGTTGACAGCTCTGCCCCTCTCTTCACCCGAGTGTCCAAGACACGCGGCCGGAGGTCAGATGACACGACAACAAAGTCGATCATCGACCTCCGTCCTAGGGTGTCCTGGTGCCACGTGCACTGATGGACACCCTTGTGCTTGAACATGGTGTTCGTTATGGACAAACTGTGGCTAGCACAGAAGTCCAATAACAGAACACCACTCGGGTTCAGATCAGGGAGGCCGTTCCTCCCAATCACCCCTCTCCAGGTGTCACTGTCGCTGCCCACGTGGGCGTTGAAGTCCCCCAGGAGAACAACGGAGTCCCCGGTCGGTGCACTGTCCAGTACCCCTCCCAGGCACTCCAAGAAGGCCGGGTACTCTGCACTGCTGTTCGGCCCGTAGGCCGACACAATAGTGAGAGACCTGTCCCTGACCCGAAGGCGCAGGGACGCGACCCTCTCGTTCACCGGGGTGAACTCCAACACACAGCGGCTGAGCCGTGGGGCAATGAGCAGGCCCACACCAGCCCGCCGCCGTTCCCCGCGGGCAACGCCAGAGAAATGGAGAGTCCAGCCCCCTTCAAGGAGTTGGGTTCCAGAGCCCAGGCTGTGCGTGGAGGTGAGGCCGACTATATCTAGTCGATAGCGCTCAACCTCCCGCACGAGCTCAGGCTCCTTCCCCCCCAGCGAGGTGACATTCCATGTCCCCAGAGCTAGTCTCCATGTCCGGAGATCTGGTCGCCGAGGCCCCTGCCTTCGGCTGCCGCCCAGATCTCTCTGCACCGGCCCCTTATGGATCCTCCTGCGGGTGATGGGTCCACGGGAGGACGGCCCCACGTCGCTCCTTCGGGCTGAGCCCGGCCGGGCCCCATGGGGAAAGGCCCGGCCACCAGGCGCTCGTTCGCGAGCTCCCACCCCAGGCCTGGCTCCAGGGTGGGGCCCCGGTGACGCCGATCCGGGCGACGTAACTGGCCTTGGTCTTGTATTCATCATAATGGGCTTTTGAAAAAGCCCATTATTTATGTTTATTTATAGTTTAATCCCAGTCCAGTCTTGGTTTTAGTCTTGGTTTAGTCCTGGTTTAGTCCTGGTTTATTTATAGTTTAATCCCAGTTCAGTCTTAGTTTTAGTCCTGGTTTAGTCCTGGTTTATTTATGTTTATTAGTTTAATCCCAGTTCAGTCTTGGTTTTAGTCCTGGTTTAGTTAGGTCATGGCTTTAGTTTTGGTTCACTCTTGTTTTATTTTCGTATATATATATATATATATATATATATATATATATATATATATATATATATATATATATATATATATATATAAATGTGCTCCTCACCTTCCACGGTGGTTGGTCTCTCACTCTCATCCAGCTCGGGTCCTCTACCAGAGGCCTGGGAGCTTGAGAGTTCTGCGCAGTATCTTTGCTGTTCCTGTACTGCACTTTTCTGGACTGAGATGTCTGATGTTTTTCCTGGGATCTGTTGTAGCCACTCCTCCAGTTTGGGGGTTACAGCCCCGAGTGCTCCGATCACCACGGGCACCACTGATGCCTTCACCTTCCAGGCCTTCTCCAGCTCTTCCTTGAGCCCCTGGTATTTCTCTAGTTTCTCATGTTTCTTTTTCCTGATGTTACCATCGCTTGGTATTGCAATGTCCACCACCACGGCTCTGTTCTGCTGCTTATCCACCACCACTATGTCTGGTTGGTTCACCATCACCATTCTGTCAGTCTGTATCTGGAAGTCCCACAGGATCTTGGCTTGGTCATTCTCCGCAACCTTCGGAGGTGTTTCCCACCTTGACCTTGGGGTCTCCAGCCCGTACTCTGCACAGATGTTTCTGTACACTATGCCCTCCACTTGGTTGTGTCGCTCCATGTATGCTTTCCCTGCCAGCATCTTACACCCTGCAGTTATGTGCTGGACTGTCTCAGGAGCCTCTTTGCACAGCCTACACCTTGGGTCTTGTCTGGTGTGGTAGATCTGGGCCTCTATTGCTCAGGTGCTCAAGGCCTGCTCCTGTGCAGCCAGGATGAGGGCCTCTGTGCTGTCCTTCAGACCAGCCCTCTCCAGCCATTGGTAGGATTTCTTGATATCAGCCACTTCAGTTATGTTTCGGTGGTACGCCCCATGTAGGGGTTTGTCCTGCCATGATGGTCCCTCCAGCACCTCTTCCTCTGCACTCCACTGTCTGAGGCATTCCTTGAGCACATCATCTGTCGGGGCCTTGTCCTTGATGTACTTATGGATTTTGGATGTTTCATCCTGGACAGTGGTTCCCACACTCACTACTCCTCGGCCTCCTTCCTTCCGGGGATATATGTATATATATATATATATATATATATATATATATATATATATATATATATATATATATATATATATATATATATATATATATATATATATATATATATATATAAACTCTGCACCGTGTTAGTCTTGATAAAATCCTGGTTTACTTTTAGTTCCAATACATCCTGTTTTGACCCTGATTTAGTCCTGGTTTAGTCCTGGTTTATTTGTAATTTAATTCCAGTTCAGTCTTCGTTTTAGTCCTGGTTTCGTCCTGGTTTATTTATAATTTAATTCCAATTCAGTCTTGGTTTTAGTCCTGGTTAAGTCCTGGTTTATTCATAGTTTAATCCCAGTTCAGTCTTGGTTTTAGTCCTGGTTTATTTATAGTTTAATCCCAGTTCAGTCCTCGTTTTAGTCCTGGTTTAGTCCTGGGTTATTGATAGTTTAATCCCAGTTCAGTCTTCGTTTTAGTCCTGGTTTATTGATAGTTTAATCCCAGTTCAGTCTTGGTTTTAGTCCTGGTTTAGTCCTGGTTTATTTGTAGTTTAATCCCAGTTCAGTCTTCGTTTTAGTCCTGGTTTAGTCCTGGTTTAGTTAGGTCGTGGCTTTAGTTTTAGTTCACTCTGGTTTATTTTCAGATATATAACATTTTTTAAAACTCTGCACTGGGTTAGTCTTTATAAAGTCCTGGTTTGCTTTTAGTTCCAATACGTCCTGTTTTGATCCTAGTTTAGTCCTGGTTTAATCCTGGTTTAGTCCTTGTTTTGGCCTTGTTTTAGCCTTGTTTTGGATCTGTCATAAAACTACTTTGAAACCCATTTCCCGTCTGAACCCACAGGCTTGTAAATGTTTGGCCCCACAGATGTGAGATAGCGCCTTCTCTCTGAGCTGCAGTTCACAGACAGGAACAGGAAGTCCTCTGGGGGCCGCACTAAACGCTCTCAGCAGGAGACAGGAAGTGCCACAGATCAGGCGGCACTGATACGGCAGCAGCTTCTCTTTGAAAACGGTTTAGTAAATACTCAAGACGCACGTGTTTAACCAGCCCCAGTGAGGGGAGATGTATGGACCTAAATATGTCTTTAACACTTACCACTGCAGACACAAACACCAGATCTAAACCGAATCAAGTCAGATCCAGACTCAAACAGGTCAAATCAGGACTAAATCAGGTCTAAACCCAAGTCAAACACAGATCTCAACCAGGTCTAAATCAGGTCTAAACCCAAGTCAAACCCAGACCTGAATCAGGACTAAATCAGGTCTAAACCCAAGTCAAATCCAGACCTGAATCAGGACTAAATCATATCTAAACCCTGTCAAAACGAAAAATCAATCAGGTCTAAATAAGAACTAAATCAGGTTTAAACCCAAGTCAAACACAGATCTCAACCAGGTCTAAATCAGGTCTACGCCCAAGTCAAACTCAAATCTCAGACAGGTCTAAATTAGGTCTAAACCCAAGTCAAACCCAGACCTGAATCAGGACTAAATCATATCTAAACCCTGTCAAAACGAAAAATCAATCAGGTCTAAATAAGAACTAAATCAGGTTTAAACCCAAGTCAAACACAGATCTCAACCAGGTCTAAATGAGGTCTAGGGCATAGCTAATGCACTAGCCACCGCTTCGCAAGTAGGAAGTGTTAATGGGGGTGTTTCCAGCTCCACTGACTCTGGCTCCAATTGACTTTACTCTGTAATTGCTGCTGTGAGCCTTGTCGTTTTTGGTCTTAAAATGCTCATATTAACCCTCTCTATGATCCGGGTGTTTTTATTTCGATATTTTGTCAGAAAAATCAATTGCTATTCCCGATATAACCGCTAATATCAATGACGCTGTGGGTGACGTCAGACTAGTCCACTTAGTCCACTTCTCTATCTAGTCTATAGTAGCGCATCACTCTTTAAGAACATCTTACGACTCCCTCAAAAAAGTGCTCTCTGGATTCTGCCTGCCCCACCTGACCCCGCCCCCTGACCACGCCAACTTGACCCCTCCCACCTCATTGTCCTCTCAGTGGATGTGTGTAGAATCCCTCAGTCGTCCAGGAAGAACCCACGGCAAAGGAGGAATTCAATTTTGGCAACTGGACAAACGTTTATTTAAGTGGAACCTAAATAAACATTTATCCAGTTGCCAGAATTGAATTCCTCCTTCGTCTCAGTGGATGGCCGTTTTAGTGGTCTTGATTCATTTAACTGTTTAGTCGTAAGTGTAGCGCTAACCATACTAATTGTTTGTAGCACTCCGGTGACTTGTTTCTGTTATACTGCCACATTTTTACCTGCGCTAATCACATGACATGATTATATACGAACATGATTAGAATTTAAAGTGTTCATATTATGATATTTTCTGATATCTGTTATAAAGCTGTTTCCTCATCAAAAATACACCTGGAGTTGTGTTTTGTTTCATTCAATCCCAGTTCAGTCTAGGTTTTAGTCCTGGTTTAGTCCTGGTTTATTTATAGTTTAATTACAATTTCAGTCTTGGTTTTAGTCCTGGTTTATTTATAGTTTAATCCCAGATCAGTCTTGGTTTTAATCCTGGTTTAGTCCTGGTTTATTTATAGTTTACTCTCAGTTCAGTCTTGGTTTTAGTCCTGATGTGTTTATAGTTTAATCCCAGTTCAGTCTTGGTTTTAGTCTTGGTTTATTCCTGGTTTATTTATATTTTAATACCCGTTCAGTCTTTGTTTTAGTCCTGGTTTATTTATATGTTGTATGAATGGTCAGGTGGCATAATTTCCCCTTTGAGTAGACCTTATTAATCCCCAATCACTCAAAAGTCTGTTAACTCTACTTCTTACTGTCTTGCAGAAGCTTGAAATAGGTTCTATGAACACCTGAAGGCCCCCCAAAAAATGCACCTAGCTGGGAGGACCGATGAAGTAAAGAAGAAAAAAATGAACAGGTGGTATCCCAGTTCAGTCTTGGTTTTAGTCCTGGTTTAGTCCTGGTTTATTTATAGTTTAATCCCAGTTCAATCTTGGTTTTAGTCCTGGTTTAGTCCTGGTTTATTTATAGTTTAATCCCAGTTCAGTTTTGGTTTTAGTCCTGGTTTAGTCCTGGTTTATTTATAGTTTAATCCCAGTTCAGTCTTGGTTTTAGTCCTGTTTACTCCTGGTTTAGTCTTGGTTTAATCCCAGTTTAGTCCTGGTTTAGTACTGGTTTTGTCCTTGTTTAGTCCTTGTTTAGTCCTGGTTTAGTCCAGGTTTAATCTTTGTTTATTCCTGGTTTAGTCCTGGTTTAGTCCTGGTTTAGTCCAGGTTTATTCCTGGTTTAGTCTTGGTTTACCCCTGGTTTAGTCCTGGTTTAGTCCGGGTTTAGTTCTGGTTTAGTCCTGGTTAACCCCTGGTTTAGCCCTGGTTTAGTCCTGGTTTAGTCCCGGTTTAGTCCTGGTTTAGTTCTGGTTTAGTCCCGGTTTAGTCCTGCTTTAGTTCTGGTTTAGCCCTGGTTTAGTCCTGATTTAGTCCTGTTTACCCCTGGTTTAGCCCTGGTTTAGTTCTGGTTTAGTCCTGGTTACCCCTGGTTTAGTCCTGGTTTAGTCCTGGTTTAGTTCTGGTTTAGTCCTGGTTTACCCCTGGTTTAGTCCTGACTTAGTCCTGGTTTAGTCCAGGTTTAGTCCTGGTTTAGTCCTGGTTTAGCCTTGTCATAATGTAGAACCTTTAAAAACTATATTATAAATGTGACCACTCCCATTTCACCGTCTTCACTCCTCGTCTTGTCAGTCCTGGTCATAAGCTATACCATAGTTGCATGTCCCTATCCAGAACCACTGCAGCCGTCTGTAGGTTCCTCATTAGCGCTGCGCCCTGTCGTTCCAAATGTCTAACCTCCCAGCAGTTATCTTTATTTAGCATCTGCACTGTCTCGTGCTTTATTCTCAGCCACTATTTATTCTCCTGAAATAATGACTTCAGCTCATGTTTGGGCTTACACATGGAACTTCGGTTTAGTTTTAACAAGATGGAGGAACCGCGGGCCCGTCGCAGACACATGAAAGAGGAAGGTGTTTAGCTGTAATGTGATAATGATTTCAGATTCCGATGGTCTCGCAGCGGCGCGTCGAGACCGTCTGATAAAGTACTTTTAAAACTTTTGACCAGGTTAAAAGTACAGGTTTCATTTGGCGCCACAGAACAGAAAACATGTAAAAATGCGTTATGAGACCTGTTACGCTCCTGTCTGCTCTATAGTTAGAATCTAAGACAGCTGTGGATCTTTATGTTATAATTTGTACATTTTGAATCACAATATCCATCCATCCATTTTCTTCCGCTTATCCGGGGCCGGGTCACGGAGGCAACAGTCTAAGCAGGGACTCCCAGACTTCCTTCACCCCGGACACTTCCTCCAGCTCATCCGGGGGGACCCCAAGATGTTCCCAGGCCAGCCGGGAGACATAGTCCCTCCAGTGTGTCCTGGGTCTTCCCCGGGGCCTCCTCCCGGTGGGACATGCCCAGAACACCTCCCGAGGGAGGCGTCCAGGAGGCGTCCGGAACAGACGCCCGAGCCACCTCAGCTGGCTCCTCTCGACGTGGAGGAACAGCGGCTCTACTCCAAGCTCCCCCCATGTGACTGAGCTCCTCACCCTATCTCTAAGGGAGCGCCCAGCCACTCTGCGGAGGAAACTCATTTCGGCCGCTTGTATCCGCGATCTCGTCCTTTCAGTCATTACCCAGAGCTCATGACCATAGGTGAGGGGAGGAACGTAGATTGACCGCTAAATTGAAAGCTTCGCCTTTCGGCTCCGCTCCCTCTTCACCACATCGGTCCAGTACAACGACCGCATCACTGCCGACGCTGCACCGATCCACCTGTCAATCTCACACTCCATCCTCCCCTCACTCGTGAACAAGACCCCAAGATACTTGAACTCCTCCACCTGAGGCAAGGACTCTCCACCCACCTGGAGAGAGCTGATCCTCATCCCAGCCGCTTCACACTCGGCTGCAAACTGCCCCAGTGCACATTGGAGGTCCCGGTTCGATGAAGCCATCAGGACAACATCATCCGCAAACAGCAGAGATGAGATCCTGTGGTTCCCAAACCGGATCCCCTCCGGCCCCTGACTGCACTAGAAATTCTGTCCATAAATATAATGAACAGAACCGGTGACAAAGGGCAGCCCTGGCGGAGTCCAACATGCACCGGGAACAGGTCTGACTTAATACCGACAATGCGATAATCACAATATTCATCTTCTAAAATGACTTAATAAAAGAAAGAAGCGCGCTGATTTCCGAGTTAGAAAACTGTGGTGTCCAGTGGGAGCTGACGTCCTCCTGTGGATTGCTGCACATCACGGTAGAAAGTAGCAGATATTTTTCATTTGTACAAAAATAACTATGCAACGCTGCTGAATCTTGTGTGTATCACTGATTGGGAAAGTAAAATTGGAGAGAAGAAGGTGTGTACTGGTGGAGGTGAAAACGTGGGTCGATTGGCAAAATGACGTCTTAAAGATTACCCAAAACAGCACAAATCACTCCAAATACAACTCTAAGTGAAAGGAGAAACAACTATAACATGGTTAAAGGCTCTGTATAGTCCAGGACTCAAAATGGACTAAACCAAGACTAAAAACTGGTCTAAACCTGTACTAAACCAGGACTAAACCAGAGGCAAATCAGGAATAAAACTGGTCTAAACCAGAACTAAACCAGAGCCAAAACTGGAGTAAATTAAGACTAAAACTGGACTAAACCAGGCTTAAACCAGGTCTAATAGTTCTGACAGAGACAAAGGCTGCAAACCAAAAGAACTCCACTAAACCAGGACTAAACCATGTCTAAGCCAGAACTAAGTCAGAACTAAACCAGAACTAAACCAGGACTAAACCAGGTCTAACCCAAGTCTGAGCCAGAACTAAACCAGAACTAATCCAGAGCTAAACCAGGACTAAACCAGGTCTAAGCCAGAACTAAACCAGAAATAAACCAGGACTAAACTAGGTCAAACCCAGGTCTAAGCCAGGACTAAACCAGGACTAAACCAGGTCAAACCCAGGTCTAAGCCAGGACTAAACCAGGACTAAACCAGGTCAAACCCAGGTCTAAGCCAGGACTAAACCAGGACTAAATCAGGACTAAACCATGTCTAAGCCAGAACTAAACCAGAACTAAACCAGGACTAAACCAGGTCTAACCAAGGTTTAAGCCAGAACTAAACCAGAACTAATCCAGAACTAAACCAGGACTAAACCAGGATGAAACCAGGTCTAACCCAGGTCTAACCCAGGTCTAAGCCAGAACTAAACCAGGACTAAACCAGGTCAAAAAAACAAGCTTGACCAAGGACTAAACTAGGTCTGACCCAGGTCTAAGTCAGAACTAAACCAGAACTAAACCAGGACTAAACCAGGTCTAACCCAAGTCTGAGCCAGAACTAAACCAGAACTAATCCAGAGCTAAGCCAGGACTAAACCAGGTCTAAGCCAGAACTAAACCAGAACTAAACCAGGTCTAAACCAGGACTAAACCAGGTCTAAACCAGGTCTAAACTAGGACTAAACCAGGTCAAACCCAGGTCTAAGCCAGGACTAAACCAGGTCAAACCCAGGTCTAAGCCAGGACTAAACCAGGACTAAACCAGGACTAAACCAGGTCTAAGCCAGAACTAAACCAGGTCTAAGCCAGAACTAAACCAGAACTAAACCAGGTCAAACCCAGGTCTAAGCCAGGAATAAACCAGGACTAAACCATGTCTAAGCCAGAACTAAGTCAGAACTAAACCAGAACTAAACCAGGACTAAACCAGGTCTAACCCAAGTCTGAGCCAGAACTAAACCAGAACTAATCCAGAGCTAAACCAGGACTAAACCAGGTCTAAGACAGAACTAAACCAGAAATAAACCAGGACTAAACTAGGTCAAACCCAGGTCTAAGCCAGGACTAAACCAGGACTAAACCAGGTCAAACCCAGGTCTAAGCCAGGACTAAACCAGGACTAAATCAGGACTAAACCATGTCTAAGCCAGAACTAAACCAGAACTAAACCAGGACTAAACCAGGTCTAACCAAGGCTTAAGCCAGAACTAAACGAGAACTAATCCAGAACTAAACCAGGACTAAACCAGGATGAAACCAGGTCTAACCCAGGTCTAACCCAGGTCTAAGCCAGAACTAAACCAGAACTAAACCAGGACTAAACCAGAACTAATCCAGAGCTAAGCCAGGACTAAACCAGGTCTAAGCCAGAACTAAACCAGAACTAAACCAGGTCTAAACCAGGACTAAACCAGGTCTAAACCAGGTCTAAACCAGGACTAAACCAGGTCTAAACCAGGTCTAAACCAGGACTAAACCAGGTCAAACCCAGGTCTAAGCCAGGACTAAACCAGGTCTAAGCCAGAACTAAACCAGAACTAAACCAGGTCTAAACCAGGACTAAACCAGGTCTAAACCAGGTCTAAACCAGGACTAAACCAGGTCTAAACCAGGACTAAACCAGGTCTAAACCAGGTCTAAACCAGGACTAAACCAGGTCAAACCCAGGTCTAAGCCAGGACTAAACCAGGTCTAAGCCAGAACTAAACCAGAACTAAACCAGGTCTAAACCAGGACTAAACCAGGTCAAACCCAGGTCTAAACCAGGACTAAACCAGGTCAAACCCAGGTCTAAGCCAGGACTAAACCAGGTCAAACCCAGGTCTAAGCCAGGACTAAATCAGGACTAAACCAGGACTAAACCAGGTCTAAACCAGGACTAAACCAGGTCAAACCCAGGTCTAAGCCAGGACTAAACCAGGTCTAAGCCAGAACTAAACCAGAACTAAACCAGGTCTAAACCAGGACTAAACCAGGTCTAAACCAGGTCTAAACCAGGACTAAACCAGGTCAAACCCAGGTCTAAGCCAGGACTAAACCAGGTCTAAGCCAGAACTAAACCAGAACTAAACCAGGTCTAAACCAGGACTAAACCCGGTCTAAACCAGGTCTAAACCAGGACTAAACCAGGTCAAACCCAGGTCTAAGCCAGGACTAAACCAGGTCAAACCCAGGTCTAAGCCAGGACTAAACCAGGACTAAACCAGGACTAAACCATGTCTAAGCCAGAACTAAACTGTTAGGGTCTGGTGTTTGGACTCTTGACTCCACCCTGCTGGCCGTCTTTTGCACCGCAGCCTTTTTCATTTTGACAGCTCCTTGTTTTGTTTTCACTGCCTGCCACACCCCCTATGCCCCACCTATGCCCCACCTATGCCCCACCTGTTTCCACTCATTCCATTTTCCGTCTAATTAGTCTTTTCCCTTCCCAATTGGCTCATGTGTGAATTGTAGCTCCTATTTAAGTCTGTCTTGTTTTCTGTTCTGTGTCGGACCGTCTGTATTTACCTGCCTGTTTCCGAGTAACCTGCATGCTAAAGAAAACCTGTTTTTGTGAGTACCTGAAACCTGATCCTGGATTTTTTTGTTAGAATTTTTGTGGACTCAAGGAATTGTTTTTTGTTGCTTCAAATCTGATCTGGAACTTTTTGGTTGTACATTTTTGGACTTTGAAAAATAAAATGCAACTCTGATCTGCATTTTTGGTCTCTGTCTGCATTTGGGTCTCTGTCAGAAAACCCTTACATAAACCAGGTCTAAGCCAGGTCTAAGCCAGGTCTAAGCCAGGTCTAAGCCAGGTCTAAGCCAGGTCTAAGCCAGGTCTAAGCCAGGTCTAAGCCAGGTCTAAGCCAGGTCTAAGCCAGGTCTAAGCCAGGTCTAAGCCAGGTCTAAGCCAGGTCTAAGCCAGGTCTAAGCCAGGTCTAAGCCAGGTCTAAGCCAGGTCTAAGCCAGGTCTAAGCCAGGTCTAAGCCAGGTCTAAGCCAGGTCTAAGCCAGGTCTAAGCCAGGTCTAAGCCAGGTCTAAGCCAGGTCTAAGCCAGGTCTAAGCCAGGTCTAAGCCAGGTCTAAGCCAGGTCTAAGCCAGGTCTAAGCCAGAATAAAACCAGAACTAAACACAGGACTAAGACAGGACTAAACCAGGTCTAAGCCAGAACTAAACCAGGTCAAAAAAAACAAGCTTGACCAAGGACTAAACCAGTTCTAGCCCAGGTCTAAGTCAGACCTAAACCAGAACTAATCCAGAGCTAAGCCAGGACTAAACCAGGTCTAAGACAGAACTAAACCAGAACTAAGCCAGGACCAAACCAGGTCAAACCCAGGTCTAAGCCAGGACTAAACCAGGACTAAACCAGGTCAAACCCAGGTCTAAGCCAGGACTAAACTAAACCAGGACTAAACCATGTCTAAGCCAGAACTAAACCAGAACTAAACCAGGTCTCACGCAGGTCTCACGCAGGACTATCTGTTCCTTTTCCACTCTCTCAGTTAGTGACTGTGTTAATGAACTACATTTGCATCCAGGGCTGTTAGAGTCTTATTGTTTTGTTTAGCGAAAAAAAAAAAAAAAAACTAGTAACAAAATACATAATGGCACTGCTGCTGTTCACACTCATTCACAACAGAACAGACCAAAATGTGTGTGGGTTTTTGTTTATCTTTTTTTTTTTAGATGGTCTGTTTTTACCTCTGTATGATTTTCTGGTGCAGTGGAGAATGTGTTTCCAAGAGGAACACAACACATTTAGTCCAGGCTCAAAACAAAAAAGAGTATGACTGGGTTTGGTTCACACGTGGTTTGTAGTCCATGTTTAGTCCTTCTGTAGTCTTGGTTTTGTCATAGTTTACACCTGGTTTAGTCACTGGTTCAGTCCTGATATAACCCTAGTTTAGTTCTGTCTTAGTCCTGGCTTAGTCATGGTTTAATCCCACTTTAGTCCTGGTTTAGTCCTAGTTTAATCTTGATTAAGTCATGGTTTAGTCTTGGTTTACCCCTGGTTTAGCCCTGATTTAGTCCTGGTTTAGTCCTGGTTTAGTCTTGGTTTAGTGCTGGTTTACCCCTGGTTTAGCCTTGGTTTACGCCTGGTTTAGTCCTCCTGGTTTAGTTGTGGTTTATCCCTGGTTTAGTTCTGTTTTAGTCCTGTTTTAGTCCTGGTTTACCCCTGGTTTAGTCCTGTTTTAACCCTGGTTTAGTCCTGGTTTACCTTTCGTTTAGTCCTGGTTTAGTCCTGGTTTAGTCCGGGTTTAATCCTGTTTAGCCCTGATTTAGTCCTGGTTTAGTCCTGGTTTACCCCTCGTTTAGTCCTGGTTAAGCCTTCGTTTAATCCTGGTTTACCCTGGTTTAGTCCTGGTTCAGTCCTGGTTTACCCCTCGTTGAGTCCTGGTTTAATCTTGGTTTACCCCTGGTTTAGTCCTGTTTTAACCCTGGTTTAGTCCTGGTTTACCTTTCGTTTAGTCCTGGTTTAGTCCGGGTTTAATCCTGTTTAGCCCTGATTTAGTCCTGGTTCAGTCCTGGTTTACCCCTCGTTGAGTCCTGGTTTAATCTTGGTTTACCCCTGGTTTAGTCCTGGTTTATCCCTGATTAAGTCCTGGTTTAGTCCTGGTTTAGTTCTGATTTAGTCCTGATTTAGTCAATCAATCAATCAATCAATCAAACAATATTTATAAAGCGCTTTTCATACAAAAATGTAACACAAAGTGCCTTACAGTGATTAATGATTAGAAGATTGACTTTTATTGATCTCACACAGGAGAAGTTATTTCTGCATTTGTCCCGGGGACCATCCCCATGATTTTGTTATTTAGGCTTGGTCAGGCCCTAAGATGGAGGATTTTACCTATGACGCATGTTTGGGTTGGGTAGTCCCGGTTTAGCCCTGGTTTAGTCCTGGTTTAGCCCTGGTTTAGTCCTGGTTTAGCCCTGGTTTAGGCCTGGTTTAGTCCTGGTTTAGTCCCGGTTTAGCCCCGGTTTAGTCCTGGTTTAGTCCTGGTTTAGCCCTGGTTTAGGCCTGGTTTAGTCCTGGTTTAGTCCTGGTTTAGCCCCGGTTTAGTCCTGGTTTAGTCCTGGTTTAGTCCTGGTTTAGTCCTGGTTTAGCCCTGGTTTAGGCCTGGTTTAGTCCCGGTTTAGCCCAGGTTTAGTCCTGGTTTAGTCCTGGTTTAGGCCTGGTTTAGTCCTGGTTTAGTCCTGGTTTAGCCCTGGTTTAGTCCTGGTTTAGTCCTGTCAGTTCTGATCTTCTCCATCTCTTCCCCATCAGTTGTAAACACTCTGTACCACAGAGTACCACATCGGTGCCTGAAGCTCCGCCCGCCTCCAGGATCTCCTCCATGTTACGCCGCGCACATCAAACAGTCCCCCGCGGCATGCTGGGAGATGTAGTGTCAGATTGTGGAGGTTACAGTTTAGCAGAGGCCTGGAGATCCTCGTCACGTGACATCAGTGTTAAACCAAGAGACTCATTTCCACTGCTCATTTATGTGACGCTTAAAGATCAAAACTGACTCTTGTGAGCATTAACTGTGAGCTAAATTTGAGCCTGTTTAGAGCATTTTTAAAGGAGAATTAACGTTTTTTACAATCTGAGCCTTATTTCGGTAATAAAACAAGTTGTTTTAATAATAATAATAATAATACATTTTATTTATAAAGCGCTTTTCAAGACACTCAAAGACGCTGTACCAGAGGTAAAATCAGTAATAAAACAAGTAACAAAACAATAAACAGTCAGAAAAACATTAAACATTAAGAAAAAATTAAAGCAGTTTTAAAAAGGTGAGTCTTGAGCAGTTTTTTAAAGGTGGGGAAGTCAGAGCAGTCACGGATAGGTTGTGGGAGTGAGTTCCAGAGGGTGGGGGCAGCAATGGAGAAGGCTCTGTCACCCCAGGTTCGGAGCTTGGTCCTGTAGGGGAGGGACAGGAGGTTGGTGTCGGAGGAACGGAGGGAGCGGGATGGGGTGTGGCGGTGCAGAAGGTCAGAGAGGTATGATGGAGCCAGGTTATGGAGGGCTTTGTGGGTCAGGAGGAGGACTTTGAATTGGATACGCTGAGGGATGGGGAGCCAGTGGATGTTTTGGAGGACAGGAGTGATGTGGTCTCGGGAGCGGGTGTGGGTGAGGAGGCGGGCAGCAGAGTTTTGAATGTATTGGAGTTTATTGAGAGTTTTGGAGGGTAGACCATAGAAAAGGCTATTGCAGTAGTCAATTCGAGAGGTGATGAATGCATGAATGAGAGTTTCGGCAGCAGAGAAAGAAAGGGATGGGCGGAGTCGTGCAATGTTTTTGAGATGAAAGAAAGCAGTCCGGGTTATGTAGTTTATGTGTTGTTGGTATGAGAGTGTGGTGTCAAAAAGAATGCCAAGGTTTCGGATGAGTGGGGATGGAGTGAGGGTTGTGTTGTCTATGGTCAGGCTGAAGTCTTGGGTGGATTTGGTGATGTTTTTGGGGCCAATAATGATTAAGTCGGATTTGTCACAGTTTAGTTTTAGGAAATTGTGTTGCATCCATGTTTTGATTTCAGAGAGGCAGTGGGTGAGGGAAGACTGAGTTGTGGAGTTCATGGATTTGGTAGTAATGTAAAGTTGAATATTGTCGGCGTAGCAGTGGAAATGGAGGCCGTGGCGGTGAATGATGCTTCCAAGGGGGAGGAGGTAGAGGATGAACAGGAGGGGACCAAGCACCGAACCTTGGGGGACGCCTTGCAATAGGGGAGCAGTGGCCGAGGAGCAGTTGTTGATGTAGATGAATTGTTGACGGTTAGTGAGGTAAGAGTTGATCCATGATAGTGCTGAGCCGGTGATGTTGAAAGAGTTCTTGAGACGGGAGAGGAGGATGGAGTGGCTGATGGTGTCAAATGCTGCTGTAAGGTCCAGGAGGATGAGGATACTGAAGTGGCCGGAGTCAGAGGAGAGGAGGAGATCATTGGTGACTTTGAGAAGGGCTGTTTCTGTACTGTGTTGTGGACGGAAACCAGACTGGAATGGTTCAAACAGGCTATTGGATTTGAGATGGGCTTTGAGTTGGGTGGCTATGACTCGTTCCAGGATTTTGGACAGATATGGAAGGTTTGAAATGGGGCGGAAATTTGCAAAGTTGTCAGGGTCAAGACCGGGTTTTTTTTAGGATAGGGGTAATGGCAGCCAGCTTGAGAGACTGCGGGACAGAACCAGTGGTAAGTGAGGAGTTGATGATTGTTGTTATTAGAGGAGAGATGATTGGAAGGCAGTCTTTGATGAGTGCAGAGGGGATGGGGTCGAGTGAACAGGTGGGGGTTTTCATGGTGGAAACAAGTTTAGAAAGTTCATCTGGACAGATAGAGGAGGAATGGGAAAGTTGTGGGGTCGAGTTTGGGGGAGGGGAATCAGAAGGGAGTGCTGGAGAGGGAGTGAGGGAGCTATAGATTTTGGATTTGAAATATGAAAGGAAAGTGTTGTATTTGTCTACTGTAAAAGATGAAGAGGTGTTGTCACTGGGTTTGAGGAGTGTGTTTATTGTGGAGAACAGAGCTTTGGGGTTATTGGAACCAAAGTGAATGCGGTTGGAATAGAAATTTGACCGGGCTGCGTTGAGGGCATCTTTATATTGACGGAGGTGATCTGTGTAGGCTTGGAGATGGATGGTTAGACCAGATTTTCTAAGCTGGCGCTTTCGGGATTTCATTTTATGAAGTTCAGGAGTGTACCAGGGTGCTGTGTGGGTGAAAGAAACAGATTTGGTTATTACGGGAGCAAGTTGGTCAAGGCAGAAGGAAAGTATGTTATTGTAGTAATTAACAAGTTCAGAGGAGTCATCAGACTGTGGGGGAGGGCAGGTGGACAGTTTTGTGGCAAGGGACTTTGAAAGAGCAGAAGGGGAGAGGGATTTGAGGTTCCGGAATGAGATTGTACGTTTGGTTTTTGGGATGGGAAGAGGCAGGTCAATGTCTAGGGTGATAGCCAGGTGGTCAGATATATGAAGGTTATGGCTGGTGAGATTTGGGATTTTGACACAGGTAGTGCAGACCAGGTCCAGGATATGACCACGGGTATGGGTGGGGAAATTGACATGTTGGTTGATGTTAAAACATTTTAAGAGGTCCAAAAAATCAACTGCAGGTTTTGAATCAGGGTTGTCGATGTGGAGGTTGAAGTCACCGAGGATGAGGAGGGAAGGTGAGATTGCAGAGAGCTGAGTGAGAAAGTCTGTGAAATCAGAAAGGAAAGAGGGGTTGGGCTTGGGGGGGCGATAAATGACAGCAGTGACCAAAGGAGTAGGACCAGACATTTTTAAAACAGTGTGTTCGAATGAGTTACTGTGTAGGGATGTGATGGGAGTGATTTTAATGTCCTTTCTGTAAATGACTGCGGTCCCCCCTCACCCATTACTCACCCATAGCACTTTGGTGTTATTTGCTATGGGTGAGTAAAACAACTTGTTTTATTACTGAAATAAGGCTCAGATTGTAAAAAACGTTAATTCTCCTTTAACAAGCTAATACAGCTAATACAGTGCGCAGTGATACGAATCGAGATGAAATATGCGAATGCGAAATACGGTGCTGGATTTTTCGTGGACAACTGATTGGGACACAAATATATCACTTTTCAGACAAATGTTTTGTTTTGAGAAGAAAAACAAGCTTTTTTAAATGTACCCGCGAACTTATGCAGTTCCACCGCCCTCTATGTTTCTACCCACACTCTCTGGAAATCATGCTCAGAGAGTTTGGACCGCGAACGAGCTACGCAATGTGAGATGTGTTTTTTTTATTTGACTGGAGGCATGTGAGAGTGTTTCCAGGCTCGGATGTCCTTTGAACCTCTGAAACAGCAGTGGTTTAATTTTATTTTCTGTGAAAATGTGTTTATTTTTCAATGAAAAGCGCCTCATCTCTTCCTCCGCGCAAAAACGCGGAAGTGGGGCCAGCGCACATCGCACCGCTAAAGAGGAAAGAGCGGAGAGTTTGGCCACACCCCACCCGCTGCACTGGCCTGTCTCTGTCCTCCTCATTTGCATTCAAGCAACAACGCCCAGAATAAGTGTTTCAGAGACATATTTATGACTTTGACTGTGTTCATGGGTCTTTCTCATGCACTGAGTCTTGATTTTCAATAAGGATTCATTTACAGTATTAGGGAACCATTAAGGCGCCATATAAAAGCATCAAGAAGTACCATGTCATAGGACCTTTAATAAGGGGGGACAAGTAAATATTTTTTCACTGAATACTTATCAACTGTAGCGGTTTTTAAAGGCGCTACAGGCGTCACTTTGCCACAAAACAGTCAAAGAAAGAACAAAAGGACCTGAAGGAGAACAGAACTTTCAGCTTTTTAAAAGTTAGTAATTTTAAAAAAGCTGTATTTTATTAATTAAATTTTCTGTGTTTTAAGCATCATTTCAATAAACAGCTAAATACTGTGGAACTTGAAAGATGGACATTTTGTTGTAATGCTTTTGTTCATTTTTAATTAAAATAAAGCACGTTTTCTACACATCCCATGTTATTTTGTGCTCTTATGAAGTGGATTACCAAAACATTAAATTCACCTGCTCCTGGTCCGGCCCTTCTGTCAAATTTTAGAACCCTTTGTGGCCCACGAGTCAAAAAGTCTGCCCACCCCTGGCTTAGAGTCATTGTCCTGCTGCATGATCAAATTCCTCCCAATTAGTTTGGATGCATTTCTCCTACATTAGCAGACAAAATATTTCTGTACACTTCTGAATTCATTCTGCCGCCACCATCATCAATAAAAATTACAGAGCCTGTTCCAGATGCGGCCATGCACGCCCAAGCCATGACATTACCTCCACCTTGCTTCACAGATGAGCTCATATGCTCTGGATGATGAGCAGTTCCTTTCTTCCTCCACACTTTGGCCTTTCCATCGCTTTGGTAGATTAATCTTGGTTCCATCAGTCCAGAGGATTGTGTTCCAGAACTTGTGCGGCTCATCTCTGTACGTCTTTGCAAATTCTAATCTGGCCTTCCGTTTCTTACTGCCGATGAGTGGTTTGCATCTCGTGGTATGACCTCCTGCTCTCGGAGTCTTCTTCGAACAGTGTGATACCTCCACCCCTGCACCGTGGAGGTCGTTGGTGATTTGACTTACTATTTTCTTCACGGCTCGCACAATATTTCTGTCATCGACTATTGTTGTTTTCCTTGGCCGACCTGCTCGACCTCTGTTACTCAGAACACCATTAGTTTCTTTCTTTTGCAGGACATACCATATTATTGTGCTTGCAATGTCCAGTGTTTGTCCATTGGCTCTGACTGATTTTCCTTCTTTTCTCAGTTTCAAAATGGCTTGATTTTCTGCCAAAGACAGCTCTCTGGTCTTCTTGTTAACAAGAAATGCAGCCAAGAAGTAGACTAGTCATGCAGAGCTATTTAATGCTTGAACAACCAACCTTAAAGGCACCATCTGGTCAAGGAGAAACACCGGTCAGTCACATGTTCCAATAGTTTTGCTCACTTGAAAAATGGGTGGGTTTAAACAAAGGCTGGTATGTCCTGAGTTGTTTAACATAGCTAGATGTAAATACCAGGGAATAAAAGCTGACATTCTGACCTCGTGTCTCATACTCATGTTTTGATCTTGAACCCAAATGTCTTCAGTGAACAACAAAAAATAAGAGAATTTGCCTTGCTGTTCCAATACTTTTGAAGAGGACTGTATATAATAAAATACAAATAAAATTGCGTTACAAATGTTCTCAGTAAAAGTTAAATTTGATTTGAGCATTTGTTTACCTCATATCTGAACAGTTGGCTAAAAATCAAAATTGTACATACATAATTGTCTTTTATAATTCTGTAAAAATAGTGACCAGATATCTGTATCAAAGCAGGTTTTGATACAGAAAATAACGTGAGGCTCTGCTCCTCTGGCTCTGATTGTAGATCAAATTTGTACCTTTTCTGAAAGCAGATCAGTTTACAATAATACGAAACTACTATTGATCTGTGTTGAGAACAATAGTTTGGCGGAGAACATGAGCGGTGGTCCTGGTTCCATTCAGTCCGACTTTAGTCCCTCGTGTAGACCTGGTTTGGAGCTGGTTTAGGCCAACTTTTATTATTATTAAATTATCATGTTATGTATGCTGTTATCATTTTAACGGCTGGAGCTAAGAGCTTTTTTGGAGGAATTCAAACTGCCTGTGTTCGGCTGAAAGGGCATCCACAACTTTCACAAAGGTCGGATTTTGTTTGGATACTTTTCTATTTTTACATCTTAAACTTTTTAAAATGTTTAAATCCTCAAAGCACCTAAAAGTTAGCTCTGTAACACTTAGGCTGCGTCCCATTTCTCTGTCTTACCCCTTCCCCTTTATCTACGTCTTTGTCTTGCCCCTCGATCCCGAGCTGAGAGGGCTCAGGGTACGAATGTCCCCCTAAGAAATGGGACACCACTCGATTACCGTTTGTGTTATCATCCCTCGCCTCTACCTGAGCTGCTACGTCTACAGAGGCGACAACAATTGATGCAAACGCGGAGTCAAAAACAGTTACAAAAGTGCCGAAACGGGTCAAATTGAATCAAAATAAAGTATTACTCTACCGCTATAGCCTATGGCAAAACGTTTGGCTTTTATATAAACAAAAATAGAGTGTAAATTAACCTGTGTTAAGAGACTGTTCGTGATCGCGCTGATTGCATTGTTTCAATGCTAGTGTTAGCATTAGCTGAGCCGCATTGTGAATGGAGATCCATAATATGCAGTGAGCAGCCGCGGTCCCGCACAGAGCACAGATGATCGCCACACGAAAGCTGAATTAGTATTTAAACATGTCCTAAAGCCTATAAAGTCCATTTGATGCAGATATATGATCATAATTATGACTCACCCCATGTTGCAGTGTTTTCTGCGTATCTCCACAAGTAAAATGTATGTTTTTAATGTCACTAATGCTGTTATCTGAAACATGGAGAGACTTCTTCATGATCTCAACTAGCACATTCTGCAAAAAAACGAAAATCACAAATTTTGAAAAAAAAAAAAAAAAAAAAAAATATATATATATATATATATATATATATATATATATATATATATATATATATATATATATATATATATATATATATATATATATATACATACAAAAATCGCATTTTCTCGGAATCTGTCCTTGGTGCATCACAAATGTCAAGGATTATCGGGTACCTCAGCTTGACAAAAAAACAACAAAAGAACTACCTTGTTTATACATGAAAGTTTGATGAAAACGATAACGTCGGCTAAACAGACATCACTACAATTAAAAACGCATCAACAGTTCACTAAAAGTAACGTAGAACATAAGCGTCATAATTGTAAACCAGGGGTCGGCAACCTTTACCACTCCAAGAGCCATTTGGACCCGTTTCACACAGTAAAGAAAACACTGGGAGTCACAAAACCCTTTCATTCATTTAAAATGAAATAACACTGCATATAACGGCTTTTTTGCCTTTGTGCCATAGAATTACATTTTGAAAATGAATGAACTAAAATAAAATACATTTTAATTAAATACAGTGGTCCCTCGCTATATCGTAGTTCACTTTTCGCGGCCTCGCTGTTTCGCGGATTTTTTTAGTCCAATTTTTTTTTATAGTGTATCAACGCGCATTTCTGCATCCTGATTGGCTATGGGACTGTAGACCTTTGCCGATTCGTCAGTTATTCTCCTCCGTGTCTCCTGTACAGAATGCGTTCAGTTTGCCAGATTTATATAAATGTTGGATCGCAGTGTGACTCTGAAGTGCTGTATGTTTGCAAGTTTTCTCCCCGACAAAACCCGCCATGGCGAAGCAGCGCCAGGACGAAGAGGCTCGGTCATAAGAACTGTGAAATACACGCGAAATACACTTTGGTTTCGTTCTATAATACTGTGCTTTTTTGTTGAAAATCTACGAAAGTTTGAGTGTTTAAACAAGAGAGAAATGTGAGAAAACGTTAATTCCAGTGTGAGAAAAGTGTAGAATGTGTGTGGTGAGGCGTTTACAGCCTTAAAACATGGAGAATAATTGTAAAATATAAAGCTGACGACTTCGCAGATTTTGCTTATTGTGGGTTATTTTTAGAACGTAAACACCGCGATAAACGAGGGACCGCTGTACTGAGCCGCATCAGAGGGATCAAGGAGCCGCATGTGGCTCCGGAGCCGTGGGTTGCCAACACCTGTTGTAAACCATTTTAAACTGTTAATCGATAATTACAACTGCTGAAAATACATTTATGAGACTCCTTGGCTGGTCGATGTGACGCTGCCATCCTGATCCCAAAACCTGCCTGAGCTTGTAGGCGTACCCCTTCGTTCCAAGTCTGGTCGAGAGCTTACTTCCTTTCAAGGGGTATGTAGCCCGAGGTCTTGGCCCGAGCCCTTGATCAAAATTAGAATCGGGACACCCCTTGCCCTCACATGAACGCGCAAAACCAAGGGGTAGGGGTAAGACAAAGTAAGACAAAGAAATGGGACCTGGCCTTAGCCTAGCCCCGCTCTAGCAGCTCTCGCTCTGGTTGGTCCAAACGCTCCACGCCGTGCACGTTACAGACGTAACGTAAATGCGGAAGAGAAAATTATTTTTGGGTGCCAATGAGGAACAGGCCACTGAAAACAACACTACGCCATCTTGGGTTTGCTTTCCAGATTCTCTCTCCCTCTTCATTCTCTCTCCTCTTTCTCTACCTCCCTCTGTCCCACTCTCTCGTTCCTCCCTTTCTCCTCTCTTTCTCGTTCTATCCGGTCTACAGCGCTGGAAAAAAATAAGAGACCACTGCAAAATGATCAGTTTTTCTGATTTTACTACTTACAGGTTTGTGTTTGGGCAAAAGGAACATTTTTGTTTGAGTCTATAAACTACTGATAACATTTACCCCAAATTCCAAATAAAAATATTATCGTTTATATTGTTGTTGTTTTTTGTTTGTTTTTTTGTCTCCATGAAATAATATAGGGTAAATGGCATTATGGAACTAAACCAGGACTAGAACAGGACTAGAACACAACTAAACCAGGACTAGACCACAAGTAAACCAGGACTAAACCAGGACTAAACCAGAACTAGACCAGGACTAAACCAGGACTAAACCAGAACTAGACCAGGACTAAACCAGGACTAGAAGTGGACTAAATCAGGACCAAGTCTATACAGCGATGACTAAACCAGGATTAAGAAACATTTTTGTTTGAGATTATAAACTCCTTACAACGTGTCCCCCAAATTCCAAATAAAAAGATTATCGTTTAGAGCAGACCTGGGCATTTCAAGGCCCGGGAGCCAAATACGGCCTGAGCGCCGAATCTGACCGGCCCGCGAACAGTCGCTTGGAATTAAGAAAAATAAAACCTACTTTCAAAATTGTACAGAATGCATTTGTACTGATGATCATCTGTCGGACTTCACATCTCCACCTCAAACATGAACCTGACTTTGATGCACTTGTTAAAGCTCAACAGAGGCGAGATTTCTGTCACTGATCAAGAAAAAAAACACTAAACATGCTAACTTTGACTTTTTTTCTACAGTTTGGCAGTTGGACAAAAAAGTTGTGACAGATCTTGTGTTATATTATTTGGCAAACAAAGACATTGTGGTGTCTTAATACAAAGTTAAACTCAGAAAGAATTATGGGGTTAATGTGACTGAAAAAGAGTTACAAATGTTTCACGTTTACCATTGTTTTGAATTATTTTACTGAATAAATTCAGTTTTTGTAAAACCTCACTCTCTCATTACTTAATAATAACACAGAACTTACCAGCTTCTGTAAACAATGACATTTACTGATTTCAACGTAGAAATAAAATTAATAACCAGAGTAGACTTCAAACTTTTGGCCCGGCCCTCCACAATATTTTCTGCTTCTCATTTGGCCCCTGGGGAAAATAATTGCCCACCCCTGGTTTAGAGCATTTATTTGCAGAAAATGACAAATGGTCAAAATAACAAAATAGATCCATGTTTTCAGAGCTCAAACAATGCAAAGAAACAAGATCAAATTCATTTTAAAACAACATAATACTAATGTTTACACTTAAGAAGAGTTCACAAATCAATATTTGGTGCAATAACCCTTATTTTTAACCACAGCTTTCATGCGTCTTGGCATGCTCTCCACAAGTCTTTCACATTGTTCTTGGGTGACTTTATTCCACTCCTGGTGCAAGAACTGAAGTAGCTCAGCTTTGTGTTTGTGGTAGAATTCAACAGACGCTGGAATGGAATGGCTGTAACACATGTAGAGATGCTGATTTTAGAAAAAAATAAAAAATGCAGTGGTCTCTTATTTTTTTCCAGAGCTGTATGTGTGGAGCTCTCTAAAACAGAACACCACTTCCCGTAATTTTCAACAATTCTTTTATACTTTCTTAACAAATTACTTCTTGATTGGTACAAAAACTATGATTCATATTTACAACCAGTATTAACCCAGCAAATGAAATCAGAATTAGAGAATCACCAAAACCCGTCACACGCACTTACTTAAAAACAGAAAAAAAAACAAAAACAAAAAAACACTTAAATGAAATTCACAAATCATTTAAATGTGATCTCCAGGTTGACTTGACGGCGATCTCTTTAACCTGGAAAGAGTTGGAACGCTGCTTGTAATTTTGTGGATTTATAATCTATGCGAGCAATCAGGCGCCGTTAAAGTGTGAGTGCGAGCACGACGGAGTGAGGGCACCGAAGGCACCGGAGCACGGGGCCGCACTCTTTTAATGAGGATAATTATGCAAAAATAATCGTCACAAATCACTCACCTTCGCTCCATTTGTCTCCTGATTAAGATGAGGCTGTCAGAGCGACTTCACACACAGACAAAGAGAGAGTTAGCGCTACTGCTTTGTCTGGAATGTTCCGGAGTATGGCTTTAAACTCGTCTACAGTGTTTACTAAAGGGCACGTGTTACATACGCCGTTTTCTGATCTACTGTTTGTTCTAATGTTGTTTTTTCATCACAAGCGCGCCCGGAGTTGTGTTTTGTTTCAGTCACATGTTTGAGGGCACACATTCTGCACATTTAGAGTTCTTCACTTGGTTCCACCTTGTGATGTCATGTAGTGATACAGGAAGTTCCCCACTGTGTTTTTAAACTCCACACACCTTCGCTAGAATCATTTGGATCATTTCAGACCTGGAGTTGCCGATCTCTACTGAACTAATTGTGTGTTTGTGTGAGTGTGTGTTTGCATCTGTGAGTCTGTGAGAGTGTGTGTATGTGCCTCATATACTGTGTGTGTATTTTCTGTGTGTGTATACGTGTGTGTGCGTGTGTGTGTTTGTGTGTAACCTGGTCCCGCTGTGCGTACGGGTAGAGGGCCTTACTGTGCGCCCTCGCCGGCTGCTACCGGCGAGGGCGCACAGCAAGGGTGCCCCCCCCCACACTTTATCTTTGAGAGAGTACAGACGTCTGTCTCTTCCTCCTTATCTCACTGCTCTGTTGTGTGCCTCTCTTGTCTTTTGTCATTTTTCTCCCTTTTGGAGCAGATTTTCCAAATTCCTAAAATATGGATTTGATCAGCTGGACCCTCAACGCAATTGATACTTTTTTCACGGAGGAGGGCCGCTCCGGGAGAAGCGGTGTGTCCGGACGGTACTTTTGCTGCTGGATATGCGCGGGACTTGTTTCATTTACGTATTCGGATTTCTGATAGCTGGACATCTGTTGATTGGCCTGGGATTGTCCATGATCTATTGCAAAATTTGTAAGCTGGCAGCAAGTAAAGAGTCCCCCAAGCTGTCTGCAGCAATTTCGCAACACTGTGGGGCCGTGGGAGATCTCATGAAAGGAGTACATCAGAAAGTGGTACAGGTTGGGGACCATTTGGAAGGAAACATCTCGACGTTTGGATACCATCACGGGCATGCTTACAGAACTGTGTAGAAACAACGCAGCACAGTCTGTGCGCCAAGAGGAACTGATGAGATTTGTCACGAATCTGCATGGGGATATGAAGATGGGGGTTTGGCAGAACCAGGGTTCCAGCTAAATCGCTTGCTCACCTGTGTCTCTAAAATGTATTTCATCATGCTAAATTACCCCTCTGTAAAAATCTTTGTCCTGTGAAAAACTGTCTCCATGGTTATCTTTGTTTTGACTTGGCTTCCCTGCACGAACACTCCCAAGGCCACAGATGTGGCTTGTTATCATGGACTCTACAAAAACATTGGCACACACTATTCGGACTATTCATACTGACATGATTAAGTAAACGTTGCCCTGTCTTTTTAGAAAGATCTGCTCTCTGCTCTCAGTTTCAATCATTTTCATTGATTTCTGATCTGATCCCTTGCCCCACCCTTCCTTTTGTCGCCAAAGAAAAAAACACTGTATGTTACCTCTCCAATTGTTTTTCTGTCATTACATGTTGTGAATAATTGTCATTGATTGTATTGCATCTTTTCCACTCTGCATCTCCCAGTCGGCGGCGCGCAAGTGCAGCGGCCCCTCCCCTAGCCGCTCTATCACTGTCCTGCCTGGTTAGTTTGGGAAACGAAATTTTGAATTCCCTCTATGTACATGTACATATGGTTGATTTTCGACAATAAAGCAAACTATGACTTACTATGATTAACACCACCGCTAGCTGGACCTCCGCCTCTGTTCACTGGACCAATGGTAGTTGGAATGGTAGATAATCAAGCACAGTTAATTCCCGTGATCAGCAGGGGGCGGCATAGGTATAAATATTTTTATAAATTTACTGCCAACGTCCATCATCGCCGATCTCTTCCAAAAGTACATTCATCACAAATTCCTGTAGTTACTCAGTCCCTGCTAACTTTAAACATGGCCCTTTTAAACGTCCGCTCTGCTGAACAAGTCTTTTATTGTTAATGACCTGATTTTAAATCATAAACTTGACTGCTTCTTTTTAACTGAAACGTGGCTAGGTGCAGACGCGCCAGCTGTTCTCACAGAGGCCTCACCACCAACTTTTAACTTTGTGTTTTCAACGAGGAAATGGTAAAAGGGGATGTGGCACTGCTTCTATATGTACAAACACTCTGTCCACCAAACCTATTTTATGAGGTTTTGAATATCATTCAATTGTTTTTAGCAACCCTCAAATTTTATGTGTCACTATATAAATGGTAAATGGTCACATCTTTATATAGCGCTTTTCCACCTTCAAGGCACCCAAAGCGCTTTACAACAAGGAACCAATCACCCATTCACACACGCATTCACACACCAGTGTACGCAGACACTGGGGGCGAGGAGGGTTAAGTGTCTTGCCCAAGGACACAACGGCAGCATTCATCTGTGGGAGCTGGAATCGTACCAACCAACCTGTGGGTCAGTGGATCTGACCGCTCAACCACTGATGTTTCTTATGTCAAGAGCGGGATTTGAACCACCAACCTTTGGATCAGTGGACAAACGCTCTAACAACTGAGCCACAACAGACAGACCACCAAGAAAACGCACGCTTTTTATCAGTGAGTTTTCTGAATTTTTATCTATTTTACCCAATTCCTTTAATATGATTATTATAACCTGTGATTTTAATTTGCTTTAACTTTAAATATTTTTAATTATATGGATTTTACTCAACACATCACACTGACAACTCACAACAGGGGGTGCACTCTGGATCTGGTCATCACCTGTGGCCTGAAAACAAATTTGTCCTCTGTTCTTGACCTGGCCGTGTCTGACCACTACTGTGTGTTTTTTAATATCACTGGTTTTATAGAGCGGGAGACCTCTGTGAGGACTGTGAGGAAGCACCTCTGTGAGGACTGTGAGGAAGCACCTCTGTGAGGACTGTGAGGAAGCACCTCTGTGAGGACTGTGAGGAAGCGCTGTCTGACCCCTGAAGTGGCTGCAAACTTTGTTGATGTTTTAGATAAAAAATCCCTCAATGGTTTTACCTGCCCCTTGTGATTTTATTATTGACCATTTCAACAGTAGACCGCGATCAGCCCTAGACCTGGTTGCTCCACTTAAAACCAAAAACATCCAAACCAATTCAAAACCTCCATGAAGAAATGAAGAGTTCAGAAAGTCCAAGAGAGAGTGCAGGAGGGCAGAACGTAGATGGAAAAAGAACAAAATAATAAATTACCAATTACTCTTCAACCAACTACGAACACACAACAATGCAATAAGAAATGTAAGAAATCATTACTTCTCCACAATAATCAGCAACCACAAAAATAATCCAAAAGTTCTCTTCTCAACCACTGACAACATTTTAAACCCCGAGTCTAACACATTTTACTTGACATCCACTGACTCTCTGTGAGCAGTTTGCAAACCACTTCATAGGAAAGATAAACACTATCAGATGTGATATTTTATCTCGTCAAAGCTCTGTTTCTAACACATTTGAGTGTTTGTCTGCACCAGAGGAAACACTGGACACTTTTGTCCTGGTTAATGCCGAGATGCTTGACAAGGTCTTCTCTTCAGTGAGGCCCACCACATCTTTTAGATCCAATCCCCACTCCATTTTTTAAGTCATTTTATGGAACTTTTAGGGATAAGCTTTTAGTCATGATGAATTGCTCTCTTCAGACGGGGGTCTTTCCCACTGCCTTCAAAGTGGTGGTGGTGAGGCCCCTGCTGAAGAAGAGCAATTTAGATTTGAATGATTTTAACAACTACCGACCAGTGTCTAACTTACCATTTTAAGTAGGATTTTAGAAAAAAATAGTTTTTATTCAACAAAATGATTTTTCGAGATGATCACATTTTGGGAAAAATTCAGTCTGGTTTTAGGGTGAACCGCAGCACCGAGACTGCCTTGGCAAAAATTTTAAATGATTTTAGAATAAATTGTGATTCTCAAAAGATGACTGTGTTGGTTCTGCTGGATCTGAGTACTGCCTTTGACACAGTAGACCACACAATTGTTTTAACTCGCCTAAAAAAATGGCCTCTCTGGTGCTGTTCACAAATGGCTCACGTCCTATCTCACAAACAGAACATTTATGGTGAGTGTGGACACATGCTCCTCCAAGATCCATAAAATCGCATGTGGTGTCCCCCAGGGTTCCATTTTAGGCCCTGTACTTTTCAACTTGTACATGCTCCCCCTTGGCGGCGTCATCAGGAAACATGGAATCAACTTCCACAGCTCTGCAGATGATACGCAGCTTTACATCTCCATGTCTCCTGATGACACCAGGCCAATGGATGCTCTTTTTAACTGCATTCTAGATATCAAATCCTGGATGGCAGAAAACTTTCTCCAGCTTAACCAGGACAAAACTGAGGTCTTAGTCATCGGTCCAGAGAAACTTTTATCCAAACTTCAAGCACAGTCTTTTAACCCATCTCCTCAAGTGAAAAACCTGGGCGTCATGTTTGATTCTGAGCTGACTTTTATCCCACACATCAAGAACATCACAAAAATAGGTTTCTTTCACCCAAAAAACATAGCCAGAGTCCGCCCCATTCTGTCTCGGGCCAATACGGAGACACTGATGCTTTTATTACCAGCCGTATAGACTGCAGTAATGCCCTGCTCTCTGGTCTTCCCAAAAAGAGTATTTCAAGTTTGCAATTATTACAAAACTCAGCAGCACATGTGCTAACTATAGGTCCAGAGGGCGGGATCACATTACACCGGTTTTAAAATTGCACCTACACACCTGCGCACTGATACATTATTAAAAAAATCTGCGAAACAGCGAGGCTGCGAAAGGTGAACCCTGATATAGCGAGGGACCACTGTATTTAAATAAATGTATTTTATTTTAATTCGTTCATATTAAAAATGTAATTCTATGGCACAAAGGTAAAAAAAAAAGCCGTTATATGCAGTGTTATTTCATTTTAAATTTCAAAAGGGCACAAAAGGGTTTTGTGGCTCCCAGTGGTTTCTTTACTGTGTGAAACGGGTCCAGATGGCTCTTTGAGTGGTAAAGGTTGCCGACCCCTGGGTGTGGTCCTGTCCTCTCTCACGGTGAGACCCCACAGGACAAGTGTGGTCCTGTCCTCTCTCACGGTGAGACCCCACAGGACAAGTGTGGTCCTGTCCTCTCTCACGGTGAGACCCCACAGGACAGGTGTGGTCCTGTGAGACAGTCTCAGACCCTGTAGTCCTCTTCTCTCGTCTGTGTGGTCAGGTTCATTCAGATGTTTCCAGTTCCTCTGGTGGAGCAGACGTGTGATTTCGTCTCTGAACAAAAATCAAAAAAAGATTTGATTTTTGTCACAGTCATGTGAGCTCAGTCCACAGAGGACCGGCCTAAGTACTACTACTCTGACAAGTACAAAATTTACTCTTGAGAAGTACAAAAACTACTGTGAAAAGTTCAAAAACTATTCTGAAAAGTTTTTGGTGTGATGAGGGTGTCACAGGTGTGAGGAGGGTGTCGCAGGTGTGAGGAGGGTGTCACAGGTGTGAGGAGGGTGCCGCAGGTGTGATGAGGGTGTCGCAGGTGTGAGGAGGGTGTCACAGGTGTGAGGAGGGTGTCGCAGGTGTGAGGAGGGTGCCACAGGTGTGATGAGGGTGTCACAGGTGTGATGAGGGTGTCACAGGTGTGATGAGGGTGTCACAGGTGTGATGAAGGTGCCACAGGTGTGAGGAGGGTGTCACAGGTGTGATGAGGGTGTCACAGGTGTGAGGAGGGTGCCACAGGTGTGAGGAGGGTGCCACAGGTGTGAGGAGGGTGTCGCAGGTGTGAGGAGGGTGCCACAGGTGTGAGGAGGGTGCCACAGGTGTGAGGAGGGTGCCACAGGTGTGAGGAGCGTGTCACAGGTGTGATGAGGGTGCCACAGGTGTGAGGAGGGTGTCGCAGGTGTGAGGAGGGTGCCACAGGTGTGAGGAGGGTGCCACAGGTGTGAGGAGGGTCTCACAGGTGTGAGGAGCATGTCACAGGTGTGATGAGGGTGTCACAGGTGTGAGGAGGGTGCCACAGGTGTGAGGAGGGTGCCACAGGTGTGATGAAGGTGCCACAGGTGTGAGGAGGGTGTCACAGGTGTGAGGAGGGTCTCACAGGTGTGAGGAGCATGTCACAGGTGTGATGAGGGTGCCACAGGTGTGAGGAGGGTGTCGCAGGTGTGAGGAGGGTGTCGCAGGTTTGAGGAGGGTGCCACAGGTGTGAGGAGGGTGTCGCAGGTGTGTGGAGGATGCCACAGGTGTGAGGAGGGTGCCACAGGTGTGTAGTGTCCCTGTTTTGACCTATGAAACTGTGAGAAGCACCTGTTTCACTGTTGATGGTATCAGAACTTTAAGAAGGAAATTTTCCCCAAACCAAATAGTTTGTGTTTAATGACTCTCAGGGATGCACGAACATCCCCCGCTTCCCTTCAGCTCTAACTGGACCCTGGAGCTGATTGAGAAGATCAGATGGATAGAGACTTGTGTGCAAGCAGAGATAAGACTCTCCAAAAGAGTCACAAGATCTACAAAATCTCTCCTACAAAGAAGCCGATTCAGATAAACTGGCCATAACCAAGACACAAATAGAAGACACAACTGTTTCAGTTCAATTCAAGTTTATTTATATGCCACATTTAAAAGAACTTCAGCTGACCAAAGGGCTTCACATAAAAGTGAACAAAAACAGAAGAAACAGATTGATCTGTTAAACCGTTTGATTAAACAGTCTCAGCTGATGGACTTTCTAGAAGAGAAATGGTGTGAACTGTTCATGCTGTGAAAATGGTCAATGTTGTTTGAATGTTGATCTGTAAATGTCATGTGAATATCTTTTATTTGTAAAAGTGTTAATGTTTCATAATGCAAATGTGAGAGGAAACTCACCGAGCTCTCCTCATCCCCGCTCAACATTAGTCATGGCCTCACCTCATTGGTTTAGCCCAGGGGTCGGCAACCTTTGCCACTCAAAGAGCCATTTGGACCCGTTTCACACAGTAAAGAAAACACTGGGAGCCGCAAAACCCTTTTGAAATTTAAAATGAAATAACACTGCATATAATGGCTTTTTTTTAACCTTTGTGACATAGAATTACATTTTGAATATGAACAAAATAAAATAAAATACATTTTAATTAAATACAGTGGTCCCTCGCTGTTTCGATGATTTTTTATAGTGTATCAACGCGTATTGTGTTCTGCATCCTGATTGGCTAAAGGACTGTAGACCTTTGTCTTTGTCAGTCATTCTCCTCCGTGTCTCCTGTACAGAATGTGTTCAGTTTGCCAAATGTATTTAAATGTTCGATCACGAGCAGTGTGACTCTGAAGACTGAGCGGTCTGGCATTTGAGCACATGCCAGAAGGGCCGAGGCCGTGCTCTATTACGGATTTGACCGCGCGCACACTTCTCCGGGTGGTCAATGCGCATCGGGAAGTAGCGGCAATGTTTGTGCATAACGAACTGGTGGAACCTGGAGTCCAGGCGGCGGAACCAGTCCTGAGAGCGCACGGATGCGTTCTCACTACAGTTCTGTGTTTGGTGCAGAGCTGTAGAACCCCTCCCTCCCGTTCCACAGACTACGGGGCCGCTTGTAGGTGTAAATTGCCAGGGCCGATGATCCCAGTCCGTCACTGCTCTGAAGTGCTGTATGTTTGCAAGTTTTCTCCCCAACAAAACCCGCAACAGCGCAGCGGCGCCAGGCGCCTCGGTCAGAGGAACTGTGAAATACACGCATATTTATACACGCAATATAAAACTGACTACTTCACAGATTTTGCCTATCGTGGGTTATTTCTACAACGTAACCCCCATGATAAACGAGGGACCGCTGTACTGAGCCGCATCAGAGGGAGCCGCGGGTTGCCGACCCCTGGTTTAGCCTTTCCCCCGCTAAAACTTAAGTGGGAGGTTCCAACAGTAAATACACTGGTACTGACCAGACCCCAGTCAGTTCAACAAGAGTTCATCTGCGGGTGCCGCAGGTGTGAGGAGGGTGTCACAGGTGTGATGAGGGTGCCACAGGTGTGAGGAGGGTGTCGCAGGTGTGAGGAGGGGAGGGTGTCACAGGTGTGAGGAGGGTGCCGTAGGTGTGAGGAGGGTGTTGCAGGTGTGAGGAGGGTGCCACAGGTGTGAGGAGGGTGCCACAGGTGTGAGGAGGGTGTCACAGGTGTGATGAGGGTGCCACAGGTGTGAGGAGGGTGTGATGAGGGTGTCACAGGTGTGAGGAGGGTGCCACAGGTGTGAGGAGGGTGTCACAGGTGTGATGAGGGTGCCACAGGTGTGATGAGGGTGTGATGAGGGTGTCACAGGTGTGAGGAGGGTGCCACAGGTGTGAGGAGGGTGCCGCAGGTGTGAGGAGGGTGTCACAGGTGTGATGAGGGTGCCACAGGTGTGAGGAGGGTGTCACAGGTGTGAGGAGGGTGCCGTAGGTGTGAGGAGGGTGTCACAGGTGTGAGGAGGGTGCCGCAGGTGTGAGGAGCGTACGGATGCATTCTCACTACAGTTCTGTGTTTGGTGCAGAGCTGTAGAACCCCTCCCCCCCGTTCCACAGACTACGGGGCCGCTTGTAGGTGTAAATTGCCAGGGCCGATGATCCCAGTCCGTCACTGCTCTGAAGTGCTGTATGCTTGCAAGTTTTCTCCCCAACAAAACCCGCAACAGCGCAGCGGCGCCAGGCGCCTCGGTCAGAGGAACTGTGAAATACACGCATATTTATACACGCAATATAAAACTGACTACTTCACGGATTTTGCCTATCGTGGGTTCTTTCTACAACGTAACCCCCATGATAAACGAGGGACCGCTGTACTGAGCCGCATCAGAGGGAGCCGCGGGTTGCCGACCCCTGGTTTAGCCTTTCCCCCGCTAAAACTTAAGTGGGAGGTTCCAACAGTAAATACACTGGTACTGACCAGACCCCAGTCAGTTCAACAAGAGTTCATCTAGGACCCTCGACCAGAGAGGACAAAGAAACAGGAAGACAAAGAGCCGCTCCTTATCTCCTCTGCTGGACAGCAAATGTCTGTAGCTGATGGAACCCAAATCGAAGCTTTCACATTTTTCCCAATTTATATATTTGCATTTTGTAGTCAATAGCCCTTAATCTGTGAGCAGTGCTGCTCCTCAGACCTCATCTACACTGGGAAGGTGTCTTCTGCTCCTCTTTAAACAGAGGATACAGCATTCCTTCAGCCTGACGCCGCCTGAGTCTGGAGTTATTGTTTAGTTCATGTGGCCTCCGTCCGTCTCAGCTCGTTTGATTGTTCAGACCTAACGCACTGACGAGTTCAGACCTCCAAACCTTTGGACCTCTGGACCACACTGTGACATCTCCACTCTCCTGGTCATATGTGCACCAACTGATCAGTTTAGACTCAACACAGAACTTTAGATTTACTCTTAAAGTTGAACATAATCTCCAAACTTTAGACCCCAGCCCAGAGGAGCCTACGCTCATTTGCATATCCCGGTCTAGAGGAGCCTATGCTCATTTGCATATTCATGTCTAAATGCTTCTGTTTAACTTGGTCAATAAATGTTCATAAACCACAGTTTGCTTTGGTGAATAGTGATGTTATTTCCACATGTGGGTCACTGATGTGGACAAGAATTTACAAACCTTCAGAACAGTTATTTTACTTATTATGAATTAATTAATTAACTTAGATAATTGATTATGTTGCAATGGTAATATTTCTCAACATTTGACTCACAAAGGCGAGTCCTGCAGCCTCAGCATGAGCCTCACCACTTCCTGCCCTGGTTTATCGTTGGGGATTTTGCAGTCGTGCTAAAATGAAAAACATTTTTACGATAAGGCCGTGCACAGGATCTGTGGTCAGATGTCACTGAAAATGTTCAAAAGTACAAATAAAATGAAGACTTGAGCAAGACACTTCTGTGTTTAGAAAGACTCAACACTAACGCTAACGCCAGTGGTGAGGCAGAATAAATATTAAAACACCACAAACTGAAGTATTCTACTTATACAAATAATTGGGGTGTTTTTGTTTTAATGAAAGTGAATTTGAATCGGCTATTTATTATTAACACTGCAGGGCTCTCAAGTCTCACGCTTTGAGAGTGTGACACACGCAATTCGACGTGTTCACGCGCTCACACATGGTATTTCTCACGCTGAATTTTTTTTTTTAAGCAATTCAAAACTGTAGTCACTGTACACAGCGCTTCTGTGCCTAGAAAATCGGTAAGTTAATGCAGGCACCGTGTGTTTTCAGCGAAAAAAAGTCACTCGCACACCAGTACTGGACAGCTGGGACGGATGGATGGGCCCTACAATGACTGGGATCAGGAGGATACAGCTAGTGTGTGCAGAGACCTGGACTGTGGCTCTGCTGTCTGCTGTTTATGCAGAATACAGAATTATCCAGATATTTATATAAATGGGAAGAAAATTTAAAATGTCAATGAATTTACTTATTTAGGTGTCACTTTGGATTCAACATTGACTTGAAAAATCATGTAAAAAAGCTTAGAAATTCTCTCAAATTTAATCTGGCAAATTTTAGGTACACACGAGGATCTCTGACTATCGAGGCATCGCACATGTATTTAAATTCCATGATTCTCTCTCGTTTTCTATCTTGCGTGATAAGCTGGTGGCAGGTATGCAAAGCAGACTGAAAGCCTCTTGACTCAATCTATAAAAAGGCTCTAAAGATTGACGACAAGAAAGCCAGACAGTATCACCACTAAATATGATTTTCTAAACTTCAATAATCTAATGTATGGGAACATCTGCGTAATTTTTTAAATTATTCATGGTATTGCTGCCCCTCCTCTGAGAAGGTTCGTCACACTGAGCTCTGAAAAACGACTCGAGTCACCAAGGCGACCTCAAGAGGAGAGTGCAGCGCTCCAAAATGTAGGACCTCTTTCAGTAAAACGGCTTCTCTTTTATTGCCATGAGTCAGTGGAATAGTTTCCCAATTAAGATTAGAACATGTACAAGTTTTCACATCGAACAAAGAAATGCTTAATATCAAAGCAAATTTGCACTCATTACTGATGAATGTGTGAGTGAAACTTGGGCTGGTGAGTGTGTGTGGATGTATAAAGATGATATATTTTTTTTAATGTTTTTTTTTAGAAATGGCATAGTGAGGGTCTTTATCTGATATGTATGCACATATGTGATTATTCTCATGCACTGGTCTATTACCCATTTACAACAATCTCTGTCATAGTATTTTTAATTACAGTAATACAGTAATGTATATATATATATATATATATATATATATATATATATATATATATATATATATATATATATATATATATACATATATATATAAATGTGCTCCTCACCTTCCACGGTGGTTGGTCTCTCATCCAGCTCGGGTCCTCTACCAGAGGCCTGGGAGCTTGAGAGTTCTGCGCAGTATCTTTGCTGTTCCTGTACTGCACTTTTCTGGACTGAGATGTCTGATGTTTTTCCTGGGATCTGTTGTAGCCACTCCTCCAGTTTGGGGGTTACAGCCCCGAGTGCTCCAACCACCACGGGCACCACTAATGCCTTCACCTTCCAGGCCTTGTCCAGCTCTTCCTTGATCCCCTGGTATTTCTCTAGTTTCTCGTGTTCCTTTTTCATGATGTTACCATCACTTGGTATTGCAATGTCCACCACCACGGCTCTGTTCTGTTGCTTATCCACCACCACTATGTCTGGTTGGTTCACCATCACCATTCTGTCAGTCTGTATCTGGAAGTCCCACAGGATCTTGGCTCGGTCATTCTCCGCAACCTTCGGAGGTGTTTCCCACCTTGACCTTGGGGTCTCCAGCCCGTACTCTGCACAGATGTTTCTGTACACTATGCCCGCCACTTGGTTGTGTCGCTCCATGTATGCTTTCCCTGCCAGCATCTTACACACTGCAGTTATGTGCTGGACTGTCTCAGGAGCCTCTTTGCACAGCCTACACCTTGGGTCTTGTCTGGTGTGGTAGATCTGGGCCTCTATTGCTCGGGTGCTCAAGGCTTGCTCTTGTGCAGCCAGGATGAGGGCCTCTGTGCTGTCCTTCAGACCAGCCCTCTCCAGCCATTGGTAGGATTTCTTGATATCAGCCACTTCAGTTATGTTTCGGTGGTACGCCCCATGTAGGGGTTTGTCCTGCCATGATGGTCCCTCCAGCACCTCTTCCTCTGCACTCCACTGTCTGAGGCATTCCTTGAGCACATCATCTGTCGGGGCCTTGTCCTTGATGTACTTATGGATTTTGGATGTTTCATCCTGGACAGTGGTTCCCACACTCACTACTCCTCGGTCTCCTTCCTTCCGGCTCGTGTACAGTCTCAGGGTGCTGGATTTGGGATGGAACCCTCCATGCATGGTCAGGAGCTTTCGTGTCTTAACGTCTGTGGTCTGTATCTCCTCCTTTGGCCAGCTTATGATTCCTGCTGGGTATCTGATCACTGGCAGGGCACAGCTGTTTATTACCTGGGCCTTGTTTTTGCCATTGAGCTGACTTCTTAGGACTTGCCTTACTCGTTGCAGGTATTTGGCTGTAGCCGCTTTCCTTGTTGCCTCTTCAAGGCTGCCATTTGCTTGTGGGATACCAAGGTACTTGTAACTGTCCTCAATGTCTGTTATTGTTCCCTCTGGGAGTGAGACCCCCTCTGTGTGGACTACCTTCCCTCGCTTAGTCACCATCCTACTACGCACCATCCTACTACATTTCTCAAGCCCGAATGACATTCCAGTGTCTGTGCTGTAGATCAGTGAGTTGATGTCTCGCTCACTCTTAGCGTACAGCTTGATCCATGTAGAGGAGGTGATTGATGGTGGCCCCATTTCTGAGTCGGTATCCGTAGCCAGCGCTTTCAATGATTTGGCTGAGGGGGTTCAGACCTATGCAGAACAGCAGTGGGGACAGTGCGTCTCCTTGGTATATGCCACATTTGATGGACACTTGCGCAAGTGGCTTGCCATTGGCTTCAAGGGTGGTTTTCCACAACCGCATTGAGTTTGCAATGAATGCCCTTAGAGTCTTATTGATATTGTACAGCTCCAAGCACTCAGTGATCCATGTGTGTGGCATTGAGTCATAGGCTTTCTTGTAATCAATCCAGGCAGTGCACAGGTTGGTCTGACGGGTTCTGCAATCACGGGCGACTGTTCGGTCAACCAGGAGTTGGTGTTTGGCTCCCCTGGACTTTTTGCCGATGCCCTTCTGTGCTGTGCTCATGTATTGATCCATGTGCCCACTTATCTTAGCCGCCATGATGCCTGACATGAGCTTCCATGTTGTGGAGAGACAGGTTCAGGATCGTACGCCCTTGGGTTAGCCATTCAGGGTGAGTCCCATCCCTTAGCAGCTGGTTCATTTGTGCTGCCAGGCGCTCATGGAGAGCAGTGAGCTTCTTTAGCCAGTATGCGTGGATCATGTCAGGGCCCGGTGCTGTCCAACTTTTCATGCCTGAGACTCTTTACTACTCGATCTAGCTTTTTCCGAACGGACACGGAGCAGGTGCCATACCACACAGTGATGCAGCAGGTGAGGATGCTCTCTATGGTGCCTCTGTAGAAGTGCTCATGATGCGAGCTGGGGCTCTGGCTCTCTTCAGCTTCTGGAGGAAGTAGAGTCGCTGTTGGGCTTTACTGGCAGTGATGCAGTGTTCTTTGACCAGGAGAGGTCCTCAGAGGTATGCACACCCAGGAACTTGGTGCTGCTTACTCTCTCCACAGCAGCTCTGTTGATGGTGAGGGGGGCGTGCTGTGTGTGTGCTCTCTTGAAGTCCACAACAATCTCCTTTGTCTTCTCCACGTTCAGGGAGAGGTTGTTGTTACGGCACCACTTCACCAGGCGGCTCACCTCGCTTCTATAGTGTGTCTCATCATCATTGCTGATGTGACCCAACACAGATGTATCATCTGCAAACTTGATGAAGAGGTTCGAGCTGTGTGACGTTGTGCAGTCGTGGGTCAGCAGAGTGAAGAGGAGGGGGCTCAGCACACATCCTTGGGGAGCTCCCGTGTTCAGTGTGATGGTGCTGGAGGTGTTGTTGCCAACCTGTACTGCCTGCAGTCTTCCTGTCAGGAAATCCGGCAACCAGTTTCACATGGAAGTGTTGATCCCTAGCTCGTCTAGTTTGAGTATGAGTTGCTGGGGAACGATTGTGTTGAATGCTGAACTGAAGTCAATGAACAACATTCTAACATATGAGTCTCTGGTGTCCAGGTGTCTAAGGGATGAGTGGAGGGCTGTTGAGATTGCATCATCGGTCGAGCGGTTAGACCGGTTTGCAAATTGAAATGGGTCCAGGGTGGAGGGGAGGGTCATCTTGATGTGTTGCATGACTAGCCGTCCTAAGCACTTAATGAGGATGGGGGTGAGTGCAACCGGACGGTAGTTGTTAAGGCAGGATGGAAATGACTTCTTCGGCACAGGGATGATGGTCGAGGTCTTGAGGCATGTGGGGATGACAGCCTTGCTCAAGATGTCCGTAACGACCTCTGTGAGTTCCGCAGCACAGTCTCTCAGCACACGACCAGGGATGTTGTCCCGTCCCGGAGCTTTGCGTGCGTTGATCCTGCTGAGGAATCTCCTCACGCTATCCGGAGACAGTGTCAGCACCTGGTCACCCCCCTACCAGTGGGTAGAGTATTCTGTGCCGGAGTGCTGCTGTGTGCCTCAAAGCAAGCGAAGAACTTTTTTAGCTTGTTTGGCAGGGAGGTGGAGCTGTCGGCAGTCTGTGGTGTTAGCTTGTAGTCCGTTATGGTCTGTATCCCCTGCCAGACTCTGCTGCCATGTAAGTGCTGTGCTATCTTCCTAGAGTATTGCCTCTTAGCTTCTCTGATGCCACATGACAGGTTTGCCCTCTCTGTCCTTAGGCCCACCTCATCTCCAGCTCTGAAGCCAGTGTTCCTTACCCTCAGCAGCCTGTAGACTTCCCCTGTGAGGATGGCTTCTGGTTGGCCCGAACAGTGATGGTCCTGGTGTCTGTGACATCATCAGTGCACTTTGAGATGTAGACAGTGACCGTCTCTGTATATTCCTGTAGATTTATGGTGTTGTGGGTGGCAACCTGTTTGGAAATCTCCCAGTCTGTGGTGGAGAAGCAGTCTTGCAGTGCCTCTGAAGACCCCTCTGGCCTCACCCGTACCTGCTTACGAACTGCTTTTGTGGGTTTGACCAGCGGCCTTTATGCTGCATTAGAGTAACAGTGATGTGGCCAGAGGCGCCCCGGTGGCGGAGGGGGAGGGCTTTGTAGTCTCCTCTCCGGGTAGTGTAAACATGGTCCAATATGTTGTTTTCCCTTGTAGGAAAGTTGATGTGTTTCTGTAATTTAGGAAACACAGACTTTGGGTCTCCGTGGTTGAAATCGCCCGCCAGAACGAGAAAAGTATCTTGATGGGCAGTTTGTTGCTCACTCACGTGCTGGTACAGCTCGTTAAGTGCCTCGCTCCTGTTGTTATTATTGGAGCTAGGAGGGATATAAACAGTACTATGGCTGTGAATTCCGTCGGCAGGTAGAACGGTCCACACTTGATAATCATCGTCTCTAGCAGCGGTAAACAATGTTTACAGATGATAGCGTCCCGACCCCAGGCATTGTTTATACAAACACAGAGTCCGCTGCCTTGCGTGTTACTCCTTCGATGAGAGTTCTGTGCGCCTGGTAGCATGCTAGCTGGTCGAGTTGTATGGCGCCATCGGGGATGCTGTCGTTGAGCCGTGTTTCCACAAATACATGGACACAACTCTCTCTCACCAACTTTAGCGTAGCCTGAAGTAAACGTACGTGGTCCAGTTTATTGTCCAGCAAGCGTACATTAGACAGTACGATGGTGGGGATGGCCGACTTGTGCGGGTTAGCAGCTAGCCTATTCCTGATGCCTCTGCGTTTACCCTGCTTCTGTTTCCTCTCACGCCACTTGTGGCGCCTCCACTGTGGGCGAGGTCTAGGAGTGGGGGTCAGTGGTGGTAAGTGCTCCCGGAGCAGGCAGTTGTCTCTAAGTGTGTCCCGTAATCCTTCGAAGTATGTGTTGTTTATAGTGTTGTTTCTGCTAATGTTGAGCAGAAACTCCCGGCTGTATGTGCGCCTTTGAGGAGGCTCACATGACAAAGACAACGACGAACAAAAGCAATGTTGTTTACACGACAAAATACAAGAAAACACTGTAACATTGGGACCGAGATCAGCCGCTGCCTGTGTCCGCGCTGCCATCTTGTTGGTGTGGGAGAAAAAATGTGTGTGTGTGTGTGTGTTTGTGTGTATGTGTCTGTATGTCTGTGTGTGTGTGTGTGTGTGTGTGTGTGTGTGTGTGTGTGTGTGTGTGGTGTGTAAACATGGCGTCTGGTGTGTGGTGATAAGGACTACAGCCCTGACTCTCCACACAAACACAAACACAAACACAAACAGAGGCATTTGAACAGCACAAATGTTCCACTGAGCTCCGTCTGAAAACCTGAACTTTTAGGTCATTTTCACACCAGGAAAGTCCGATAGTTCACTTGCTTTGGTCCAGACCAAATTTTTTATTTTAATGCGGTTCGCTTTCACACTGCAGTTTTTTCCTAAGTGAACCAACATCTATAAACAAAAGCACATGTGCTGAGGTCGCTCAGCCATTGGACAGAAATGAGCAGTGTCCAAACGCCGTGTCCAAACACGGAAGGAGGAGAATCATGGTGTTATGTGCTGTTTTCAATCTAGCCTTAGCGATATGGTTTGCTCAGTTTTTACAGTTCGCACAAATGTTTGAGCAGCATCGTGAGGTTTACACTATTTTACAATCAATTTACAAACAACGAAGACACAGGGCAAGACGGCTACGGAGGACAGCGCTCATGCGCGCATCAAGTTCTGACTCTTGCTCTTCACGTAAAACTTATGTAAGCCTCGTAAGTTTCGTTTCGTTAACCTCGGTTTCCCATAATGCCCGACATACGACGGGAGCTCGTTAAGTACAAAAAGCCAACTTGTGTCGGATCGAGTCCGGTCTGCATTCTCACCTCAAACGAACCGCACCAGGATTCGAATGGAACCGTGCCGAGACCAAGCTTTTTAGGTGGTCTCGGTTCGCTTGTTTGCTCTGGATCGAGATTTTTGGTTTTTATTCACACCAGAACAAAAGGTCCGAATCAAAGTAGCAAACGAACTCTGGTTCATTTTAAACGAAACAAACAAGGCCGGTGTGAAAATGACCTTAAAAGTCAGTCTGCAAAAACAGAGGCTCACATCACTCTGAAAACTTCCACTTGATGACATCACAAGGTGGAACAGAGCATTTTGAGCTTTGGAGATGTAGACAGACTAATAATAAAGAGTTACTCAAACATGTGAATGAAACAAAACACAACTGCAGCTGTTTTTGACGAGGAAACAACATTAAAACACGACTTAAAGTTCACAAGACTCACTTGACCAGCTGCTCCGTCCAGTTTTAAATGTTTTGCTTTTTAAATTATTATTTATTTATTTTTTTAAGTTTATTTTATTTTTTATTTTTTATTGTTTAGCAGTAGACAATTTAGTTTTATAATAAATATTGAAACTACAAAGAAAATTATTAAAATATAAAACAGTATGTATATGTATGTATAAATTATTATTATTATTATTATTATTATTATTATTATTATTATTATTATTATTATTATTATTATTATTATTATTATTACTATTACTATTATTGTTATTTTGTACATACAATGTGCTTGTTTTAATAGTTTTCTTTCTAATTTCAATATTTATTATAAAACTAAATTGTCGACTGTTAAACAAGAAAATTGCACTCGGAATAATTAAAAAAAAATTATATTCTTTTTTATATACATTTTCTTATCTTATCTTATTTATTTTTCTTTCCATGTGTTTCTGTCCTTCCTCCCCTCCTCCTCTCATCTGTCTCCTCTCATCCCCCCATCTCCTCCGTCCTGGCTGCGTGGTTCTCAAACAGGTCCTCAGATTGGACTCCTGTCTGCGTGACCGTCTGGTACTGTGTCTTAACGTGTAACCACGGCGACGGGCGCATTCCAAAGGTCACGCTCCAGCTCCACGCGATGTCCGCCACCAAAGACACAAATGACCATCTGAAAGGGAGGAATATGGAGCCAGTCAAGGAGAGAAATGAGATGTATTCAAACGACCCTGGAATTTGGGCAAAGTTTGGGAAAAGTTTTGAATTTGTGAAACTTTTGAGTGGGTTTTGGAACTTTCGGGCGATGCGATTGGCCGATTTTGTCTTCTTCTAGTTTGTTTTATGCCCGGATTGGCCATAGAAATGTAATTATTAAAGATTGCAAGAAGCTGATAGTTTTTACGCATGGTTGCAGAGTGGGGAACAGTCTACTCGAAGCAAGAAAGTCCCAGAGTCCCCGAGTACAAGACCAGCGAAAAGTCAAAAGTTTGGACCCTCTCATTCAGTGTGTTTTTCTGTGTTTATTACTTTTGACATTTGATATTCAAACAGAAGACATCAAATATATGACGTAAGATATTTGGAAGTTTGTACCAAAGACAAAAAAACGAAATAACTCTTTTTGTATACATATATGTATTTTATAACCAAATCCTCAAATTAGCCACTTTTTCCTTTGTCGAAAAATAATAATAATAATAATAATAATAGCGTTATTAAACTTTTTTCTTTAGTCACGTCAGGTTTATTTCTAAAGAACATTTAAAAACAACCACTCCTGCCCAAAGTGCTGTACAAAATAATACATACAAAAACATCGTAAAACAATGAGCTCTATTCACGCTTACGTCACAAAACTGGAAGACGTTTGGACACATGCGGATGACGACTTCCTTTGGGCTCTGTTGGCGATCGTAACTCTGGCAAAATCTGGAAGAACTGAGAAAACTGCCTGGTTTTCTTCATCTAGATGTCATTGTATACTTTTTTAAATTTCCTTTTATACACTGATTATTAGACCCCAAGATACCTGAGACAAGGACTCTCCACCCACCCGGAGAGGGCAAGCCACCTTTTTCCGGTCGAGAACCATGGCCTCGGATTTGGAAGAGCTGATCCTCATCCCAGCCGCTTCACACTCGGCTGCAAACCGCCCCAGTGCATGCTGGAAGTCCCGGTTCGATGAAGCCTTCAGGACAACATCATCTGCATGTTGCATGACTGAAAGGACAAGAGTTTCTTTTCTAGTATTGCTACTAAGAGTTCTAACTCACCAAACCACAACCCTTTTTGTCTAATCCAAATGTGAAAAAACATGGGGAAAAAAAGACATTTTTTCTCATGTGTGCAGGAGATCTTGTGCCATTCCTACTGATTAAGAAATGAAATTGGCGGTACATCGGAGGAATTATGTTGAAAAGAGGAGAATAAAAATGACTCAAACATGCAGAAATCACCCCAAATACAGTCATACCTCACCTTACGAAAGACCCAACTAACGAATAATCCAAGTTTCGTCTCTGAATACGAAAGAAAATTCAAGGTACGAAACGCGAAATCTCAAAAATTCAAATAATGCGCGCTCGGCTTCGCAGCCGCCCGGATCCCCCGAAACGTAAATACACTTGTAAATACACTCCCCCAACACCCCGCTGGCCTCCCATTGGCTAGGAGGACGCTGCATCTCCATAATACCCATGATGCTTTTCGTGTGCCTTCGACCCTCGTTCGCCACGGAGTTCTAACACGCGTAAAGGACAGAGTTACTGTTTGGTGAGTTTTTCCAGTGTGCTCATTGCAACTTTATTCTTCGTTATTCATCAGGGGCCCCAAGAAAGTGATTCTCAGTGCGAGTGAAAAGAAGAAGCGGGCTCTGTTATCAATAGAAGTAAAACAAGAGATGATAAAAAAATATGAAAGTGGCATGCGGTTGAGCGATATCGCAAAGGAATATGGACGAAACCGTCTACCATCGGTACGATATTGAAGCAGAAGGAGGCCTTAAAAGCGACGACCCCTTCAAAAGGCCTCTCTGTGATATCGAAAAAGAGGTCATGACTGAACAACGAGATGGAGAGTGTTACTCGTTTGGATAAAGGAGAAAGAAATTTATACAAAATTGATATACTTATATAATTTTTAAAGGGTTTAGGGGGTAGTATTGGGGGCCTTGGAACGAATCAGGCCTATTACATTGTGACTCTACTTACGAAAAAAATACATTACGAAACAAATTAATTTCGTAAGGTGAGGTATGACTGTACAACAAATGAGAAGGAAACAACTATGAGATGATTTAAAGCTCTAAAAGGTCAGTATTTATTCAGCTCTTGTGTCTCTAAACGCTCCTAAACCGAGCTTTTTTGTGGTCGCTCTTCCGGTTAAATGGAAATCCCATTCATGTCAATGGAGAATTTGGGAAACGCTTTGCATCTTAAACGTGACATAAAGTCGGTTAATTTGTGTAGAATGTTCAGTTTTCATGTGCATTAAGGTTTATTTAAGGTTATTACAGTTAAAGAAAACGAACGAAAAAACAAAAACTAAAATTGAAAAAATATTTTGGTTAACTGAAATAAATAAAAACGACAAAAGAAAAAAACGATAACTAACTGAAACTGTTTCATGTGTTTACAAAACTAACTAAAACTAACTGAAATTATAGATAAATTGCTCTTCCTTTGTCTTTGTCAATTTATTTACAACCTAAGCCTTGGATTGCTATAAAATAAATCAACCCGTTGCTCTCGCAGTTTTACGTGAGCTGATGGCACCTTATGGCACTTCCTGTTTACAGTCGGCTCGGTCCTGACCAAACCGAAGCAAGAAGATCATGGAGATGGTCCCCGGGCGCAGTAATGTGCTGCCCACTGCTCCTGATAACAGGATGGTTAAATGCAGAGAAGAATTTCTCCAGTGTGAGATCAACAAATGCCGTTTCCCAATTCAGTGACGGCACGCTTGTGAGTGTGCCGTCGGTCTGTCGTCGAGACGGCGCATACTCGCTCTGTCCTTAGTGCACTACGTTTCTCACATGGCCGCCTGCGAAATTGAACAGGTCCCGCCTCAGCTCAATGAGCCGGGTGGTCTGCTCCTTGTTCCCTAAAGACAAAAATATTATACTATTGCGACTAGTAATACTTGGAATTGGGACATGGCCAATGTTCCCCCTAATTTTTAATGTGTCTGAGCAAACACACTAACTCCACATCCAAAATGAACCCCCCCCCCCCGCGCGGCTCGCACTTTGCAGATATAAAAAAATGACCCCGCGGCTGAATAAAAAGCTCTTTCGTCCCTGGTTTACAGTGCGCTGCACAAGTTTTCTTGTGCGCTGAGAATGTGCGAACAGTGCGCAGCTTAGAGTAAACGCTGGACATGGCGACACTGTAGAATATCCAGCATTACAACAGCAAAGGAAATATAGAAGTGTAAGGGGAAAAGCATGTGAACGGTAATACAGGTGCCGTGAACTATGCCGTTACGGCTACTGTCACACATGTTTAGTGTAGTTTATGAAGAGTTTCATGTAGCATAGTTGTAGGTGAGGTGAACCAGTACGTATATTTTATAGTGACGTCGCAACTCTCACTTGTGGATGTCGCTGGCGAGTCGGTCTTTGTAGTCCCGCGCTGTGCATGCTGGGGCTTTTAAGTGTGCGGAGCGTGCATGTTTGCACACTTGGTCCACGCCCCGATTTCCATGGAAACGACGGCGCCGTTCAGAGCTCGTCTTGACGGTGCAGGGGGAAAAACACGAATGGAACGGCCCTTGTCGCGCCGGATATGACGCATATCCCGTTCCAAGGACGCTAACAAGCGTGCCGTCGGTGAATTGGGAAACGGCCACAGTCACTTCTTCTTCTTAAAGGAGAAGTAACTTTTTTTTTTTTTTTTTTTTTTTTTACAATTTGAGCCTTATTTCGGTAATAAAACAAGTTGTTTTACTCACCCGTAGCATTTGGAGTACTTCCAGAGATGTTTTAGATTTGCGTTAGCCTAGCGCGACTTCTAGCCATAGCTCGGGGCATATAATATATTCCCCGAGCATGTAATATGCCCCGTGCGGTCTCCAAATAACACAAACTTTAGCACTTTTCAAATCATAGAAGCTCGATGTCTTAGTCTACACTTTCATTTGAGTCAAAAGTGGCCTGTAATCCGCGATTTAGCCATAGTTTACAGCTTTGCGTTTCATGTTTGGGTCCCGGGAGCTGAGAGCACACTCCGCACATGCGCACTGGCGTCCTCATCTACTCGAAACTATGGCTAAATCTCAGATTACAGGCCACTTTTGACTCAAATCACAGAAGCTCAATGTCTTAGTCTACACTTTTGTTTGAGTCAAAAGTGGCCTGTAATACGAGATTTATCCATAGTTTCGAGTAGATGAGGAGGACAGTGCGCATGTGCGGAGTCACAGCTTATTTCACTCTCAGCTCTCGGGACCCAAACATGAAACGCAAAGCTGTAAATTATGGATAAATCTCAGATTACAGGCCACTTTTGACTCAAACGAAAGTGTAGACTAAGACATTGAGCTTCTGTAATTTGAAAAGTGCTAAAGTTTGTGTTATTTGGAGACCGCAAACATATGCCCCGAGAACTCACGTTACGGATATCGCTAAACTAAAACATCTCCGGAAATGCTCCAAATGATACCAAAGTGTTATGGGTGAGTAAAACAACCTGTTTTATTACCGAAATAAGGCTCAGATTGTAAAAAAAAAAGTTAATTCTTTAAGAATTACTCAAACATGTGAATGAAACAAAACACAACTCCAGGTCTGTTTTTGAGGATTATAACATGGCTTAAAGCTCATAAGAGTCCGTTTAGCGTAATATAGGACCTTTAATGTAAATAAAAAGTTGAAACCCCAGAGTGAGGCTGCAGACGAGTGGAGCGTCCTCTCTTCATCCTCCGCTCTCACGCTGAGCTGCTTCAGATGAGCCTCACTTCACAAAGCCCAGGTGAGATCAGGCTTTGATGGATTTTTAACACGACTCTCACCGGAGCACTCGCTAATCCCGACGCCGTTCTGAGAGCAGCCACTTCAAAAGGTCACCTCCGAGAGAGAGGGAGGGAGGAGGTGGAGAGGGGAGGAGGGGAGGGAGAGGAGGTGAAGAGAAGAGAGGGGAGGAGGGGAGGTGAAGAGGGGAGGGAGAGAGGAGGTGAAGAGGGGGGGGGGAGGGAGAGGAGGTGAAGAGAGGAGAGGGGAGAAGAGGAGGTGAAGAGGGGAGGGAGAGGAGGTGAAGAGAGTAGAGGGGAGGAGAGAGGAGGTGAAGAGGGGAGGGAGAGGAGGTGAAGAGGGGAGGAGGGGAGGAGAGAGGAGGTGAAGAGGGGAGGAGGGGAGGTGAAGAGGGGAGGAGAGAGGAGGAGGAGAGGAGGGGAGGAGAGGAGAGGTGAAGGGGGGAGGAAGTGAAGAGAGGAGAGGGGAGGAGAGAGGAGGTGAAGAGAGAGGAGGTGAAGAGGGGAGGAGGGGAGGGAGAGGAGGTGAAGAGAGGAGAGGGGAGGAGAGGAGGTGGAGAGGGAGGAGGAGGAGGGAGAGGAGGTGAAGAGAGGAGAGGGGAGGAGGGGAAGAGAGGAGGAGAGAGGAGGTGAAGAGGGGAGGAGGGGAGGGAGAGGAGGTGAAGAGAGGAGAGGGGAGGAGAGATGAGGTGAAGAGGGGAGGGAGAGGAGGTGAAGAGGGGAGGAGAGAGGAGGAGGAGAGGAGAGGAGGAGGGGAGGAGAGAGGAGGTGAAGGGAGAAGAGGGAGGAGAGAGGAGGAGAGGAGGTGAAGAGAGGAGAGGGGAGGAGAGAGGAGGTGAAGAGAGAAGAGAGAGGAGAAGAGGTGCAGAGGGGAGGAGAGAGGAAGTGAAGAGAGGAGAGGGGAGGGAGAGGAGGTGCAGAGGGGAGGAGAGAGGAAGTGAAGAGAGGAGAGGGGAGGGAGAGGAGGTGAAGAGGGGAGGAGAGAGGAGGAGGAAAGGGGAGGAGGGGAGGAGAGAGGAGGTGAAGAGAGAAGAGAGGAGGCGAAGAGGGGAGGAGGGCAGGAGAGAGGAGGTGAAGAAAAGAAGGAAGGAAAGAGGAGGTGAAGAGGGGAGAGGAGGTGAAGAGAGAAGAGGGGAGGAGGTGAAGAGGAGAGGGAGAGGAGGTGAAGAGGGGAGGAGAGAGGAGGTGAAGAGGGGAGGAGAGAGGAGGTGAAGAGAGACGAGGTGAAGAGGGGAGGAGAGAGGAGGTGAAGAGGGGAGGAGAGAGGAGGTGAAGAGATGAGGAGGGGAAGTGAAGAGGGGAGGAGAGAGGAGGTGAAGAGAGATGAGGGGAGGAGAGAGGAGGTGAAGAGATGAGGAGGGAAGGTGAAGAGGGGGGGAGGTGAAGAGGAGAGGAGAGCAGAGGTGAAGAGGGGAGGAGAGAGGAGGTGAAGAGAGAGGAGGGGGGGAGAGAGGAGGTGAAGAGAGATGAGGGGGAGGAGAGAGGAGGTGAAGAGGGGAGGAGAGCGGAGGTGAAGAGGGGAGGAGAGAGGAGGTGAAGAGGGGAGGAGAGAGGAAGAGGAGAGGGGAGGAGAGAGGAAGAGGAGAGGGGAGGAGAGAGGAGGCAGAGATAGAAGGGGAGAGGAGGAGAGTGAGCGGGGTGAATAGAGAGGAGGAGATAGTTTTTAAGACTAGAAATAATGAAATAATAATATAGAAATATAGAAATAATAATAATTTTGTCTTGCTGGAGAGGGAAGACGTCCATAAACCTTTTTTTTTGTAATTAAATGTGTGCATTATCCGGCTGGTTAGCTCAACTGGTAAGTCATGGACTTTCCCCCTGGGGGTTGCAGGTTCAAACCCCCCCCGGGCAATGAGCTAACCAGTGTGGGTCCTTGGGCAAGACCCTTCACGGTACTGCCCCCCGGGCGCCGAAAAAGATGGCTGCTCACTGCTCCTGAAAAGGATGGGTCAAATGCAGAAGTCAAATTTCTCCCGTGTGTCACTGTGTGTCATTGTGTGTGAGACCAATAAAGGCTTAAGCTTAAGCTTAAGCATTGATGGCGTTATCAGCCACATCACTGTCTGCTGCCGGGGGGTGACAAAGAGAGGGAAGGTGGTCCACACAGAGGGGGTCTCACTCCCAGAGGGAACAATAACAGACACTGAGGACAGTTACAAGTACCTTGGTATCCCACAGGCAAATGGCAACCTTGAAGAGGCAACAAGGAATACCTGCAACGAGTAAGGCGAGTCCTAAGAAGTCAGCTCAATGGCAAGAACAAGGCCCAGGCAATAAACAGCTACGCCCTACCAGTGATCAGATACCCAGCAGGAACCACAAGCTGGCCAAAGGAGGAGATACAGACCACAGACGTTAAAGGAGAATTAACGTTTTTTACAATCTGAGCCTTATTTCGGTAGTAAAACAAGTTGTTTTACTCACCCATAGCACTTTGGTGTCATTTGGAGCATTTCCAGAGACGTTTTAGATTAGCGATATCCGTTAACGTGAGTGGTCGAGGCATGAGGTAAAAGTCACCAAAATAACACAAACTTTAGCACTTTTCAAATCATAGAAGCTCAATGTCTTAGTCTACACTTTCGTTTGAGTCAAAAGTGGCCTGTAATCTGAGATTTAGCCATAGTTTCAAGTAGATGAGGAGGACTCAGTCACAGCTGATTTCGCTCTCAGCTCTCGGGACCCAAACATGAAAGGCAAAGCTGTAAGACGTTTGGACCATCGTGTTTGCAGTACCCACTTCAGTCAGGACGATTTTTTACCAGCAAAGGAAAAGAAAGAAGGCCAGCGGATTCAGCGCACGATTCTGAGAAGTAATGTGAAACCGATGGCTGTTCTCTGCTGCTCCTAAAACTGTCTCCGCTTCATTCTTTCCGTATCCATTCTGTCTCCTCATCCGTATACTCCTCTTCAGTCCTCAGTCCTCCATAAGTCCTCTTCAGCCTCAAAGTCCCAAACTATGTCTCGCTCGCAACAGAAAAGTTCTGAGCGTCTTCTTATCTGCGAAATCAGCTGTGACTCCGCACATGCGCACTGTCCTCCTCATCTACTCAAAACTATGGCTAAATCTCGGATTACAGGCCACTTTTGACTCAAACAAAAGTGTAGACTAAGACATTGAGCTTCTATGATTTGAAAAGTGCTAATGTTTGTGTTATTTTGGTGACTTTTACGCCGTGCCCCGAACACTCACGTTAACGGATATCGCTAATCTAAAACATCCCCGGAAATGCTCCATATGACACCAAAGTGCTGTGGGTGAGTAAAACAACTTGTTTTATTACCGAAATAAGGCTCAGATTGTAAAAAACGTTAATTCTCCTTTAAGTACATTTTTAACCATGCACTTTTAATACTTTTACATATGTCGATTTTTTCATGTGAGTATTTTTTTGTCCAGTATCTGCACTTTTACATAAGCAACACGTCTGAGTACTTCTTCCACCACTGCATGCTCCTCACAAAGTACTTTTTAAACAAACTTTATGAATACGACTCACATAACTCTGAAACTCGGGCTCTTTCCTTTAGTGACTTTGAAAACCGAGACACAGAAACTTCATTAGACTAATCTGTAATTAGCACATTTACCTGCTCGCCGTAAAAGCACAATAATTACAAAAAAAACTGGAATAACATTTGGAGGAGAGCGTATCTGAAGGAACGTCTGGGAGAAGGAAATGAAGTCTGGAGCTGTTTTAATAATAATGCAGCGTGTGGGTTTGACAGCGAAGATATGAAAATAAGACAATGCAGTGTGTATCCTAATTATTTGTGAGTTAAGAGTAATGAGTGGAAAGAGGAAGTTAATTAAAAGTTTGGCGTTTGGTGAAATGATTTGTCTGTGGGTGAAGAGACACTCAAGAAAACAGCACTCGAAAATACAAGGAGTTAAGAAGGGCTGAAAGTAGGACTGAAACAGGACTAACCTTGGACCAAAGCAGGACTAAAACAAACAGGACAAAAGCAAGGCTAAATCTGGACTAAACCAGGACTAAACCGGGGCTAAAGCAGGACTAAACCTGGGCTAAACCAGGACTGAACCAGAACTAAGCCCATACTGAACCTTAGTCCTTGTTTAGTCCAGATTTAGTCTTGCTTTAGTCCTGTTTGTTTTAGTCCTGCTTTGGTCCAAGGTTAGATTGACATGGGGAAAAAAACACAATTTAAGGTGGTTTAAACCAGGGTCAAACCAGGACTAAACATGGACTAAACCTGGACTAAACCAGGACTGAACCAAGAATAAAAAACAGGACTAAATCTGGACTAAAACAGGACTGAACCAGAACTGAGCCCATACTGAACCAGGATTGACACGGGACTAAACCAGAATTTAAGGTGGTTTAAATCAGGACTAAACCAGGACTGAACCTGGACTAACCTGGACTAAACCAGGACTGAACCAACAATAAAAAAGCAGGACTAAGCCCGGGGGCTAAACCAGGACTGAACCAAGAATAGAAAACAGGACTAAATTTGGACTAAAACGGGACTGAACCAGGACTAAAGCAGACAAAAAAAACATGGAAGACTTTTGCAGAATCAGTGAGAAAACCACTAAAGTCTGTTAATCTGAGGTGAGAGAAATGTGATTTTGTGGAGTTTCAAATTCAAGTTTTGTTGCAGTAACATTTCCACGGCTCTTCTCAGTCGCCTTTGTGTCTCAGTCAAGATAAGATAAGATAAGACTTTATTGATCTCACACAGGAGAAATTTACTTGTCACAGTAGCTCCAGGTAGGGACAAGTGCATGCAGGCAAGAATGGCATAAAGATAGGTAATAGTAATAATAAAATAAGTAATAAATCGAATAATAATAATAATAGTAATAATAATAATAAAAACAGGAATCTCAGTTTAAGGAGGACTGGTCAAGGAGGGTCAGCAGATCTGTGTCAGGGCAGTTTGAGGAGAGGAAGAGCCAAATGTGTCCCACCATGGACTTTGAGCCCTCAAGTCTTTTAAGAAGAAGAAGAAGTGAACTTTATTGATCTCACACTGGAGAAATTCTTCTCTGCATTTTAACCCATCCTATATATATATATATATATATATATATATATATATTAGGAGCAGTGGGCAGCACACATTAGGGCGCCCGGGGACCATCACCATGATCTTCTTGCTTCGGCTTGGTCAGGACCTAAGCTGGAGGTACCTATCATGCATGTTTTGGGTTGATGGGGGAAACCGGAGTGCCCGGAGGAAACCCACCCAGACATGGGGAGAACATGCAAACTCCACACAGAAAGGCTCGGGCGACCCGGGGATCGAACCCGGAACCTTCTTGCTGTGAAGCAAGAGCGCTAACCACTCAGCTACCGTCCCGCCATTACAGATTCTCAGAAAATGCTTTTTGTGTGTGTGTGGTTTTTTTTTTTCAAAATTTGTGATTTTCGTTTTTTTGCATAATATGCTAGTTGAGATCATGAAGAAGCCTCTCCATGTTTCAGATAACAGCATCAGTGACGTTAAAAACATACAATTTTTAATTTCAAATAGGCTTGTTTTTGCCGAATGAAACGGGGCGTGTATAAATCAACATATTTCCCCACGCTTGTGCGCTCGCCAATCCCGTTACGAGAAGCGCCGAAGAGGGATTCCCCTGTTCGCCGATCAGCTGTGAAGAGCTCGTGCATATGTAAGCGGCACTGCAGGACACTAAAGGGCATGAAAATGGACTTTTAACTTCTACTTGGACACATGACACGTTCGGGAGACCTTCGGGACAGGTTTGGGACACGTCCGTTGCTCCGGAGCTCTCCGGAGCTCTCCGGTGCGATTTAGCTCCAAAACACACAATACGCATTTACACGTGGAACACTGCAACATGGGGTGAGTCATAATTATGATCATATTTCTGCATCAAATGGACTTTATAGACTTTAGGACATGTTTAAATACTAATTCAGCTTTCGTGTGGCGATCACATTTCGCTGTGCTCTGTGCGGAACACGCTGTGCGGCTGCTCACTGCATATTGTGGCTCCGCGGATCTCCATTCACAATGCGGCTAAGCTAATGCTAATGCTAGCATTGAAACAATGCGGTGAGCGCGATCAAAAACAGCCTCTTTAAGTTAATTTCCACTCTATTTTTGTTTATATGAAAGCTGAACGTTTTGCCATAGGCTATAGCGGTAGAGTAATACTTTATTTTGATTCAATTTGACCCGTTTCGGTATGTTTGTAACTTTTTTTGACTCGGCGCTTATTTAGCCATGAAAGTTTGAATGGAAGTTGTTATGCAGCATTTGAACCTCCACACCAGCCTCCAGGGGGCGCCAGGAGAACACAACAGGAAAAGCCTCACTCTTACTCCGCTCTGGTGTTTCGGTCGTGATGAAATGGTTCTTTCCTGCAAAGCGTTTCCTCTGGAAGGTTTTCTGCTGCCACATTTGCTGCCATAAAATTCCTGTACCATCTCAAATGTCCATAGCGAGCTCCTTAGATACCCTCTGGCATGGAGACAACCTCTTGTTTCCATGGATACAGTGGTCCCTTGCTCTATCATGGTTCACTTTTCGCGGCCTCGCTGTTTTGTGGATTTTTGATTTTTTTAATAGTGACTGTAACTTAAAGGCAAATTAAAGTTTTTTTTTTACAATCTGAGGCTTCTTTCGGCAATAAAACAAGTAGTTTTACTCACCCATAGCAGTTTGCTGTCAATTGGAGCAGTATCGCAGAACTTATGTTGAGCCGTTCTGTTCTACTAATGATCCCGTATCCGTTAACATGGTGCTCGTATCATATGCTCGGGGCATTACTTTGCGGTGTCCAAATAACACAAACTTGAGCACTTTTCAAATCATAGAAGCCCGATGTCTTAATGTAAGATTTCGTTTGAAGCAAAAGTGTCCTGTAATCCGAGATTTATCCATAGTTTTCAGCTTTGCGTTTCATGTTTGGGTCCCGGGAGCTGATAGCACAGTCCGCGCATGCGCACTGGCGTCCTCATCTGCTCGAAACTATGGCTAAATCTCGGATCACAGGCCACTTTTGCTTCAAACGAAATCTTACATTAAGACATCGGGCTTCTATGATTTGAAAAGTGCTAAAGTTTGTGTTATTTGGACACCGCAAAGTAATGCCCCGAGCATTTGATACAGCACCATGTTAACGGATACGGGATCATTAGTAGAACAGAACGGCTCAACATAAGTTCTGCGATACTGCTCCAATTGACAGAAAAATGCTATGGGTGAGTAAAACTACTTGTTTTATTGCCGAAAGAAGGCTCAGATTGTAAAAAAAAAAAACGTTAATTTGCCTTTAATAGTGATAGTAACTTTTTTTTAATAGTGTAACATTGTGTTCTGCGTCCTGATTGGCTAAGAGACTGTAGAACTTTGCTGATTGATAGATGGAGGACGAGGGGGGACCGGGACCAGATTGGAACTAGACCAGGACCAGACCGGGACTAGACCGGGACTAGACCAGGACTAGACCAGGACTAAACGTGGACTAAACCAGGTCTAGATCAGAACTAAACCAGGTCTAAACCAGGTCTAGACCAGGTCTAAACCAGGTCTAAACCTGGACTGGTCCTGGACTAAACCAGGACTGGACCAGATCTAGGCCTGGACTAAACCAGGACTAGACCAGGTCTAAACCAGGATTAAATCACCCCGTGCGGCTCTTTGCTGGTTTCATGCGGCTCTTGCGTTCGTTTGTGTGTGTTCGGTTTTTGGCTCGGGCTGAGAGGACGCGGTCCGGGCGCCGCGGTTCGATCTCGTGCTCGCAGCCCCGGTGTACACGCGGCCTCGCGCCGGTCGTGCTACTCTGTCACGGATTTGACCACAATGAGGGGTGCACGTGTCGCGCACTTCTCCAAGGAGTTGGTGCACGTCGCGTCCCGGGATGTGGCAGTGCCGTTGGATGAGCGCGGTGCTTCCTGTGGATCCAGTGACTCATGTCTCCGCTCCCCTCACGCGTCCGGCGGGGCTCCTGGAGCCCCCACGCTTCACTATTAATACATTTTGTTGAAAATCTACGAGAGTTTGAGTGTTTAAACGAGAGAGAAATGTGAGAAAACATTAAATCCAGTCTGAGTGTATAATGTGTGTGCTGAGGCGTTTACAGCCTTAAAACATGTAGAATAATTGTAAAATATAAAGTTGTCCTACTTCGCGGATTTCTCTTATTGCGGGTTATTTCTGGAACTTAACGAGGGATTACTGTATAGGAAAAACAGTTCATTTCACAGTCCCTCGTGTTCATTCCCTCAAAACTTGACCCGTACATGACCGTACATCTCATCTACCACCAGGGGGCGCCCACTATTGATTCAAAACCACTGAGTTTAGTTGAATTATTTATTTTGTGAACTATCAGAGAATAAATAAAAAGTCTTGACTTTATCCCTGAGAAGTGTAGCAGAGGAGACTGACCTACTTCACTCTAATCTATACAGTACATTTGCATCACAAAGTACTGCGACATGCAAATACTAGTACACACACTTCATCTTCAGAGTATTTTAGTCCAGTACTGTGGCTGTACTGTCTCCTCCTCTCAGTCAGGAGGTTGTGGGTTAGACTCCTGATCTCCTTCCTGGCAGCATCTCATTTCTTTTCCCTCACTTCCTTCCTCCTTGATTCCTCTCCTCAATCCGCCATTTTTAAGCCGTCAGTCAAACGCGCCTCACTGGGGTGTCCCAAAGGTCAGAGGAGACAAGGGGAGGAAACCACAGAGGAAACCAGATAAATAAATAAAGATCTCAGATAAAATAATAGAAGTGTATTTGTCTCACAGTGAGGAGTTTATGTTGTTGCAACTACATAAGTACTGCTCCTCTCCTCCTTTCTCCTCTCCTCTTTCCTCTCATCCTCTCCTCTGGTCTTCTCCTCCTTTCTCCTCTCCTGTCCTCTGCTACTTCCTCCTCTGCTCCTCTTTCCTCTCCTCCTTTCCCCTCTCCTCTTCTCCTCTGGTCCTCTCTTCTGTTCCTCTCCTCCTTTCTCCTCTCTTCTCTCTTCTCTTCTGATCATTTCCTCCTTTCTCCTCTTCCCTTCTTTCTCCTTTGCTTCTCTGCTTCTCTCCACCTTTCTCCACTCCTCCTTTCTCCTCTCCTCCTGTGGTCGTCTCCCCCTTTCTCCTCTCCTCCTGTGGTCCTCTCCTCTTCTCTCACCTCTCCTCCTCTGGTCCTCTTCTCCTTTCTTCTCTCCTCCTTTCTCTCCTCCTCTCATCCTCTCCTCTTCTCTCAACTCTTCTCCTTTGGTCCTCTCCCCCTTTCTCCTCTCCTCTGGTCATCTCCTCCTTTCTCCTCTCTCCTCTCCTTTAGGCGGCACGGTAGCTGAGTGGGTAGCGCTCTTGCTTCACAGCAAGAAGGTTCCGGGTTCGATCCCCGGGTCGCCCAGACCTTTCTGTGTGTGTTCTGTGTGGAGTTTGCATGTTCTCCCCGTGTCTGGGTGGGTTTCCTCCGGGCACTCCGGTTTCCCCCACCAACCCAAACATGCTCCATAGGTACTCCAGCTTAGGTCCTGACCAAACCGAAGCAAGATCATAGAGATGGTCCCCGGGCGCCCTAATGTGTGCTGCCCACTGCTCCTAATATATGTATATATATATAGGATGGGTTAAAATGCAGAGAAGAATTTCTCCAGTGTGAGATCAATAAAGTTCACTTCTTCTTCCCTTCTTTCTCTTTTGCTTCTGCTTCTCTCCACCTTTCTCCCCTCCTCCTTTCTCCTCTCCCCTTCTCCTCTCATCCTCTCTTCTTCTCTCTCCTCTTCTCCTCTGGTCCTCTGGTCCTCTCCCTCCTTTCTCGTCTCCTTTCTTTTCTCCTCCTTTTTCCTCTCCTCTCCTTCTCCCTCCTCTCCTCCTCTGGTCCTCTCCTTCTCCTCACCTTCTTCTCCTCTCCTCCTTTCTCGTCTCCTTTCTTTTCTCCTCCTTTCTTTTCTCCTCCTTTCTCCTCTCCTCTCTTTCTCTCTCCTCTCCTCCTCTGGTCCTCTCCTCTCCTTCTCCCTCCTCTCCTCCTCTCCTCTTTCTCCTCCTTTCTCCTCTCTTCTCTCCTCGCCTCCTCTGGTCCTCTCCTCCTTTCTCCTCTCCTCTCCTTCTCCCTCCTCTCCTCCTCTGGTCCTCTCCTCACCTCTTCTTCTCCTCTCCTCTCCTCCTTTCTCCTCTCCTCTCCTTCTCCCTCATCTCCTCCTCTGGTCCTCTCCTCACCTCTTCTTCTCCTCTCCTCCTTTCTCCCTCCTCTCCTTCTCCTCCTCTCCTCCTCTGGTCCTCTCCTCACCTCTTCTTCTCCTCCTCTCCTCTCCTCCTTTCTCCTCTCCTCTCTTTCTCTCTCCTCGCCTCCTCTACACTGTAAAAATGACAACTTGAATTTGTTCAGATTACTAGGATTTTAGCGTTCATAGACAATAAAACTGCCAGTTGCGTCGTACACTGTCAAATGAGTAATTTCAACTCACTTTTGTAAGTTTCTGTTAAAAAGTTTATCTTAATTCATATTTTGAGTTGACATGATGTACAAATTCAAGTGGACGTTAGTTTGGGCCAGGCCAACTAATCTGCGCATGCTCATTTGGAATAATCTGCCGTTGGGATCTGCTGCAACGGGGGAACCGGAGGAGTTTATCAGGGGTTTTCTTTGGGTTTGGCTTTGGAAAAGAAACATCCACCATTTTTCCCCTCAGAAGCGCCGGCTGTCTTTGCAGAAAACTTTGTCATAAAGAGACTAACGAGTCCTTTTGTCAACATTGATGTTGATGAAAATGAAATGAGACGTTATTTTATCTCCTCTTCGCGCATTATTTGCAGTTTTAAGTTGGTAAAATAGAAACTTGAACTTAAAATGATTAGCTGGTGTGAGCGGCAGTAGCTCAGCTCAGTGGGTAGAGCGTTTGTCTAGTGATCCAGGGGTTGGCGGTTTGAATCCCGCTCTTGACGGGTTGACTGCGTGTGATCTCACCACCCGTGGGAGGATTCATGGGGGCTGGTGCATTGTGTTCTGAGCAGCAGAATACTGCTTGGACTGCTGCCCTCGTGACCCAGAAAATGGAAAAGTGGAAGAAAATGAATGATTAGCTGGCACAACTTTAAAAGCTTAGTTAACTTAACAGCAAAACTTAAAAATTTAAGTTGATACTCACAACTCAAAAACTCTGTGCAGTCAGTTGCCTTGTAAATTTGAGTTGAAGTATTTATTTATTTACAGTGTAGTCCTCTCCTCTCCTTCTCCCTCCTCTCCTCCTCTGGTCCTCTCCTCACCTTTTCTTATCCTCTCCTCCTTTCTCCTCTCCTTCTCTCCTCTCCTCCTCTTCTCACCTCTCCTCCTTTCTCCTCTCCTTCTCTCCTCTCCTCCTCTTCTCACCTCTCCTCCTTTCTCCTCTCCTTTCTTTTCTCCTCCTTTCTCCTCTCCTCTCCTTCTCCCTCTTCTCCTCCTCTGGTCCTCTCCTCACCTTTTCTTCTCCTCTCCTCCTTTCTCCTCTCCTCCTTTCTCCTCTCCTCTCCTCTCCTTCTCCTCTCCTCTCCTCCTTCTCCTCTCCTCTCCTCCTTCTCCCTCGTCTCCTTCTCCTCTCCTCTCCTCCTTTCCTCCGTTCCTGTCTGCTCACTGAATCGAGGAGCTGTGAGCAGGAAATGGAAATGTGCTGCGGCCCCAGTGTTCCTGTGGCAGAGTGGTTAGCCTGTCGTCCTTGGCTAGCATCATTAGCATGCCGCGGTCGCGTCGCGGAGAATCGCTCAAACACGTTGTTGTTGATTTGATTTTACGCCACAGTAAATCCCTGACGAGTAAAAACATGTTTGCGGCGTCCAGTAATTCCTTCACAAAACCAAAAGGACTCAAGAAAACCGAGATCTTCCGACGAAAACAAAGCGGAAACCTGACCTGAACTCAAAACAGAATTTACCCCAAAGATTTTAAATAAAGATTTGAAAATGAATCTTTTTTTTTAGGCCTAAACCAGGTCTAAACAGGGTCTAAACCAGGCCTAAACCAGGTTTAAACTAGGTCTAAACTGGGTCTAAACCAGGTCTAAACCAGGTCTAAACTAGGTCTAAACTGGGTCTAAACCAGGTCTAAACCAGGTCTAAACTAGGTCTAAACTGGGTCTAAACCAGGTCTAAACTGGGTCTAAACCAGGTCTAAACCAGGTCTAAACTAGGTCTAAACTGGGTCTAAACCAGGTCTAAACCAGGTCTAAACAGGATCTAAACCAGGTCTAAACCGGGTCTAAACAAGGTCTAAACAGGGTCTAAAGCAGGTCTAAACCAGGTTTAAACCGGGTCTAAACAAGCTCTAAACCAGGCCTAAGCGAGGTCTAAACCAGGCCTAAACCAGGTCTAAACCAGATTTAAACCGGGTCTAAACAAGTTCTAAACAAGGTCTAAACCAGGTCTAAACCAGGTCTAAACCAGGCCTAAACCGGGTCTAAACCAGGCCTAAACCAGGTCTAAACCAGGTCTAAACCAGATCTAAACCAGGTCTAAACCAGGTCCATAGGAGTATACTCATGTGTATCAACCTGACTTCTGCACAATTGATGATCAACCGAATTAATAAGGAAGAAATTCCACTAAGTGACCCTGACAGGGCACACTGTGCTGTGAAAACCATTTCAAGGGTCTACCTATTTAAGGTCAGTGAGAACACCAAGGGTTTGCAGCACTATCAAAAAAGAAAAGGATGGCCATTTTGAGGAATCTAAAATACTTAGACTTAGACTTATTTAGAGTTATTTCACACTTTTTTGTTAAGTCCATAATTCCGCATGTGTAAGTGAAAGTAAAGAAAACGCTTTGAGAAGGTGTGTCCAGACTTTTTGAGAAGGTGTGTCCAGACTTTTTGAGAAGGTGTGTCCAGACTTTTTGAGAAGGTGTGTCCAGACTTTTTGAGGTGTGTCTAGACTTTTGGCCTGTAGATCAGAAAACATCGTGACACGAGCCCTTTAAGTTCACACAGGTTTAATCTCCTGCAGTCCCTCTGTTGTGTCTGTTTTTTTTCTTAATCACTTAAAGTTGGATTGTGTAACTTTTCCGTTGGGCGTCCGTCACCTGCTTGTTTCTATGGATATGTCATTGCACTGGTTGGAGTATTTTACGGCTCAAAAATACTGCGGAACATCTCAGGAAAAGCAATAACATCGCCATGGAGACAAACGAGTGGCAGAACCTCACCGGAAAAGTTACACACTGAAACTTTGATTTGGGTTTGGAGGAGAGACGGCAGGGCAGATACGGGGTACGTCACCTGCTTGTTACTATGGAGATGTCATCGCTCTGCCTGGAATGTTCCACAGTGTGACATTAAACAGCTCTACCTTAGATTTATTCAATTACAGGTGGATTTAAAGCTCAAAAATACCTAGAATAACAGGCATGCTGACTGTGAGCGGGGTCGCCTCTCCACAGATCTGACCTGTAACTGGTTGGTCTGGCAGCTTGGATGAGCTGCGAAACGCATTCGACCAAATAAACTTTGGTAGAGTTGATAAATTGAATTTCTCCTTTTGCCACAAAGCATATTTGTTTAATGCCACACTGTGGAACATTCCAGACAAAGCATCTCCATGAAGAAAAGCATTTGATGGAAAAGTAACGCAATGCACCTTATCTGTGTTACAGCTATTAAATTACATGTTTTTATTTTTCAAAACTAACTTGCATTCTTGTTGCGTGAAGACCTGCCTCTCCACAGATCTGACCTCTGCCTTGGCCTGGTTGCATCACATGCCTGTCTCCATGGAGATACACTCAATGTTTACATAAAGGCTTTAATTCTGAATAAAAATAATTTAATTCTGAATAAAAATAATTTAATTCGGAATAATAATTGATCCATCCATTTTCTTCCTCTTATCCGGGGCCGGGTCGTGGGGGCAACAGTCTAAACAGGGACTCCCAGACTTCCCTCACCCCGGACACTTCCTCCAGCTCCTCCGGGGGGACCCCAAGGCGTTCCCAGGCCATGGGAGACATAGTCCCTCCAGCGTGTCCTGGGTCTTCCCCGGGGCCTCCTCCTGGTGGGACGTGCCCGGAACACCTCCTGAGGGAGGCGTCCAGGAGGCATCCGGAACAGACGCCCGTGAATAAAATGCCCTGGGGCTGGCGCGAGGAGATTTGGGAGGCAGTCGAAAGCAGGGGCCTCGACGACCGGATCTCCAGACATGAAAAGAAAAAAAAAAAAAGAAGAAAAATTGATTCTGCTTTTAAAATGACCATGTAAACACTTAATTCCAAATGAAAACGATTATTCGGAATTAAACTTAAGCCTGATTTTAAAGCCGAATTAATTTATTCCTCGATCATTTTTTTTATTTTATTTTTTTTATTTAACCTTTATTTATCCAGGTAAACCAATTGAGAACCAGTTCTCATTTACAATGGCGACCTGGCCAAGAGGATCATGGAAACCTCAATTTGGAATTATTACTTCCACATAAACTCAAAGGAGAATATTTTAATTCTGAACTATTTATTTCAGAACAAATCATTCGGAATTAAAAAAACATCATGTAAACGTGGCCAGTGTAACATTGTGGCCATGCCTACTTGTCAAAGCCTGATCCCGTCAGATCTCAGAAGCTCAGCAGGGTCTGGTCAGGACTCGGGTGGGAGACCAGTGGGAATTCCAGGAGCCACAGGGGGGCGCCAGTCGCAAAAACTGTCATTGTGTCCTTAGGCAAGACACTTCACCCACATTGCCTAGTATGAAGGTGGAGTGTGTGTGACGTGGTCGGAGGGGCCGATGGTGCAGATTGGCAGCCTCGCTTCCGTCAGTCTGCCCCAGGGCAGCTGTGGCTACAGAAAGTAGTTTATCACCACCAAGTGTGGAGTGAATGAACAATGAACTGTAAAGAACTTTGGGTGTCATGAAAGGTGCTACATAAATTCTATGAATTATTATTATTAATGAATTAGGTCTACTTCAAATCTACACCAGGACTAAACCAGGACTAAACCAGGACTAAACCAGGACTAAACCAGGTCTAAACCAGGTCTAAACCAGGAGAAAATCAAGACTAAACCAGAACTAAACCAGGTCTAGACCAGGAGGGATTCAGGACTAAACCAGGTCTACTTCAAATCTACACCAGGACTAAACCAGGTCTAAACCAAGTCTAAACCAAGAGGCAATCAGGACTAAACCACATCTAGACCAGGACTAAAGCAGGTCTAAACCAGGTCTAAACCAAGTCTAAACCAAGTCTAAACCAGGTCTAAACCAGGTCTAAACCAGGTCTAAACCAGGTCTAAACCAAGAGGCAATCAGGACTAAACCACATCTAGACCAGGACTAAAGCAGGTCTAAACCAGGTCTAAACCAAGTCTAAACCAGGTCTAAACCAGGTCTAAACCAGGTCTAAACCAGGTCTAAACCAAGAGGCAATCAGGACCAAACCACATCTAAACCAGGACTAAATCAGTATGAAACCTGGACTATATGGGTCTAAATCAGGACTAAACCAAGTATTATTATTAGGGACCGAGCCCTAACGGGGACGAGGTCCCTATTGTTGTTGCTTTGTTTCCGTATTATTATTTTTTGTGTTCGCACACGCTGGGGCAATTTTGAGCATGTTCCCATGCTTCAAAACGAACGAAACTTTGCACGGGCATCACAAAGTGCGGCCAGTACGACCACAAAAAGTCCCGTCCCCCGGTGACCCCCAGGAGCTCGATAGCGCCCCCTAGCACGTTGTCTTTTGGGGCTGGCATACCGTTTAAGATAGGCGCACGAAATTCGGTAGGGACGTGTATCTCAATAAGTCAGAACAGACACATCAAAGACAGATCAAAGGTTGCTAGGTGCGTTGCTAGGCAATTGACAGCGTCAACTATTTTTGGAATAAATACACTTTCTTTTCACAATCCACTGCCTCCTCTTTATTTCTATCTTTTCAGCACACGCAGCGCCATCTTGTGTTACGCAGGTGAACTGTAAGAAATGTACAGCAAATGAGCCCCCTAACCGGAAATTGGTTCAGGTTCACACGCTTTTGGGCAATTTTGAGCATGTTCCCATGCTTCAAAACGAACGTGACTTTGCAGGGGCATCACGTAGGGCGCAAGCTACGCCTCCAAAAAGACCTGTCCCCCGGTGACCCCCAGGAGCTCGATAGCGCCCCCTAGCGCGTTGTCTTTGGGGGCTGGCCTATCGTTTAAGATAGGCGCACGAAACTTGGTAGGGACCTGTATCTCAATAAGTCGAACAAACGCCTCACTGCAATGTCATGGCCACGCCCAACAGGAAGTGAGATAATTGGCCTTTTGTGTGATTTTGTGGTATTTGCCATACAATGGAATTTGAAACACTTCTCCTACACCGTACCTCAGATGGGCTTAAATTTTGGTGAACATAATCTTAAGACGTTGGAGATGTTAAATTGCGAAGGATTTTCAAATAGGCGGTAATATGACGATACGGCGGATCAATAAACTTAGGTATTTATTGAATGGGAGTTATGAATGGGAGATATTTATTGAATTTGGAGTTCTTCCTCAGACTAAAACTTCACAGGGTAATGTAGATGAGGACTACCAAGATTTTCATGCCAAATAACTGGCAGTCTGACATAGCGCCCCCATATGACAGGCCAGTGAACTGTCAAAAATCTACCGCTAGCTGAGCTCTTAACAGGAAAAATTGTCCGATACGCCTTACCATTTTTGCCAGGCACACGAAATTTGGTAGGGACGTTTATCTCCTTAAGATGAACCAAAACGTATCTACAATGTCATAGCCACGCCCAACAGGAAGTGAGATAATTGTGCCAGGCACACGGAAATTTGGTATGGGTGTGCGTCTCAGTAAGACGAACAAACGCAGGTGCGAGGTCCCGACCAACGCCGCTTGCGGCTTTAATTATTATTATTAGGGACCGAGCCCGAAGGGGCACGAAGGTCCCTATTGTTCTCGCTCTGTTTCTCTATTATTATTACGGTTCTTGTTCACACGCTTTTGGGCAATTCGGAGCATGTTCCCATGCTTCAAAACGAACGTGACTTTGCAGGGGCATCACGTAGGGCGGCAGCTACGCCTCCAAAAAGACCCGTCCCCCGGTGACCCCCAGGAGCTCGATAGCGCCCCCTAGCGCGTTGTCTTTCGGGGCTGGCATACCGTTTAAGATAGGCGCACAAAATTCGGTAGGGACGTGTATCTCAATAAGACGAACAAACGCCTCACTGCAATGTCATGTCCACGCCCAACAGGAAGATCGGCGGATCGATAAACTTAGGTATTTATTGAATGGGAGTTATGAATTATGAATAGGCGATATTTATTGAATTTGGAGTTCTTCCTCAGACTAAAACTTCACAGGGTAATGTAGATGAGGACTACCAAGATTTTCATGCCAAATAACTGGCAGTCTGACATAGCGCCCCCATATGACAGGCCAGTGAACTGTCAGAAAATGTACAGCAAATGAGCACTTTAACACAAAGAGGATCGTGGGTGGCATACGATTTCAGCCAGACACACGAAAGTTGGTATGGGTGTGTATCTCACTAAGATGAACAAAATTGTAATTACAATGTCATGGCCACACCCAACAGAAAGTGAGATAAGAAGACTTGTATTGCGATTTTCTGTGATATGACATAGAATAGATTTTAAAACACTCCTCCTACACCGTACATCAGATGGGCGTAAAATTTGGTGTACATGAGCTCAAGACATTGGAGATGTTAAATTGCGAAGGGATTTTTGATATCTTGTAAGATGACAAGATGAATTTTGCTACCATTTGAAAGTGCCAAATTCAATAGGTGTGTCACCACTTCATTTAGCAGGGGTTTAAAAGCCTGAAACCCCATAGGCTCATGTATATAAAGACTATGAACATTTTCAAGCAAATTAAATGGTAGTTTGGCATAGCGCCACCATATGGTAGGCAAAGCTTAGCCCCTTAAACACAAAGTAGGTCACGGTTAGCATACCACTTGAGCCAACCACACAAAATTTGGTATAGCCTTGTATATGATGAAGAGAAACATTTTTATGCAAATGAACTGCCCCGTATGTCATAGCGCCACCATGTGGTAGACAAGGGAACTGTAAAAAAAAAATGCACTGAAGCTAATGCTGTGCTGGAGATTGACATGACATCTTGTGCGGCTCAAAATACTTTGTATTGCTGGCATGGAGCATGCCCCCCCCACCCCCATAGGCCGCAGGTGCGAGTTCCCGACCAACGCCGCTTGCGGCTTTAATTATTATTATTATTATTATTATTATTATTATTATTATTATTATTACAGATTAAGCAATAACGTCTCCATGGAGACCAGCACCTCACAAAGCCTCGATCTGAACTGTTCCATAGTGTATCTTTTTTTGTTGTCCACCATGTCCTGGGTCTGTGGTCTGAGATTCTTGTTCATCGTTCTCTCGCCGATTCGCTTTCCAATTATTACCGTCTCATGTCCAGGCAGAGAACCCGTTTAAGGAAGTACAGTTTCATTTGGAATTTAGTCCAGAAATGTAAAAATATATTTGAGTCCTGGAGCGGCAGATTCAGAAGGAGCAGTTTGTCCTTAAAATCTCATTAAGAGAAACGCAGGAGACGAAGGAGGGAGGCGAAGGAGGGAGGCGAAGGAGGGAGGGACAGAGAAGGAAAGAAAGAAAAAGAGAGCGAAGGCTGGAGAAATCATGGGCAGAAGTGCAGTTTAGCAGTTTAGTCCCGCCTCCACAAATCCATTCTGCTGACGGAGGAGAGAGGGAAGGGCAGGGGGAGAAAAAGGGAGAAGGAAGGAGAGAGGGAAAAAAAGGTAGGAGGGAATAAGGGGAGAGAAGACGAGAAGAGGAGACCAGGAGAGAGGAGACTTGCGAGATAATAGTGTCACCAAACATTTGAATTTTCCCAGTATTGTCACGTCAGAGATCATCACACCCGAGATCCTCCTGGTGATCATCACACCTGAGATCCTCCTGGTGATCCTCACACCTGAGATCCTCCTGGTGATCCTCACACCTGAGATCCTCCTGGTGATCATCACACCTGAGATCCTCCTGGTGATCCTCACACCTGAGATCCTCCTGGTGATCATCACACCTGAGATCCTCCTGGTGATCATCACACCTGAGATCCTCCTGGTGATCATCACACCTGAGATCCTCCTGGTGAGATCCTCCTGGTGATCCTCACACCTGAGATCCTCCTGGTGAGATCCTCATGGTGATCATCACACCTGAGATCCTCCTGGTGATCATCACACCTGAGATCCTCCTGGTGATCATCACACCTGAGATCCTCCTGGTGATCATCACACCTGAGATCCTCCTGGTGATCATCACACCTGAGATCCTCCTGGTGAGATCCTCCTGGTGATCCTCACACCTGAGATCCTCCTGGTGAGATCCTCCTGGTGATCATCACACCTGAGATCCTCCTGGTGATCATCACACCTGAGATCCTCCTGGTGAGATCCTCCTGGTGATCCTCACACCTGAGATCCTCCTGGTGATCATCACACCTGAGATCCTCCTGGTGATCCTCACACCTGAGATCCTCCTGGTGATCATCACACCTGAGATCCTCCTGGTGATCATCACACCTGAGCTCCATCCCCAATCTCCTCCTGCCCATATCAGCCGGTTCTTCCTCCACTCCTGCCAGTTCGTCAGTTTACCACAGCGGTAACTCGCTCCTGGTTCGCGCTTTTTTGGTTCTTGTTTTTGAAACTGTTTTACGGTTGTTCACGGACCTTTTGTCATTTTTTGTTGTTCCTGCTCCCTGGATCTCCCCTCTCGGCTCCACTGTTCGTGTTACTCCGGACCCCCCGCCTTGTGCCCGCCTGCCTCCACCGGTTTTGCCCATTTCCATTTCCATCTGTACAGTAACAGCAGACGATGCAGATTAAGCGGGGAAACGGTGTCTGCCCAATTTAGGGTCAGCAGTGTGGTCAGACGGGGGGTTCTGTCCCCAGTTTTATTTAATTTGTATCTGGATGAACTGTCAACAAAGATTAAAACATGTAAAATCGGTTGTGTGGCTGGAAATTTTGTTGTGAATAATTTAATGTCTGCAGACGACCTGGTGGTGTTTAGTCCGAGCACCGCTGGTCTCCAGCAGCTGCTCAACATCTGTTCAGCTCATGGTGTGGAGCACGGGATAAAGTAAAGAGTCTGGTCCTGATCTGCAGGACCAGAGCAGCACATCAGAGATCCTGACTTCTGCCTGTCCAATGTGGTGTCGACTGTTACAACAAAAATTCATCGCTGTATTGACTTTGTCCTGGTTTAGTCCACTTCTAGTCCTGGTTTAGTCCTGGTTTAGTCCAAAAATTAAATATCTTGGGCATCACTGCAGACATGGCAGATGATGACGATTTGTACAGACCAGGGGTCCTGCGGCTCCGGAGCCACATGCGGCTCTTTGATCCCTCTGATGCAGCTCAGTACAGTGGTCCCTCGTTTATCACAAGGGTTACGTTTTAAAAATAACCCACGATAAGCGAAATCTGCGAAGTCGTCAGCTTTATATTTTACAATTATTCTCCATGTTTTAAGGCTGTAAACGCTGTAAATATTTGAATTATATTTCTAAACCAGGACTAAACAAGGACTAAACAAGGACTAAACCAGGACTAAACAAGGACTAAACAAGGACTAAACCAGGTCTAAACCAGGACTAAACCAGGATTAACCAGGTCTAAACCAGGTCTAAACCAGGATTAAACCAGGTCTAAACCAGGACTAAACCAGGACTAAACCAGGTCTAAACCAGGACTAAACCAGGACTAAACCAGGTCTAAACCAGGACTAAACAAGGACTAAACCAGGTCTAAACCAGGATTAAACCAGGTCTAAACCAGGACTAAACCAGGACTAAACCAGGTCTAAACCAGGACTAAACAAGGACTAAACCAGGTCTAAACCAGGTCTAAACCAGGATTAAACCAGGTCTAAACCAGGACTAAACCAGGACTAAACCAGGTCTAAACCAGGACTAAACCAGGACTAAACCAGGTCTAAACCAGGACTAAACAAGGACTAAACCAGGTCTAAACCAGGATTAAACCAGGTCTAAACCAGGACTAAACCAGGACTAAACCAGGTCTAAACCAGGACTAAACCAGGATTAACCAGGTCTAAACCAGGACTAAACCAGGTCTAAACCAGGATTAACCAGGTCTAAACCAGGTCTAAACCAGGTCTAAAACAGGTCTAAACCAGGACTAAACCAGGTCTAAACCAGGATTAACCAGGTCTAAACCAGGACTAAACCAGGTCTAAACCAGGACTAAACCAGGACTAAACCAGGTCTAAACCAGGTCTAAATCAGATCTAAACCAGGACTAAACTCAGACTAAAGTTCAAATAAAAGACTTCTGTAATAGATTTGTATTTCTCTGCACAAATATTTGGACTTATTGATATTTTTGGGGTATATTTGCCATGAGTGTTATGATCCGGCCCCTTTGGGATCAGAGTCGGTTGGATACGGCCCCCGGACCAGAATGAGTTTGACACCCCTGGTCTAAGCAGTTAATCAGTCTTTGTCCTTGTCCCATACTATGGTTTCACAATAGGAGATGAACCAACACAAGAAGAGTATAACACTTTGATCATTTATTAAAGGCACTATTATACAATTCTCTTTAACAGAGTTTGACAGCCCTGGTCTATGTGGGCCACACCTCCCTGAACTCTTGGATTAAAACGGCCTTAAAATCCTTCAAAGTTCTGTGTATTTAAAGAGATGTCTGAGTTAAAGAATGTTTACAGCATATCACATTTGAGAAGATGTTTCAATGCCGTTTTTCCATTATATTTCCGCGTACACGTCTGGTTGTCATAGTAGCGTATCACAGTATATTTTTGAGAGCCGGTGCCGAGCAGATGGTGCATTGTGGGACTTTCACCTTTTCTCGAGGATAAACACAAACAGACTGGTCCATCTGCCTCCTGCCTCAGTCTGTGCTGCTGTGACAACTGGACACTACTGCTGACAACACCACAAAGTTTCATCTGTACACAGAGCTGGGGAGAATACTTCGGAAGTGTATTTAGTGACACAGTACCGAATACCTGTTTTTAAAATGTTTTTGTAACGTGTGATACGGGATTCAAATCCTGCTCTTGACATAAGAAACATCATGGGTTGAGCGGTTAGATTCACTGGATCCACAGGTTGGCGGTACGATTCCAGCTCCCACAGATGAATGCTGCTACCAGGACTAAACCAGGACTAGAAGTGGACTAAACCAGGACTAGACCAGGACTAGAAGTGAACTAAACCAGGACTAGAAGTGGACTAAACCAGGACTAAACCAGGACTAAACCAGCACTAAACCAGGACTAGACCAGGACTAGAAGTAGACTAAACCAGGACTAAACCAGGACTAAACTAGGACTAAACCAGGACTGGCAGTGAACTAAACTAGAACTAGACCAGGACTAAACCAGGATTAAACCCAGACTAAACTAGGACTAGCAGTGAACTAAACCAGAACTAGACCAGGACTAGAAGTGGACTAAACCAGGACTAGAAGTGGACTAAACCAGGACTAAACCAGGACTAGGAGTGGACTAAACCAGGACTAGAAGTGGACTAAACCAGAACTAAACTAGGACTAGCAGTGAACTAAACCAGAACTAGACCAGGACTAGAAGTGGTCTAAACCAGGACTAAACCAGGACTAGCAGTGAACTAAGCCAGAACTAGACCAGGACTAGAAGTGGACTAAACCAGGACTAAACCAGGACTAGAAGTGGACTAAACCAGGACTAGAAGTGGACTAAACCAGGACTAGACCAGGACTAAACCAGGACTAAACCAGGACTAGCAGTGAACTAAGCCAGAACTAGACCAGGACTAGAAGTGGACTAAACCAGGACTAAACCAGGACTAAACCAGGACTAGAAGTGGACTAAACCAGGACTAGAAGTGGACTAAACCAGGACTAGACCAGGACTAAACCAGGACTAAACCAGGACTAGCAGTGAACTAAGCCAGAACTAGACCAGGACTAGAAGTGGACTAAACCAGGACTAAACCAGGACTAGAAGTGGACTAAACCAGGACTAGAAGTGGACTAAACCAGGACTATACCAGGACTAAACCAGGACTAAACCAGGACTAGAAGTGAACTAAACCAGGACTAGAAGTGGACTAAACCAGGACTAAACCAGGACTAAACCAGGACTAGACCAGGACTAGAAGTAGACTAGACCAGGACTAAACCAGGACTAAACCAGGACTGGCAGTGAACTAAACCAGAACTAGACCAGGACTAAACCAGGACTAAACCATGACTAAACTAGGACTGGCAGTGAACTAAACCAGAACTAGAAGTGGACTAAACCAGGACTAGAAGTGGACTAAACCAGGACTAGAAGTGGACTAAACCAGGACTAGAAGTGGACTAAACCAGGACTAAACCAGGACTAGCAGTGAACTAAACCAGAACTAGACCAGGACTAGAAGTGGACTAAACCAGGACTAGAAGTGGACTAAACCAGGACTAGAAGTGGACTAAACCAGGACTAAACCAGGACTAGAAGTGGACTAAACCAGGACTAGAAGTGGACTAAACCAGGACTAGAAGTGGACTAAACCAGGACTAAACCAGGACTAGCAGTGAACTAAACCAGAACTAGACCAGGACTAGAAGTGGACTAAACCAGGACTAGAAGTGGACTAAACCAGGACTAAACCAGGACTAGGAGTGGACTAAACCAGGACTAGAAGTGGACTAAACCAGGACTAGAAGTGGACTAAACCACGACTAAACTAGGACTAGAAGTGGACTAAACCACGACTAAACTAGGACTAGAAGTGGACTAAACCAGGACTAGAAGTGGACTAAACCAGGACTAAACCAGGACTAGCAGTGAACTAAGCCAGAACTAGACCAGGACTAGAAGTGGACTAAACCAGGACTAAACCAGGACTAGAAGTGGACTAAACCAGGACTAGAAGTGGACTAAACCAGGACTAAACCAGTACTAGAAATGGACTAAATCAGGACCAAGTCTATTCAGCAATGACTAAACCAGGACTAAGAAACATTTTTGTTTGAGTTTATAAACTACTGACAACATTTCCCCAAAATTCCAAATAAAATATTATCGTTTAGAGCATTTATTTGCAGAAAATGACAAATGGTCAAAATAAAAAAGATCCATGTCATCCAGGTAGGATCCAGGGCAAAAGGACAAATTCAATTTGTCAACTGGACAAACGTTTATTTGGTCGAACACGTTTCTCAGCTCATCCAAGCTGCTTCTTCAGTTCTGGTCAGACGCTGGTGGACACTGCCTATATCTGCCTGAAGGGGGCGCTAACTACAATGAAATTCCTCTGAAACTACCACACCTACTTGTTTACAGTTTGTGTTAGTTAGGTGGGCCTGTTAGATCTGCAGTGGGAGTGGAGTGTGGGTCTTGTTAGCAGAAATATTCAGGACCATAATGGACCTGACCTGCTGCCCTATTGTTTTCTGTTTGTTTTGATTTACAGCTCTGGAAAAAAAGAGACCACTCCATTTTATTCTGAAATCAGCATCTCTACATGTATTACAGCCATTCCATTCCAGCGTCTGTTGAATTCCAACACAAACACAAAGCGGAGCTACTTCAGTTCTTGCACCAGGAGTGGAATAAAGTCACCCAAGAACAATGTGAAAGACTGGGACTAAAGCAGGTCTGAACCAAGACTAAACCAGGTCTAAATTAGGACTAAACCAGGACTAAACCAGGTCTAAACCAGGACTAAACCAGGTCTAAATTAGGACTAAACCAGGACTAAACCAGGTCTAAACCAGGACTAAACCAGGTCTGAACCAAGACTAAACCAGGTCTAAACTAGGACCCAAGAACAATGTGAAAGACTTGTGGAGTGCATGCCAAGACACATGAAAGCTGTGATTAAAAATAAGGGTTATTGCACCAAATATTGATTTGTGAACTCTTCTTAAGTGTAAACATTAGTATTATGTTGTTTTAAAATGAATTTGATCTTGTTTCTTTGCATTGTTTGAGCTCTGAAAACATGGATCTTTTTTGTTATTTTGACCATTTGTCATTTTATGCAAATAAATGCTCTAAGCGATAATATTTTTATTTGGAATTTTGGGGAAATCTTGTAAGTAGTTTATAGACTCAAACAAAAATGTTCCTTAGTCCTGGTTTAGTCATCGCTGTATATACTTGGTCCTGATTTAGTCCACTTCTAGTCCTGGTTTAGTCCTGGTTTAGTTCTTGTGTAGTCCTGGTCTAGTTCCCTTAAGGCCTGTTTTGGAGTCATCGCTCTCTCTCTCTCTCTCTCTCTCTCTCTCTCTCTCTCTCTCTCCACTTCCCCCTCACTCTCTCTCCATTCTCTCTCTTTTTCTTGGTAAACTTGAGTCCAGTTTTGGTATAGGGCCCCCTCCTCCCTTTTTCCCTCTTTCTCTCCTCCTCTTTCTGTCTCTCTCCCTGCCCTCTTTCTTTCTCTCTCTCTCTTGGTAAACTTGAGCACAGTATTGATGTTACTACTTATTCTCTCTCTCTCTTCCCCACCCTTCTCCCTCTCTCTTTCTTTCCCTCCATTTCTCTCACCCTCTTTCTCTTTCTTTCTTTTTTTCTATTTTTGCTCCTTCTTTCTGTCTCTCTCTCTCTCACTCAGTCCCTCACCCTCTCCCTCTTTCTCTCTCACTCTCTCCCTCTTTCTCTCTCTCACTCTCTCCCTCTTTCTCTCTCTCTCACCCTCTCCCTCTTTCTCTCTCACTCTCTCCCTCTTTATCTCTCTCACTCTCTCCCTCTTTCTCTCTATCACTCCCTCCCTCTTTCTCTCTCTCCCTCCCTCTTTCTCTCTCACCCTGTAAACATAAACACAGTTTTAATGTCACCTCTCACCCTCTTTGTCTCTCTCTCCCCCTCTCCCTCTCTCTCTTTACCTCTCACTTCCTTCTCTCTCTTTCTCTCTCCCTCTCTCACTCATTTTCTCTCTCTCTCTCAATAAACATGAGCACAGTATTGATGTTACCACTTATTTTCTCTCTCTCTCTCTCTCTCTCTACCCAACCCTTCTCCCTCTCTCTCTTTCTCTCCCTCCATCTCTCTCACCCTCTCCCTCTCTCCCACTCTCTCTCACCCTCTTTCTCTTTCTTTCTTTCTTTCTTTCTTTCTTTATTTTTATCGCTCTTTTTTCTGTCTCTCTCTCTCACTCATTTTCTCTCTCTCTCTGTAAACTTCTCTTTTTCTCTCTTTCTTCTTTCTCTCGCTGTAAACATAAACACAGTTTTAGTGTCACCCAGTGTTGCCAACTCCCCAGCATCGGAAGTAGCTATTGGCCCGCCCAGAAGTAGCTAAAAGTAGCTAGACGAGCGAGCGGTCCAATCCAAATGTTACCCCGTGACACTAACCTTTTATTGGTGTTGTTACTACATATACTTGTTTGTTTTTTATTTGTTTTTTATTTTTTAGATTTTTTTATTTTTTGGAGCTGTAGTCCAAGATCTATAGCTTGCTTTTTTATTTTGTGTTTTTTTTGTGTGCTGTAGTTTAACTAAAGCTTTTTATTTCTTTTTTATTTTGTTGTGCTATAGTGGGCAAACTATAGCTTTTTATTTTATTATTATTATTTTTTTTGGTGCTAAAGAACTAGCTTTTTTAAACTTTTCTGTGCTGTACAACTAGCTTTTTAAGCAGTGCTACTTGTGACTTTGTGTCGCCAAAAAGAAAAAGAAAACAAATCAGAGCGCATAGGCATACACTTATTGAGAATCAGAGCCTATGGCAGAGGAATGACCAGACTCTGAGGCGATCTGACGAGATGGGAGGGAGCAGAGGAGAGACTGGTGAGTGTGTCTGTGCCTGTGAGTGAGTGAGGAAAAAAAAACAAGGAAGCGACAGTCCACGCCGCCCCTCTGCCTGTGTCTCTCTTCCACTGCCCCTCTCTGTCTCTTTCTCTGAACGGGGAAAGAGAGAAAATGGCGCAATTATTTTTTCCCCCTCCCGCGATCTTGGAGCCTCTGATCACCAAAAAAACTCGCTAGATTTGTCGCTAGTCGCTTTTGTCTAATTTTCTCGCTAGGGGGGTCCAGAAAGTAGCTAAAAATAGCGACAAAGTCGCTAAGTTGGCAACACTGGTGTCACCTCTCTCCCTCTTTCATTCTCTCACCTCTCTCTCCATCTCTCTCCCTTTCTCTCCCTCCATCTCTCTCACCCTCTCCCTCTCTCTCAATCTCTCACCCTCTTTCTCTTTCTTTATTTCTTTATTTCTGTCACTCTTTTTTCTGTCTCTCTCTCTCTCTTTTTCTCTCTCTCTTTCTGTCTCTCCTTGTAAACATAAACACAGTTTTAGTGTCACCTCTCTCCCTCTCTCTCTCTCCCTCCCTCTTTCTCTCTCTCCCCTCTCTCTCCCTCTCCCTCTCTCCCTCTTTCTTTCTTTCTCTCCCTGTAAACATAAACACAGTTTTAGTGTCACCTCTCTCCCTCTTTCTCTCTCTCCCCCTCTCCCTCTCTCTCTCTCCCCCTCTCTCTCCCTCTTTCTCTCTCTCCCTCTCTCCCTCTCTGTCCCTCTTTCTTTCTCTCTCACCTCCCTCCCTCTCTCCCTCTCCCTCTTTCTCTCTCTCTTGTATTTGTCTCACCTGTTAGCTTAGCGCTGCTGTTAGCTTAGCGCTGCTGTTAGCTTAGCGCTGCTGTTAGCTTAGCGCTGCTCGCTCACACAGGCTGAGTAAACACACCGGACCCGTGGCTCTGCAGCTTCGCCGACAAACACCAAACGGAGCCCAAACCCTGTCCAGACCTGGTCCAGACTCTGTGCACCGCGGTTATACCAACAGGCCACAGTTTACCTCTGCCACTCCGAGGGATTTCAACCAACAACCTGATCAAACACCACACGACCAAATCTCAACCAAAAACACAAACTCTCCACAAACTCTCCAGCCATGTTTTCCTGACCTTTCCTGAGCATTTATTTATCCATTTTCCCTGTAGTATTTGGACTAAAAGAGAAAATTGCATTGGTTCGTCAAGGTCATTGTGCGTAAAACACCAGCAGAGGGCATTGTCTGGATTTTCCCTGCTTCAGACCTGCTGTAGACCTGGTTTAGACCTGGTTTAGTCCTGGTTTAGTCCTGGTTTAGTCCTGGTTTAGTCCTGGTTTAGTCCTGGTTTAGTCCTGGTTTAGTCCTGGCATTTGCAGATCTATGTTCCTCAGGGACTGTTTACACGACTCTTACGGGTAAAAACGACAACATATTTTATTGGAAGTGCCTTACGTTTAGACGGTGACGGCGTTTTGGAGGCTTAAAAACGCAAAAAACTGAAACCGCCCTCCAAAGTGGAAAACTTGAATATGCTCCGCCGTAGCATTTTCGTCTACACTGCCCAAGACGCAAAACTCTGGTCAAATCTGCTGACGTCGCGTATGCGTTTACGTCACATGCGCGCGGACGTAGTGATAATTTATCACAGCGCCACCTAGCCGCCTGGTATGCATACCCAATCCAATTCCACACACTTTTGCGTCACCATGTGCACGCAGATTTCCTAAAATGCTCGTCTAAACCTGGAATAAAAAGTGAAGATGCAACGCCACTTTTGCGTCTCCTGTTCAGACCGTCATCATGTAAACCATTTAGAGTTTAAAAACACAGTGGAGCACTTCCTGTATCACCATGTGACAGCACAAGGTGGAACAGCGTGTTTTCAGCTCGGGAGAAGAACGCAGCCCAAATATGCAGCATTTATGTGTAGGGATGGGAATCGAGAACCGGTTCCTGTTGAGAACCAGTTCCATGTGTTCAATTCCACAGAATCGATTAGCAGTTTATCTAACGATTCTCTTATTGATTCCAGCCAGCACGAATTACGCACAAAAGTGGTGGGATTGATACTTCGCCGCTTCACTGATACGGAGTTTATAAACTATTTTCGCATGACAAGAAGAACGTTTGTGAAAATGGACTTTTAACTTCCACTTGGACACGTGACACGTTCGGGAGACGTTCAGGACAGGTCTGTTTCTCCGGAGCTCGTGTACAAAGTGCGGTCTGATACTTTAGCAGCAGAAAGTCCGGGATATAAGCGAATACGTGAATACACGTGGAGACACGAGAGCGACACGAGGTGAGTCACATTATTATCATATTATTTCTGCATCAAATGGAGATATTAGGTGAAAGCAGCGGCTTGTGTCAACATTAACCTGTGCACTAAACCTGGACTAAACCGGGACTAAACCAGGACTAAACCGGGACTAAAACAGGACTAAACCGGGACTAAAACAGGACTAAAGCAGGACTAGACCAGGACTAGACCAGGACTAGACCTGGACTAAACCTGGACTAGACTAGGACTAAACCTGGATTAGACCTGGACTAAACCTGGACTAGACCAGCACTAGACCAGGACTAGACCAAGACTAGACCAAGACTAGACAAGGACTAAACCAGGACTAAAACAGAACTAAAGCAGGACTAGGCCAGGACTAGACCTGGACTAGACCTGGACTAGACCAGGACTAGATCAGGACTAAATCAGGACTAGACCAGGACTAGACCAGGACTAGACCAGGAATAGACCAGGTCTAAACCAGGTCTAAACCAGGACTAGACCAGGACTAACCCAGGACTAGACCAGGTCTAAACCAGAACTAACCTAGGACTAGACCAGGACTAAACCAGGTCTAAACCAGGACTAGACCAGGACTAGACCAGGACTAACCCAGGACTAGACCAGGTCTAAACCAGGTCTAAACCAGAACTAGACCAGGACTAGACTAGGATTAAACCAGGACTAGACCAGGACTAGACCAGGAATAGACCAGGTCTAAACCAGGTCTAAACCAGGACTAGACCAGGACTAGACCAGGACTAACCCAGGACTAGACCAGGTCTAAACCAGAACTAACCTAGGACTAGACCAGGACTAAACCAGGTCTAAACCAGGACTAGACCAGGACTAGACCAGGACTAACCCAGGACTAGACCAGGTCTAAACCAGGTCTAAACCAGAACTAGACCAGGACTAGACCAGGACTAAACCAGATCTAAACCAGGACTAGACCAGGACTAGACCAGGACTAACCCAGGACTAGACCAGGTCTAAACCAGGTCTAAACCAGGACTAGACCAGGACTAGACTAGGACTAACCCAGGAATAGACCAGGTCTAAACCAGGTCTAAACCAGGACTAGACCAGGACTAGACCAGGACTAATCCAGGACTAGACCAGGTCTAAACCAGGTCTAAACCAGGACTAGACCAGGACTAGACCAGGACTAACCCAGGACTAGACCAGGTCTAAACCAGGTCTAAACCAGGACTAGACCAGGACTAATCCAGGACTAGACCAGGTCTAAACCAGGACTAACCCAGGACTAGACCAGGTCTAAACCAGGACTAACCCAGGACTAGACCAGGACTAGACCAGGACTAACCCAGGACTAGACCAGGTCTAAACCAGGACTAACCCAGGACTAGACCAGGACTAGTGCTAATCTTGGTGCTAATCAAACAGTTTGTTCTCCTTTTTTCTCCAAATTAGAATCGATAAGAGAATCGATAGAGAATCGAATCGTTAAGCAGTCTCGATAATGGAATCGGAATCGTAAAAATCTTATCAATTCCCATCCCGAATAATGTGTGAAAAAACAAAACACAACAGAATAACGTAACACGGGGCCGTTAAAGACACAAAACGGCGTGAATCCCGAATATCCACGTTCTTATTTTTAGCGGTATGGTTTATTTTGACGGCCGGGCTGAGAGTCGAGGTGGGGGTCCTTCGGGGGGGGGGGGTTCGCGAGGGCCAATCACAGCGGCATGCATTATTCAACCCTGTGTGATTAGGCCCCACTCCAGAAACATGAATATTTAATAACGCTCACATTTCCATATCTCTCTATAACAGCTTTATTATGGAGGCAGCGGCCAACAGGGACGGCCCAATCATGTCACACCGCTTTTCAATCTATATACTTTTAATTAATAATGCACGAGTTATACGGCAGGAAAATATACGTCAGTGAACTGCTTTCTAAATAAAAGAAAGAAAGAAAGAAAGAAAGAAATGTGTGCGAGTAAATGTGCAACTGAAATGAAAATAATAAAAATACTGTGCCGTGATAAGAGGTGGTTTGTTACTTGAATGGGGTATTCATTGCTAAAAGATAATCTGGGAGGAAAATAAACGTGACTGAACTGCTATCTAAGTAAAACTAAAGATATAATAAATAAAGAAAGAAAGAAAGAAAGAAAGAAAAAATGTGTGTGAGTAAATGTGCAAATAAAGTGAGAAAAAATAAATAATAATAAAAATACTATGGCATGATGAGAGTTGTTGTGGCCATACCTACTTGTCAAAGCCTGATCCCGTCAGATCTCAGAAGCTCAGGAGGGTCTGGTCAGGACTCGGACGGGAGACCAGTGGGAATTCCAAGAGCCACAGGGGGGCGCCAGTCGCAAAAACTGTTGTTGTGTCCTTCGGCAAAACACTTCACCCACATTACCTAGTATGGTAATGTACCACAGGGTACATCTTTCTGAAGAGAGAAAAAAGAAGTGCTTTGTGACTGTTATTGTGGTGGTGAAATATGTACTATTACGTGCCTGAAATGTGTATTATCGCGTACCTTGTAATATTAAAAGATAAAAAAAAAAAAACTAGTATGAAAGTGGAGTGTGTGTGACGTGGTCGGAGGGGCCGATGGCGCAGATTGGCAGCCTCGCTTCCGTCAGTCTGCCCCAGGGCAGCTGTGGCTACAGAAAGTATCTTACCACCACCAAGTGTGGAGTGAATGAACAATGAACTGTAAAGTGCTTCGGGTGTCATGAAAGGCGCTACATAAATGCTATGAATTATTATTATTATTATTATTACTTGAATTGAGTATTAATTGCTAAAATATAATCTGGGAGGAAAATAATTGTAACTAAACTCCTATCTAAATCAAATTTTAAAGATCCCATGACATGGTACCTCTTGATGCTTTTATATGGCGCCTAAATGGTTCCCTAATACTGTAAATTAATCCTTCTCCAAAATCAAGACTCAGTTCATGAGAGAGCCTCATGAAGACAGTCAGAGTCAAAAATATGTCTCTGAAACACTTTATTCTGGGCGTTGTTGCTTGAATGCAAATGAGGAGGACAGAGACAGGCCAGTGCAGCGGGTGGGGGTGTGGCCAAATACGCCGCTGTTTCCTGGATTAGCGGTGCGATGTGCGCTGTCACCCACTTCCACATTTTAAGCACAGAGGAAGATATGAGACGCTTTCCATGAAAAAAAACACATTTCCACAGAAAATAAAATTAAACCACTGCTGTTTCAGAGGTTTGGAGGCTCAGATAAAGGACATCCGAGCCTGGAAACACTCTCACGTGTCTCCAGGCAAATAAAAAAACGCATCTTGCATTTCGTAGCTCGTTCGCGGTCCAAACTCTCTGGGCGTGATTTCCAGAGACGGTGGGTAGACATCCAGACGGGGGGTGGAAACCCCGAGTGTGACATCAGAAAGTTCCCTTGTTCAGAATCGCCCGTTTGTGCTGTCTTTTTTTTCAAATGCGGAAAAGGATCGCAAATGCTCAGTTTACACATTTCACAACTTTTAGCCATGAGGGGGGGAACTAAACAGGGTAGGGGAGCTCACATTAACGTTCAAAAACCTCAGAAAGTGAAAATTTCATGCCATGGGACCTTTAAAATGTAAAAAAATAATAATAATAATACATTTAAAAAAAAGAAAAAAATGGAAAGAAAGGAATGTGTGTGAGTAAATGTCCAACTGAAATGAAAATAAAATAATAAAAATTCTATATACTATGCTAAGAGGGGGTGTTTTACTTCTATGGGGTGTTAATTGTGAAAAGATAATCTGGGAGGAAAATAAACGTGACTGAACTGCTATCTAAATAAAAGTAAAAATAAATAAATTAATGAATTAATTTAAAAAAAGAAAAAAATTGAACGGAAGGAATGTGTGTGAGTAAATGTGCAAATGAAGTGAGGAAAAATAAATAATAATAAAAAATACTATGCTGTAAGAGGTGGTATTTTACTTGAATTGGGTATTAAGTGCTATAAGTGATAACGTATTTATCACCATGTTACTGTTATTTCACTTTTGGTTTTGACGTTTTTACGCCTCTGTTTGCTCTCGGCACTAAATCACTCCCCTTCAGAGCTTTACGGTCATATTACAATCAGCGTGCATCCGCTAATGAAACTACCGCACATCGCATTTTAAAAACAAAAGGAAAAAATGTGTGTGTGTAAATGTCCAACTGAAATGAAAATAAAATAATAAAAAGTAGTGCTGTCAGGTGATTAAAAAATGTATCTAATTACCGTATTGGCCCGAATATAAGACGATGTTTTTTGCATTGAAATAAGACTGAAAAAGAGGGAGTCGTCTTACATTCGGGGTCTAGACATTATACCCATTCACAACGCTAGATGGCGCCAGATATCTTTAAAGCGAATGCTGAACTGAACTCCCCAGGCCAAAAAATAGCGGTAAGAAAGAAAAGAGAAGAAAATAAGAGAAGAGATAACAGAAAATGGAGAAACGTAGCGACAATCTGGAGAAAAGTGTGTCGAAGATCGGCCAGGTTAACCGGCAGCTGACTTCACTTAGACTTCACTTTGATGCTCAATGCAGTTATTGCAATTTTGTTGTTTTATCACAGTAGATTGGTTTATTTACATTTCTTATATTCGGGCCAATACGGTAATTACAACTAATTAATCTAATTAATGGGATGAGGATCAGCTCTTCCAAATCCGAGGCCATGGTTCTCGACCGGAAAAAGGTGGCTTGCCCTCTCCGGGTGGGTGGAGAGTCCTTGGCTCAGGTGGAGGAGTTCAAGTATCTCGGGGTCTTGTTCACGAGTGAGGGGAGGATGGAGCGTGAGATTGACAGGCGGATCGGTGCAGCGTCGGCAGTGATGTGGTCGCTGTACCGGACCGTTGTGGTGAAGAGGGAGCTGAGCCGAAAGGCAAAGCTCTCGATTTACCGTCGAGCTACGTTCCTCCCCTCACCTATGGTCATGAGCTCTGGGTAATGACCGAAAGGATGAGATCGCGGATACAAGCGGCCGAAATGAGTTTCCTCCACAGAGTGGCTGGGCGCACCCTTAGAGATAGGGTGAGGAGCTCAGTCACACGGGAGGAGCTCAGAGTAGAGCCGCTGCTTCTCCACGTTGAGAGGAGCAGCTGAGGTGGCTCGGGCGTCTGTTCTGGACGCCTCCTGGACGCCTCTCTCGGAAGGTGTTCCGGGAATGTCCCACCGGAAGGAGGCCCCGGGGAAGACCCAGGACACACTGGAGGGACTATGTCTCCCGGCTGGCCTGGGAACGCCTTGGGGTCCCCCCGGAGGAGCTGGAGGAAGTGTCCAGGGTGAAGGAAGTCTGGGCGTCCCTGCTTAGACTGTTGCCCCCGCGACCTGGCCCCGGATAAGCGGAAGAAAATGGATGGATGGATAATCTATTTAATCGCATTTTAATCTCATACCTGTTAAAGGTCCCCAAATAAAGAATTTCAATTCTGGGACATTACAAAATTGTAGTGCTTGACGAATCAACTGAATAAACTAAGAAGAGAAGATTTGAAATCCACATTTTTATTGGTGAAGTGTGTTTTATAAATGAATTTCAAAAGAAAAAGCTCAAGCACATCCCACAAACCAATGAGGCCAGGTCAAAAATCCAATACAAAACAGGTAAATAAATAAATTCAGAAATAAAATAAGGCTGAGTATCAAACTGGGACTTAAGCAGACCCTCAATTTAAAATGATTAAGCTGACTCAATACAGCAATTCAAAATCAATAAAATATAGTCATACCTCACCTTACGAAAGACCCAACTAACGAATAATCCAAGTTACGAAACGTCTTTACGGAAAATTTTCGTCTCTGAGTACAAAAGAAAATTTAACTTACGATACGCGAAATCTCAAAAATTCAAATAATGCGCGCTCGGCTTTGCAGCCACCCGAATCCCCCAGAAAGAAAATACACTTGTAAATACACTCTCCTAACACCCCGCTGGCCTCCCATTGGCTAGGAACGAATCAGGCCTTTTACATTGCGACTCTACTTACGAAAAAATCACATTACAAAACCACTTCTGGAACGAATTAATTTTGTAAGGTGAGTTATGACTGTATAACACGCCTCTAAATAAGGCAACGCCAAGAACAATTCGTTCTTGCTCATTCGTTTCGCAAATTCTGCAAAGACAGCAATGGATCTTGTCCAGATGTGTTTATCGTTCAAATGATCCGTCAGGCTGGAGCAGCTTCGGTGATCGGAAAATTCTTTTTGACAAAAGCTCCAAATCACGGCGTTCTTGTTGATCATCCCGTCTTTGTTCTTTTTATAAATAAAGTCGCCGTTCAAAGGCCCTGGCAGAGATTCGCTCCTCGCCCCCTGAGTCGAGTCCATGTCGGTTTCCTCCAGGATTTATTTGTTTGAGCGACCCAGGTGGAAGTGACGCCACTGCCAAGTCGCCTACAGGTCCTTCAATGGGACAAAATTAAAATTGACGCCCATAATGAATTGCTTTAATTTTTATAACGCGTTAATTTCCAGTGTAATTAATTAATCTGATTAACGCGTTATTTTCATCTGTACGTGTGTATGTTTGCGGACATTTAGAGACGTTTCACCTGTACGCATGTATGTTTGCGAACATATAACGTTTCACCTGTACGTATGTATGTTTGCGGACATTTAGAGACGTTTCACCTGTACGTATGTATGTTTGCGGACATTTAGAGACGTTTCAGCTGTACGTATGTATGTTTGCGGACATTTAGAGACGTTTCACCTGTACGTATGTATGTTTGTTGACATTTAGAGACATTTCACCTGTACGTATGTATGTTTGCGGACATTTAGAGACGTTTCACCTGTACGCATGTATGTTTGCGAACATATAACGTTTCACCTGTACGTATGTATGTTTGCGGACATTTAGAGACGTTTCAGCTGTACGTATGTATGTTTGTTGACATTTAGAGACATTTCACCTGTACGTATGTATGTTTGCGGACATTTAGAGACGTTTCACCTGTACGCATGTATGTTTGCGAACATATAACGTTTCACCTGTACGTATGTATGTTTGCGGACATTTAGAGACGTTTCACCTGTACGTATGTATGTTTGCGGACATTTAGAGACGTTTCAGCTGTACGTATGTATGTTTGCGGACATTTAGAGACGTTTCACCTGTACGTATGTATGTTTGCGGACATTTAGAGACGTTTCAGCTGTACATATGTATGTTTGCGGACATTTAGAGACGTTTCAGCTGTACATATGTATGTTTGCGGACATTTAGAGACGTTTCACCTGTACGTATGTATGTTTGTTGACATTTAGAGACATTTCACCTGTACGTATGTATGTTTGCGGACATTTAGAGACATTTCACCTGTACGCATGTATGTTTGCGGACATTTAGAGACATTTCATCTGTACGTGTGTATGTTTGCGGACATTTAGAGACGTTTCACCTGTACGTGTGTATGTTTGCGGACATTTAGAGACATTTCACCTGTACGCATGTATGTTTGCGGACATATAATGTTTCACCTGTACGTATGTATGTTTGCGGACATTTAGAGACGTTTCACCTGTACGTATGTATGTTTGCGGACATTTAGAGACGTTTCACCTGTACGTATGTATGTTTGCGGACATTTAGAGACGTTTCACCTGTATGCATGTATGTTTGCGGACATATAACGTTTCACCTGTACGTATGTATGTTTGCGGACATTTAGAGACGTTTCACCTGTACGTATGTATGTTTGCGGACATTTAGAGACGTTTCACCTGTACGCATGTATGTTTGCGGACATATAACGTTTCACCTGTACGCATGTATGTTTGCGGACATTTAGAGACGTTTCACCTGTACGTATGTATGTTTGCGGACATTTAGAGACATTTCACCTGTACGTATGTATGTTTGCGGACATTTAGAGACGTTTCACCTGTATGCATGTATGTTTGCGGACATATAACGTTTCACCTGTACGTATGTATGTTTGCGGACATTTAGAGACGTTTCACCTGTACGTATGTATGTTTGCGGACATTTAGAGACGTTTCACCTGTACGCATGTATGTTTGCGGACATATAACGTTTCACCTGTACGCATGTATGTTTGCGGACATTTAGAGACGTTTCACCTGTACGTATGTATGTTTGCGGACATTTAGAGACGTTTCACCTGTACGTATGTATGTTTGCGGACATTTAGAGACGTTTCAGCTGTACACGTATATATTTGCGTACATATAAAAACATTTTTCCCGCACTCATGGACATTCTGAGTCACTTTTTCCTCCTCTTAAATTGTTTTACTTTGCTCGTCTCTGCTTGTCTCTGCGGTGCTGTTATTCCCTGATGAACACATCCATTATTTACAAAGCAATCCCCTAAAAATCAATTATTACAATGAGAATTATTCAGGCAGTACTGTGAATGTTAAACACGAGAGAGAGGAGGAGTCTTTCAAAACACCACAGGGACAGGGACAGGGACAGGCACCGGGCCAGTGAAATGAAGACAGATGCTAAACGAATGCCACTTAAAGAAGAAGTATGTGCACTGGAATTTAAACGAGGTGGAAAATTCTTCTGGATTTAACTCGTCTTGACTGGTTCATGTCATTTGTTTTTTTCTGTGATTTGGTGACTTTATAAGGTTTTAAAATGACATGTTTTTACTTCGAGCAAAATGTACTAATAATGGAAAAATACTGAAAGCAAAAGCATATTCAACATAAAAAATTTCTCTCTCATTTGGTTTGCCAGGTTCAAAGCTGAAATCCAGTATGTCTCTCTCGGATCTGAACGGTCTCTACCTAAACCCCAGAACCTGCACCAGTCCTGAGCTTCACATGAGCCTGTCCATAAACTGAGAATGAGAAACACTTGGATGTGTCTGTTTGCCGTTAAAAACTCTAAAGACACAGGGTCAGATGACGTTGAAGTAGTTTTATAGTACAGCTCTGGAAAAAAAAAAAAGAGACCACTGCATTTTATTCTGAAATCAGCATCTCTACATGTATTACATCCATTCCATTCCAGCGTCTGTTGAATTCCAACACAAACACAAAGCTGAGCTACTTCAGTTCTTGCACCAGGAGTGGAATAAAGTCACCCAAGAACAATGTGAAAGACTGGGACTAAAGCAGGTCTGAACCAAGACTAAACCAGGTCTAAACTAGGACTAAAGCAGGTCTGAACCAAGACTAAACCAGGTCTGAACCAAGATTAAAGCAGGTCTAAACTAGGACTAAACCAGGTCTGAACCAAGACTAAACCAGGTCTAAACTAGGACTAAACCAGGTCTGAACCAAGACTAAAGCAGGTCTAAACTAGGACTAAACCAGGTCTGAACCAAGACTAAAGCAGGTCTAAACTAGGACTAAACCAGGTCTGAACCAAGACTAAAGCAGGTCTAAACTAGGACTAAACCAGGTCTGAACCAGGACTAAACCAGGTCTAAACTAGGACTAAACCAGGCCTGAACCAAGACTAAAGCAGGTCTAAACTAGGACTAAACCAGGTCTGAACCAAGACTAAAGCAGGTCTAAACTAGGACTAAACCAGGTCTGAACCAAGACTAAACCAGGTCTAAACTAGGACTAAAGCAGGTCTGAACCAAGACTAAACCAGGTCTAAACTAGGACTAAACCAGGTCTGAACCAGGACTAAACTAGGACTAAACTAGGACTGAACCAAGACTAAACCAGGTCTAAACTAGGACTAAACCAGGCCTGAACCAAGACTAAAGCAGGTCTAAACTAGGACTAAACCAGGTCTGAACCAAGACTAAAGCAGGTCTAAACTAGGACTAAACCAGGTCTGAAACAAGACTAAACCAGGTCTAAACTAGGACTAAACCAGGTTTGAACCAAGACTAAACCAGGTCTAAACTAGGACTAAACCAGGCCTGAACCCAGACTAAACCAGGTCTGAACCAAGACTAAAGCAGGTCTAAACTAGGACTAAACCAGGTCTGAACCCAGACTAAACCAGGTCTGAACCAAGACTAAACCAGGTCTAAACTAGGACTAAACCAGGTCTGAACCAGGACTAAACTAGGACTAAACTAGGACTAAACCAGGTCTGAACCAAGACTAAACCAGGTCTAAACTAGGACTAAACCAGGCCTGAACCAAGACTAAAGCAGGTCTAAACTAGGACTAAACCAGGTCTGAACCAAGACTAAAGCAGGTCTAAACTAGGACTAAACCAGGTCTGAACCAAGACTAAAGCAGGTCTAAACTAGGACTAAACCAGGTCTGAACCAAGACTAAACCAGGTCTAAACTAGGACTAAACCAGGTCTGAACCAGGACTAAACTAGGACTAAACTAGGACTGAACCAAGACTAAACCAGGTCTAAACTAGGACTAAACCAGGCCTGAACCAAGACTAAAGCAGGTCTAAACTAGGACTAAACCAGGTCTGAACCAAGACTAAAGCAGGTCTAAACTAGGACTAAACCAGGTCTGAACCAAGACTAAAGCAGGTCTAAACTAGGACTAAACCAGGTCTGAACCAAGACTAAAGCAGGTCTAAACTAGGACTAAACCAGGTCTGAAACAAGACTAAACCAGGTCTAAACTAGGACTAAACCAGGTTTGAACCAAGACTAAAGCAGGTCTAAATTAGGACTAAACCAGGTCTGAACCAAGACTAAAGCAGGTCTAAACTAGGACTAAACCAGGTCTGAACCAAGACTAAAGCAGGTCTAAACTAGGACTAAACCAGGTCTGAACCAAGACTAAACCAGGTCTGAACCAAGACTAAAGCAGGTCTAAACTAGGACTAAACCAGGTCTGAACCAAGACTAAAGCAGGTCTAAACTAGGACTAAACCAGGTCTGAACCAAGACTAAAGCAGGTCTAAACTAGGACTAAACCAGGTCTGAACCAAGACTAAACCAGGTCTAAACTAGGACTAAACCAGGTCTGAACCAAGACTAAACTAGGACTAAACCAGGTCTGAACGAAGACTAAAGCAGGTCTTAATTAGGACTAAACCAGGTCTGAACCAAGAGTAAAGCAGGTCTAAACTAGGACTAAACCAGGTCTGAACCAAGACTAAAGCAGGTCTAAACTAGGACTAAACCAGGTCTGAACCAAGACTAAAGCAGGTCTAAACTAGGACTAAACCAGGTCTGAACCAAGACTAAAGCAGGTCTAAACTAGGACTAAACCAGGTCTGAACCAAGACTAAAGCAGGACTAAACTAGGATTAAACCAGATCTGAACCAGGAGTAAACCAGGTTAAAACAGGGACTAAACCAGGTATAAACTAGGATTAAACCAGGTCTGAACCAAGACTAAAGCAGGTCTAAACTAGGACCCAAGAACAATGTGAAAGACTTGTGGAGAGCATGCCAAGACGCATGAAAGCTGTGATTAAAAATAAGGATTATTGCACCAAATATTGATTTGTGAACTCTTCTTAAGTGTAAACATTAGTATTATGTTGTTTTAAAATGAATTTCATCTTGTTTCTTTGCATTGTTTGAGCTCTGAAAACATGGATCTTTTTTGTTATTTTGACCATTTGTCATTTTCTGCAAATAAATGCTCTAAAGGATAATATTTTATTTGGAATTTGGGGGAAATGTTGTAGTTTATAGACAAACAAAAATGTTCCTTTTGCCCAAAAACAAACCTATAAGTAGTAAAATCAGAAAAACTGATCATTTTGCAGTGGTCTCTTATTTTTTTCCAGAGCTGTATTTATGGGATCAGATATTACAGCCAGAATCAATCCTTTTTTTTTTTTTTTTTTTTGTCATCTCATCATACGAGCTTTCGCCTGGAAACAACAAAACTGCCCAGTCTGCTCCTAAAGATGTTTTATTATTTCATTTAACCCTGCACCCATATGGAGCTTTGTAATATCAAAGGTTATTTTGTCCCATATGGACATAAGTGCCTTAAAGTAGCTCCTGCAAACACCACACTTCACAGTCAAATAAGATTTTTGACGGATTGTACCAAAGGATTTGTGAATATCCAATACAAATCCTGGTTTATTAAAGTTTACCTTTAATAAAATTGTCATTATTATTATTATTATTATTACAGAATAAGTTTCAAACAGGGTGCTTAAGACTCTAAAACACTGCTTTGCTTTGTCTGGAATGTTCCACAGTACGGCATTTAACCTTTCTATCGTCATGGAGACCAAACCAGACCAAGTTACAGGTCAGATCTGCGCAGAGGCGACCCCTCTCACAGTCAGAATGCCTGTTTTTGTAGGTATTTTTGAGCTATAAAACTCTAAAATGTAATAATAAATGTACGGCAGAGCTGTTTAAAGTTATACTGTAGAACATTCTAAGCAGAGCAATGACGTATCTGTAGAAACAACCAGAAAAGTTACACGATGCAGCTTTAAAAAGTCACATTGTACAATAGAAATAATGGTTTGAATGGCAGATGTATCATAATATTCATTGATCGGTCAAATACTAAAACAATCGTCTGTATTGATGGGACTCAGGGCTCTTTTACGTGATCCAAATCTTTGGCGTCATGTTTATATTTATGAATCTGTTTTAAGAAAAGGTTCAAACTGAGAGTGGGAGTGTGTTTACCCTTTGAAATGATGAAAATCTAAATAAAATGTTTCACTACAGCATGAATCATTTAAAAAACGTTGTTGTTGTGATGTTTTTAGGCTCAAAGTTCTCACTCCTGTTGCCTTCTCTGCTTCTGCGCTGATTCTTGTTTTGGTTCAGTTTTTAATCAGTTTTAAAGGCGACGATATTTCACAATTTTCTGATCTGTTATAATGTTATTTCGTCATCACAAACAGACCTGGAGTTGTTTGATTACGCTGTAGGGGTGAAACGCGTAGTTCTCTAGCCTAATAAAGAATAAATAAAGAATAAAATCAAGCAAGTGTGGGGTACACCTTCTCTTTTTTTAGACCTAGAGTTGTGTTTTTGTTTCATTCACACTAATATAACACACAAACCCTACTTACTTATTCTCGAACAGAAAACACTCGACCTTGTAAAAGTGCTCCATTGTGTTTTTAAACTTGCCAGTCTCTACTGAACTAAAGGTAAAAGGTAGATGTAAACTCGAAAACTACCGCTTCATGACATCACAGGTGGAACAGAGCGTTTTGGTTTTTTGGTTTTTTTTTAGCTATGGAGATGTAGACAGACTAATAAAGTTACTTAAACATGCAAATGAAACAAAACACAACTCCAGGTCTGTTTTTGAGGAGGAAACTGTCATGGTTCATGTTTTTTGCTGTTATTGTTTTATATTTTGTGTATCTTATTCCTTTGGTGTGCCCTCAGTGTTTTATTTTGACATTTCTGGTCAGTTTGTTACTTAGTTAGTTACTTTGTTACTTAGTTTTACTTCCTGTCTGTTGATTGTTTTCCCCGCCCGGATGTGCTACACCTGTGTCTGTCTGCATTTATACCCCAGCCGTTTCCCAATTCAGCGAGTGCACGGTTCGGAGCGTGGTTTGAAGGGGGATGTGCGTCACATCCGGCGCGACAACTGCTGTTCCATTTCATTTTTGTCCCATGCACAGTTAACACGCGGTCCGAAAACCGCAATCGTTTCCATGGAAATCGGGGCGTGGACCAAGCGTACAAACATGCACGCTTCACACACTTAAAAGCCCCAGCATGCACAGCGCGGCAGGATATATGACTACAAAGATGGGCTCGCCAGCAACATCGACATGTGACAGTTGCGACTTCACTATAAAATGTAAGTACTGGTTCACCTCAGCTCAGTGACGGACTGGGACAAAAAAACAGCCCTGGCATTTTGCACCTACAAGCGGCCCCGTACCCGTAGACTGTGGAATGGGGGGGCTACACACACACACATCAGGTAACAGCGGCAGATATCAGCCCCATGCATTAAACAACTGCATTAAAGGTCCCATGGCATGAAATTTTCACTTTCTGAGGTTTTTGAACGTTAATGTGAGCTCCCCTACCCTGTTTAGCCCCCCCCCCCCCATGTAGTTGTGTAAATAATAATCGATTCGTATCGATGCATCGATCCTACAGCCGACGATCTAAATGCATCGATGTGTCCACAAGAGAATCAAATTGAATTTTTCTGGAATAAAATGTATTCAAAACATCATTAAAGGCCCCATGACATGGTACTTCTTGATGCTTTTATATGGCTCCTTAATGGTTCCCTAATACTGTAAATGAATCCTTCTTCAAAATCAACACTCAGTGCATGAGATATGACTCTGACAGTCTTCATGAGGCTAGATATGTGTCTAAAATTCTTTATTCTGAGTGTTGCTTCTTCACTGCAAATGAGAAGGACAGAGAGATTGGCTGAGGAGCGGGGGGGCGGGTTTCCCCCGCAGCTTAGCGCAGCTTGGCTCCGCTGTGTCTGCCCTTCCGTGAGAGACAGATGGGAGACTTTGCAATGAAAAAAAGCATATTTACACAGAAAATAAAATTAAACCACTGGTATTTCAGAGGTCCAGAGGGTCAGGTAAGGGACCTGCGAGCCTAGAAACACTCGCAGGTGCCTCCAGGCAAATAAAAAAACGCATTTCGCATTGCGTAGCGCATTCACAGTCCAAACTCTATGGGCGGGATATACAGGGATGCTGAGCGGAGACAGAGGGAGGGGCTGGAGCTGCATTTGCCGATCTGACGTCAAAAAGGTGCCTTGTCTGAACTCGCCCGTTTCAACACTGGGTTTGTGTAACGCAGAAAAGGACCGCAAATGCTCAGTTTAGACATTTCGCAACTTTTAGCCATGGGGGGGGGGGCTAAACAGGGTAGGGGAGCTCACATTAACGTTCAAAAACCTCAGAAAGTGAAAATTTCATGCCATGGGACCTTTAATACATAAAGTGAAAACTATGCACCATTGAATCGAATCGTATCGAATCGTGGGGAATTCTCAAGTATCGAAAATAATCGAATCGTTGGCTTAAGAAATCGATATTGTATCGAATCGGCATGAAGTGTCTGATTTACACCCCTAACCCCCATGGCTAAAAGTTGCGAAATGTGTAAACTGAGCATTTGCGATCCTTTTCCGCGTTTGAAAAAAAGACAGCTCAAACGGGCGATTCTGAACAAGGGAACTTTCTGACGTCACACTCAGGGAAATGTTTACACCCCCCGTCTGGATGTCTACCCACCGTCTCTGGAAATCATGCCCAGAGAGTTTGGACCGCAAACGAGCTACGAAATGCGAGATGCAGTTTTTTAATTGCCTGGAGACGAGGTGGGCCGAGGCAATGCGGTTTCGGGGCCGCGGCCCTTTTGGCATGTGCCCAAATGCCAGACCGCCCAGTCGGTCACTGACTATGCTACATGAAACTCTTCATAAACTACGCTAAACATGTGTGACGGTACCCGTAACGGCATAGTTCACGGCACCTGTATTACCGTTCACATGCTTTTTCCCTTACACTTCTATATTTCCTTTGCTGTTGTAATGCTGGATATTCTACAGTGTGGCCATGTCCCAATTCCAAGTATAACTAGTCGTAATAGAATAATATTTTTGTCTTTAGGGAACAAGAAGCAGACCACCCGGCTCACTGAGCTGAGACGGGACTGGTTCCATTTCGCAGACGGTCATGCGGTCCATGGACTGCACTCAGGGCTGAGCGAGTATGCACCGCCTGGACTGCAGGCTGAGACCACGCTCCGAACCGTGCACTCTCTGAACTGGGAAACGGCTTATGTCTCGTCTGGTCTCATCTGGTCTCGTCACGTCTCGTCACGTCTCGTCACGTCTCGTCACTAGCATTCGTGTTTTGCCAGTTTGGATTTTTGGATTTTGGTCATTTCTTTGTTTATTGTTAAAGTACTTAAAGATCCCATGACATGGTACTTCTTGATGCTTTTATATGGGGCCTTAATGGTTCCCTAATACTGTAAATCTCTGGTCTTCCCAAAAAGAGTATTTCAGGTTTGCAATTATTACAAAATTCAGCAGCACGTGTCCTGACTAGGACCAGAGGGCGGGACCACATTACACCGGTCTTAAAATCTCTGCATTGGCTCCCTGTGAGTTTCAGGATAGATTTTAAAGTTCTTTTACTGGTTTTTAAATGTCTTAATGGTCTTGGGCCTTCATATCTTTCAGAACTGCTTTCCCCTTACGAACCTTCACGGGCCCTGCGCTCCTCCGGCAGCTCCTGGTCATTCCCAAAGTCAGGACACACACTCACGGAGAGGCGTCTTTTCAGGACTACGGCCCTCGTCTATGGAACTGCTGGAGGAGTTCAGGGCTGCAGAGAACGTTCATGTTTTTAAGAGTGGGCTCAAGACTCACCTGTTTAGCTTGGCCTTTGATTGACTTCCGTCGTCTGTTTGCTTGTCTTTTGTTTGTTCTTTTGTTTGTTTGCTTGTATATCTGTTTGCTTTTCTTTTTTTTCTTTTTTTTCTTTTTTTTCCTGGCAGCACGGTGGCTGAGTGGCTAGCACTCATGCTTCACAGCAAGAAGGTTCCGGTTGCCCGGGCCTTTCTGTGTGGAGACTGCATGTTCTCCCCGTGTCTGGGTGGGTTTCCTCCGGGCACTCCGGTTTCCCCCATCAACCTAAACATGCGCCATAGGTAAAATCCTCCAGCTTAGGGCCTGACCAAGCCTAAATAACAAAACAAAATCAAGGGGATGGTCCCCGGGTCAAATATAGAAACAACTTCTCCTGTGCGAGATCAATAAAGGTCAATCTTCTAATCCTTGACCACTGTAAGGCGCTTTGTGTTACAATTTAGTATGAAAAGCGCCTTATAAATATTGTTTGTTTGTTTGTAAATGAATCCTTCTTCAAAATCAAGCCTCAGTGCATGAGAGAGCCTCATGAACACAGTCAGAGTCATATGTCTCTGAAACACCTCATTATGGGCGTTGTTGCTTGAATGCAAATGAGGAGGACAGAGACAGACCAGTGCAGCGGGTGGGGGCGTGGCCAAACTCTCCGCTCTTTCTTCTTTAGCGGTGCGCTGTGCGCTGGCCCCACTTCTGCGTTTTTGCGCGGAGGAAGATATGAGACGATTTCCATTGAAAAATAAACACATTTCCACAGAAAATAAAATGAAACCACTGCTTTTTCAGAGGCTCGGATAAAGGACATCCGAGCCTGGAAACACTCTCACGTGCCTCCAGGCAAATAAAAAAACGCATCTCGCATTGCGTAGCTCGTTCGCGGTCCAAACTCTCTGGGCGTGAGTTCCAGAGAGTTTGGGTAGAAATACAGATGGGCAGTGGAACTGCATTTGCATTTTTACTTGAATGTGATGTCAGAAATTTCCCTTGTTCAGAATCGCCCGTTTGGGCTGTCTTTTTTTCAAACGCAGAAAATGACCGTAATTGCTCAGTTTACACATTTCGCAACTTTTAGCCATGGGGGGGCTAAACAGGGTAGGGGAGCTCACATTAACGTTCAAAAACCTCAGAAAGTGAAAATTTCATGCCATGGGACCTTTAAACAGTAGTCGTGCATTTTGGGTCATCCTTCCTGTTTCCACGTGACAGAAACATTAGATCATACAGAGAGCGGTCCTCAGATGTTCTGGTTTGACGAGTCAGACTCATTAAACCCGAACATCTGGTTTAATGAGTCTGACTTAAGATTCAGATGTGTTTGTTCACACTGAGGGAGGGGCACTTCCTCAACTTTAAAGTGAAACTACAAAGATTTCCTGAGCGGGACCCACGATGAGAAGATAAAACTGTTTGTGTACATACTACTACTACTACTACTACTACTGCTACTGATATTACTACTACTACTGCTACTACTGCTACTACTGCTACTACTGCTACTGATATTACTACTACTACTGCTACTACTACTGCTACTACTACTACTACTACTACTACTACTACTACTGCTACTGATATTACTACTACTACTGCTACTACTACTGCTGCTACTACTACTACTACTGCTGCTACTACTACTACTGCTACTACTGCTACTACTACTAATACTGTTCATACTGTTTACTGGGGATACAATACACCAGGGGTCACCAAACTTTTTTCTCTGGGGGCCACATTATCTCTCCTGACTATGTTGGGGGGCCGGGTAGTCCGTATAACAGAACTGTATGACCCGGACCAAAATGACCACCAGCAGGCCTCATGACTACTCCACAAAACTATATCAACACAGAATTCCTGGCACATATTTCTTTATCGTTACTAGTGGTTTGCAAAAGTAGTAAGTACCTCACATTTTGTTTTAAATTTAAATGCCTCAGATATTCCATATATTTACTTTCTAATAACAATAACATCAAAGGTAAGAAATATCAAGGAAAAAAACATCTGCTAAATGACACTGGCAAAGAAGAGTGAAAATTTACAAATTGTAGGTAGGCCTGTTGATATTAACAATAATAATATTGATAACAATTATTATTAATAATAATTGTGTGCAGCACTTAATAAAAGTCAAACAAATAGGCCTATAAAATAAAAAATCGACGGCCAATTCAGTGGAAAATACGTATTGTAATTATTAAAATATAAATACTTCATATAAATATAATTTTTCAACAACAGAATACAAGATGCATTACAAAAAGTAATTTAAAAAAAAGAGGCCATGACGACTTTTGCGAATTGCCTCAAAGCGCCAGTTCATGTGGTGGGCCAGAGTCGGCCCGCGGGCCTTAGTTTGATGACCCCTGCTATACACTATACTACTATAGTCACTACCTCAGTTTTTGATGTTATGAATACTGTGTGTACATCAACTGCCACATGATCTACTAGAGTGACTACTATTACTACTACTACTACTGCTGCTACTGCTGCAACTACGACTACTACTGCTGCAACTACTACTACTGCTACTACTACTACTACTACTACTGCTGCTACTACTACTACTACTACTACTACTTACTACTTATACTACTTATACCGGCTGGTTAGCTCAACAATACCGGCTGGTTAGCTCAACTGGTAAGTCATGGACTTTCCCCCTGGGCGTTGTGGGTTCAAATCCCCCCCGGGCAATGAGCTAACCAGTGTGGGTCCTTGGGCAAGACCCTTCACGGTACTGCCCCCCGGGCGCCGAAAAAGATGGCTGCTCACTGCTCCTGAAAAAGGATGGGTCAAATGCAGAAGTCAAATTTCTCCCGTGTGTCACTGTGTGTCATTGTGTGTGAGACCAATAAAGGCTTAATCTTAATCTTAATCTTACTACTACTACTACTGCTACTACTACTACTACTACTACTACTGCTGCGACTACTACTACTGCTGCGACTACTACTACTGCTGCGACTACTACTACTGCTGCGACTACTACTACTGCTGCGACTACTACTACTACTGCTGCTACTACTACTACTACTGCTGCGACTACTACTACTACTACTACTACTGCTACTGCTACTACTACTACTACTGCTGCAACTACTACTACTACTACTACTGCTGCGACTACTACTACTACTACTACTACTGCTGCGACTACTACTACTACTACTACTACTGCTGCGACTACTACTGCTACTGCTGCAACTACTACTACTGCTGCAACTACTACTACTGCTGCGACTACTACTGCTACTACTGCTGCAACTACTACTGCTGCAACTACTACTACTACTGCTGCTGCTACTGCTGCTACTGCTGCTGCTACTACTACTACTGCTGCAACTACTACTACTACTGCTACTGCTGCGACTACTACTGCAACTACTACTACTACTACTGCTACTGCTGCGACTACTACTACTACTGCTACTGCTGCGACTACTACTACTGCTACTGCTGCGACTACTACTACTACTACTACTGCTGTGACTACTACTACTACTGCTGCGACTACTACTGCGACTACTACTGCGACTACTGCTACTGCTGCGACTACTACTGCAAGTACTACTACTACTACTGCTACTGCTGCGACTACTACTACTGCTACTGCTGCGCGACTACTACTACTACTACTGCTACTGCTGCGACTACTACTACTACTACTACTACTACTGCTGCAACTACTACTACTACTGCTGCAACTACTACTACTACTGCTGCAACTACTACTACTACTACTGCTGCTACTACTACTGCAACTACTACTACTGCTACTGCTGCAACTACTACTACTACTACTGCTACTGCTGCGACTACTACTCCTACTGCTGCTGCTGCGACTACTACTACTACTACTGCTACTGCTGCGACTACTACTGCTGCAACTGCTACTGCTGCGACTACTGCTGCAACTACTACTACTACTACTGCTACTGCTGCGACTACTACTACTACTACTGCTACTGCTGCGACTACTGCTACTACTACTGCTATTATCCTCTGTAGAATCCCTCAGTCGTCCAGGTAGAATCCAGGGCAAAAGGAGAAATTCAATTTGTCAACTGGACAAAAGTTTATTTGGTCGAACACGTTTCTCAGCTCATCCAAGCTGCTTCTTCAGTTCTGGTCAGTCGCTGGTGGACACTGCCTATATCTGCCTGAAGGGGGCGCTAACTACAATGAAATGACTACCACACCTACTTGTTTACAGTTTGTGTTAGTTAGGTGGGCCTGTTAGATCTGCAGTGGGAGTGGATTGTGCATACTGAATTGTACTACTACTACTGTTACTCCAGTACTGCATTAACTCTACAACTAAGGGTACTATTTTCTTTACTGCTACTACTACTACTACTACTACTAGTGCTGCTGCTCCTACTACTGCTGGTACTTCACTCCTCCTCCTGTAGCGCTCTTCATATTCATATTTTAAGTGTAATGAACGGGCCTCGGTGAAGCCTCACTTGTCCCTGCCGGTCCCTGTCTCTGGTTTCCGTGGCGACGCTGTGAGGTCCGTCTGGTGATAATTAGTCGGTGTAGCCGCGCTGCTGAACACGCGGCAGCTGTCACAGGTGCATTGTGGGAAACGCGGTTCGCACTGACAGCCGTGACTGCGCCATCTGGGCCCGTCCCCGACCAGGAGCACTACACGAGAGAGGGATGAGAGGGAGGGATGGAGAGAGGGATGAGAGACTGTCCCTGACCAGGAGCACTACAGGAGAGAGGGATGAGAGGGAGAGAGGGAAAGAGAGAGGGATGAGAGAGGGAGGGATGAGAGACTGTCCCAACCCAGGAGCACTACAGGAGAGAGGGAGGAGAGAGAGGGATGAGGAGAGGGATGAGAGGGAGGGAGAGAGAGAGGGACTGTCCCCGACCAGGAGCACTACAGGAGAGGGGGATGAGAGGGAAAGAGACAGGGATGGAGAGAGGGGGGGAGAGAGGGAGGGGGAAGGGACAGAGAGATGGAGAGATGAGAGAGGAAAGGACGTGCCCACGAGGAGAGAGAGGAGAGGGGAGAGGATTGGAGAGAGAGAGAATGGTGTGCAGAAAGAAGAGAGAGGGAGGGGGAGGAGAGAAGAACGAGAGAGGGGAAAGAGGGGGGGGATGAGGGAGTGGGGAGAGGGGAGGAAGGAGAGAAGAGGTGTGCACAAGAGGAAGGGAGAGAATCAAGGACAATCTGAGGAGGGGAAAGAGGGAGAGCGAGTGTGCACGAGGGGGAGAGATGGAGAGAGAGGAGCGTGCATGGGGGGGGCAGGAGTGTGCACGAGGGGGTATGGAGAGTGCACGAGGGGCGTGCACGAGCAGAGGTCACGTGCACACTCGCAGCAGGAGACTCGTGTTAAACTAATGCCACAGTATGTACTTTTACCCTCCTGCTGAGAAGAACAGGAAGAACAGAGAGAGAGAGGGAGGGAGAGAGAGGGAGAGAGAGGGAGGAGGAGAAAGAAAACGGAGGGAGGAGGGGGGAAGAAAGAGACAGAGGGAGAGAGAGGAGAGAGAAGGAGAGCAGAAAGTGAGAGAAAGAGAGGAGAAAGTGAGAGAAAGAGAGAAGAGAGAGAGGAGTGATAGAGAGAGGAGGGAGAGGACGAATAGGGAGAGAGGGAGGAGAGAGAAAGAGAGAGAGAGAGAGAGAGAGAAAAAGAGAGAGAGAGAAAGAGGGAGAAAGAGGGAGGAGAGAGAGAAAGAGAGAGGAGAGAGAGAGGAGAAAGAGAGAGAGAAAGAGGGAGAAAGAGAGGAGAGAGAGGAGTGATAGAGAGAGGAGGGATAGACAGAAAGGGAGAGAGATAGAGAAAGAGAGGAGATAGAAAGAGATAGAAGAGAAATAGATAGAGATAAAGAGAGAGGAGAGATCTAAATAAAGAGAGAGGAGAGGAGAGAGAGGATGGATAGATGGAGATAGAGAGAGGAGAGAGAGGTGCATGTGTCTCATTTCCCACATTTAAAAGAGAAAATGAACAGAATTAAACAGAATCTGGACTCTAATGAGCTTTAAGAGTTATAAAAGTGTGACCTCATCAAAAACACACCTGGAGTTGTGTTTTGTTTCATTTATTCGTTTATCAGTTTTACATCTCCTAAGCTCAAAACGCTCTGTTCCCCCTTGTGATGTCATGAGGTGGTGGTTTTCAAGTGAACGACGTCCTTTTTACCTTTAGGTCAGCAGCGATCGGTCATTCCTGGGCTCAAATTGTCCCAATAAAGTTTAAAAACACAGAGGAGCCACGACTCGCTCTTTCTCCAGTTGCTCTGTCCTCCTTCACTCTCCTTCCCTCTGTCCTCCTTCACTCTCTCCTTCCTTTCCTCCTTCCCTCTCCTTCCCTCTCTCCTTCCTTTCCTCCTTCACTCTCCTCCCCTCTCTCCTACACTCTCCTTCCTTCTCTCCTTCCCTTTCCTTCCTTCTCTCCTTCACTCTCCTTCCCTTCCTCCTTCACTCTCCTTCCCTCTCTCCTTCCCTCTGTCCGTCCTTCAATCTCCTTCACTTCCTCCTTCCTTCTCTCCTTCCCTCTCTCCTTCCCTTCCTCCTTCACTCTCCTTCCCTCTCTCCTTCACTCTCCTTCCCTCTGTCCTCCTTCAATCTCCTTCCCTTCCTCCTCCCTTCTCCTTCCCTCTCTCCTTCCCTTCCTCCTTCACTCTCCTTCCCTTCCTCCTTCACTCTCCTTCCCTCTCTCCTTCCCTTCCTCCTTCACTCTCCTTCCCTTCCTCCTTCACTCTCCTTCCCTCTCTCCTTCCCTCTCTCCTTCCTTCTCTCCTTCCCTCTCCTTCCCTTCTTCTTTTTTCTTCTTCTACTGTTTACTTTTAATGTGACTCTGGAGACGTTCTTTTCCAGATGAAGAGCGGCGTATGCAGATGAGCCATTAGCGAACACGGCGACGTGAGCGATCCCGCAGTCACCGGGAAAACTCGGAGAAAAGTGACGCCGAAACTCGGAAGTCGGCGGAGAGGCCCTCCCTCTCCGCCGACCGGTGACCTTGAGGTGGAGCGGGTAATTAAAAAGTGCAGTAATGACAAGGAGACGAGGAAACGAGGAAGCAAGGAGCCCAAGGACGAGTGTCTCGGAGGTGAGATGTGCTTCTCTCTGTCTCTCCTCTCTCCATCTCTCCTCTATCTCTCTTTAGCTCTATCTCTTCTCTCTCTATCCCTCCTCTCTCTCTTTAGCTCTATCTATCTCTTCTCTCTCTCTCTCTCCATCTCTCCTCTATCTCTCTTTATCTCTATCTGTCTCTACTCTCTCTCTATTTCTATCTCTCTTCTCTCTTTTTTTATCTCTATCTACTTCTTCTCTCTCTCTATCTCCTCTCTTGCTTTATCTCTATCTTTTCTCTCTCTTTTTATTTATTTGACAGGGACAGTACATTAAACATTGCCACCAACAGGTCACCGATGTCTATGCACTTTCTCTTCTCTCTCTTTCTCACTCTGTCCTTCCTCTCTCTCTCTCTTTCTCTCTCCTCTGTCATTCTCTCTCTCCCTCCTCTGTCTCTCTCCTCGCTCGTTCTCTCTCTCTCTCCTTTCTCTTTCTCTCTCCTCTCTCTCTCCCCTCTTTCTCTCTCCTCTCTTGTTCTCTCTCTCCTCGCTCGTTCTCTCTCTCTCCCCTCACTCGTTCTCTCTCTCCCTCCTTTCTCTTTCTCTCTCTCCTCTCTCTCTCCCTCCTCTCTTTCTCTCTCCTTTCTCGTTCTCTCTCTCTCCTCGCTCGTTCTCTCTCCTCGCTCGTTTTCTCTCTCTCTCTCCTCGCTCGTTCTCTCTCTCTCTCCTTTCTCTCTCTCTCTCCTTTCTCTCTTTCTCTCCCTCCTCTCTTTCTCTCTCCTCTCTCGTTCTCTCTCTCTTCTCGCTCGTTCTCTCTCTCCTCCCTCGTTCTCTCTCTCCCTCCTTTCTCTTTCTCTCTTCTCTCTCTCTCTCCATCTCATTCTCTCTCTCCCTCCTCACTCATTCTCTCTCTCCTTTCTCTTTCTCTGTCTCCTCTCTCTCTCCCTCCTCTCTTTCTCTCTCCTCTCTCGTTCTCTCTCTCCTGTCATTCTCTCTCTCCCTCCCCTCTCTCTCTCCCTCCTCTCTCCTCTCTCTCTCTCCATCCTCTCTCATTCTCTCTCTCTCCCTCCTCGCACGCTCTCTCTCTCCCTCTCCTTTCTCTTTCTCTCTCCCCCCTCTCTCTCTCCCTCCTCTCTTTGTCGCTCCTCTTTCTCTCCTTGCTCGTTCTCTCTCTCTCCTTTCTCCTCTCTCTCTCCCTCCTCTCTCGTGCTCTCTTTCTCCTCTCTTTCTCTCCCCTCTCTCGTTCTCTCTCTTTCTCCTCTTTCTCCTCTCTCTCGTTCTCTCTCTCCCTCCTCTCTTGTTCTCTCTCTCTCTCCTCTGTCATTCTCTATCTCCCTCCTCTCTTTCTCTCAGTTCTGTTCTTCTCACATGTGTCTACAGTCATTTGTGTCAGGAGAAAACCAGGAGACTTTAGAGTCTGTGATTCACTTTTATTCAAATTCTTCATCAGTTTTGTTGAGCTCTGGAACGGATTTTTAATTTAGCGACTTCTCGAAATGCTAAAAGTAAACAACTCCGATAAATATTCGCCTGATGACGGCGGAGAGCTGTTGTGTTGCGCTGGAAACACAGGAAAGGTTATTACTTTTTTTCTTATTTTACATGATGCAATTTTACTGAAAAATGGACTTTATTATCTTCAGAAATCTGCATTTATTTGACTCTGTTTTCATGTCCATTTTGTGAATTAATTTAACGCTGAACTCTGTAACTTTTCTGTTAAAGGGTCCATCACCTGCTTGTCTCCATGGCGATGCGATTGCTTATTTTGCCTTTATTCAATTACAGGTGTTTACTGCTTAAAATACCATGAAAAACAGCATCCTTCCACACACTGAGACGCCGCTCCACAGATCTGACCTGTCTCTTTCTTTATCTCTATCTGTCTCCTCTCTCACTCTGTCTCTCCTCTCTTTCTCTCCTGTCTTTCTTTATCTCTATTTCTTCTCTCTCCATCTCTCCTCTTTCTCTCTCCTTCCCTCTCTTTATGTCTTCTGTCTCCATCTCTCTGTCTTTATCTCTACATCTCCTCTTTCCTTCTCTCCTCTTTCTCTATCCCTCTTCTTTCTCTATCCCTATCTTCTCTCTCTCTCCATCACTCCTCTCTCTCTCTCTCTCCTCTCTCTCTTGTTCTCTCTCCTCTCCCTCCTCACTCATTCTCTCCCTCCTCTCTTTCTCTCTCCTCTCTCGTTCTCTCTCTCTCCTTGCTCATTCTCTCTCTCTCCCTCCTCTGTCTCTCTTTCTCTCTCTCTCCTCACTTGTTCTCTCTCTCTCTCCTCTCTTTCTCTCTCCCTCCTCTCTCTCTCTCCTCGCTCGTTCTCTCTCTCTCCTCTTTTCTCCCTCCGCTCTTTCTCTCTCCCTCCTCTCTTTTTCTCTCTCCTCTCTTTCTCTCTCCCTCCTCTCTCTCTCTCCTCGCTCGTTCTCTCTCTCTCCTCTCTTTTCTCCCTCCCTCCGCTCTTTCTCTCTCCCTCCTCTCTTTCTCTCTCTCCCTCTCTTTCTCTCTCTCTCTCTCTCTCTCTCTCTCTCTCTCTCTTTCTCTCTCCCTCCTCTTTCTCCTTCCTCTCTCTCTCTCCTCGCTCGTTCGCTCTCCTCTCTTTCTCTCCCCCTCCTCTCTTTCTCTCTCCTCTCTCGTTCTCTCTTGCTCTCCTCGCTCGTTCTCTCTCCCTCCTCTCTTTTCTCTCTCCATAGTCGTTTTCTTCTCACCGACCGTCTGAAGTTTTATTTGGTTAGCAGTTGGCGAACCCGACAAGCAGTTAGCGAACGCTCCATTAGAAAAGTTCCACAGTGCACTTTTAAAGAGGAACTGTTCTGCAGAATGTATTTTTTCTCCACGTCATAGTCGTTTTCTTCTCACCGACCGTCTGAAGTTTTATTCGGAGTGATTCGTGCATGTTTGGGTCATCTTTATTCTGCTTTTTCAAGACGTCATTGCTCCGGTCTACCCCACCGTTTCCCGTTTTCACTGCCACCGGGACACGCCCGCTGTGACGGACTTCCTTCCTTCTCCACTTTTAATTATTTTAATCAGTGATACGTGTAGGATGCAGTAGTTGTATTTTCATTTTGGTACAAATGGAAAAGCTGGTCTCTACTCGCTGGTGTGAGGTGCAGCATGGCCTGAAGAAAACGGATGGATGGATGGTGAACCCAAGATGGCGTCGTATTGATTTCAGTGACCTGTGCTCACTGGCGCATGGGCTCACAAATCATTTTCTCTTCCTCAATGTGGACTAGCTCCTCCCACCTGTGTGACGGCAGTAATGTGCACCATGTGATTAATTCTGACCAGTCAGAGCAAAAGGTACGAGAGTGGAGCTAGTGCGGGCTGAGAGATGGACTAGACCAGCCATTTTCAACCTTCAGGTCGCCTTCAATTCGCCTAGAATTCAAACGGAGTCGCCTGAAATGTCCGGAGCAGTGCAGTCACAATAACTAGTGACGGGCAAATGAGACGGAGCTCCGGAGCACGTCTCGTTCTTTCTGAAACTGTCTCGCAGCAGCTGCTCACGTGACCGAAGTGTTGAAGTGTCGGTCCCTCCCCCTGCTGCTTCGCTCTGCGTATCAATCGCTTCAGTGTATCGAAGCGTTTCACTGGCTCAGAGAATGTTCCGCTCTGCGATTGGTTCAGAGTGCTTCAGAGTGTTCAGCGCGCTTCCTGGGTTTGACAAGCGCTAAACTGCTACAGTATAAAAGATGCACCGACATTTCTTAAAAAATGTTGTGTAGTGAGGAGTATTGTGTGACGTTAGTGGTGATTTTGGGAGTATTGTGTGACGTTAGTGGTGATTTTGGTGACTTCTGGCGACTTTTGGCATTTGTTTCATTTTTGATTGCATCTACAAGTGGAAAAAAGCTATCCATTCCCATCCATCCATTTGGGAACTTCCCAAATCATGGGTTGTGTGTTGGTTTGCGATGGTTATATTTGTCCACTAGAGGTCAGTGTTTCTCCGAGGCCACAGACACGTCGAACCATTTGACACAATATTGCGACTGAGGCTGAGACTGAAACATGGTAAAAAAAAAAGTCTATGGGGTCGCCAGAAATGTGTGATGTCAAAATGGGGTCACAGGCCAAAAAAAAGTTGGGAACCACTGGACTAGATTAAGGCTGCATTCGGACTGCAGCCTGAAGTGATCCAAAACTGATTTTTTGCCCCTGTGCGACCTGTATCTGATCTTTTTATGACCTTCTGAATGACACAGATCCGATCGTTTGACATGCGACTTTAGTCTGAACAACCAGGTCACATTCATTCGATCTGCACGTCATCAACAAGCTGAACTGAACAGAACTGGACCGGATTTTAGGAGACAAGCCCAGCGTTGAGCCAATAGCTGCATTACTGAAGAGGAACCCACAAACGCCAAGGCCAGAAACCTTCTCATCTCGTCCCTGAAACAAATAAGTTGTACATGTTCTGTCTCCGGTAGGACAGCAACTTTAAAATCTCCAGGCGCTCAATGCTAGCGTCCATGTTTAGGCGACTTCCGTAAACACTGAGCACGCTCGTTGCATGTGACCTCGTTGTGTCCTCCAAGGCGCATGCGGGACACTTTTGGGGCGTTTAAAGTTCACACTGGAGATCACCTACAAGTCGCATTTAATTGGAAATGTGAATGACCTCGCAAAAAAATCGGATTTCACAAAAAAGTCCGAATTGAGCATTAAGTCCTGCAGTCTGAACGTAGCCTAAGGCTGCGTTACCCTTTCCCCTTTATCTACGTCTTTGTCTTGCCCCTCGATACCGAGCTGAGAGGGCTCGGGGTACGAATGTTCCCCTAAGAAATTGGACACCACTCGATTACCGTTTGCGTCGTCATCCCTTGCCGCTACCTGAGGCAACAACAACTGACGCAAACAAACGTAAACAAATGTCAAGGATTATCGGGTACCTCAGCTCGACAAAAAACTATCTTGTTTATTCATGAAAGTTCAATGAAAACGATAATGTCGGCTATACAGACATCACTACAATTAAAACCGCAACAGCAGTTCACTAAAAGTAACGTAGAACATAAGCGTCATAACTGTAAACCTGCTAAACTGTTAATCGATAATTACAACTGCTGAAAATACATTTATGAGACTCCTTGGCTGGTCAATGTGACGCTGCCATCCTGATCCCAAAACCTGCCTGAGCTTGTAGTCGTACCCCTTCCTCCAAGTCTGGTCGAGAGCTTACTTTGTTTCAAGGGGTATGTAGCCCGAGGTCGTGGGCCGAGCCCTTGATCAAAATTAGAATCGGGACACCCCTTGCCCTCATATGAACGCGCAAAACCAAGAGGTAGGGGTAAGACGAAGGGGTAAGACAGAGAAATGGGACGTAGCCTAAGTCTTACAAAGCTAATATTTAGGTATTTTTAGGATTTAAAAATGTTTATGTTGTGAAAATACAGAAGAATCCTACAAAATCCAACCTCTGTGAATGTTGTTGGGGAACTGTCGGCTGAACATGGGCATCTGATTTACAAAAATGCAGTGTTCTATGGGGTTATTCATAGGGATGCACGATATATCGGCATTAACATCGGTATTGGCCGATATTGCCAAATTTTCAACATATCGTATCGGCCCGATGTGTAAAAGTGGGCCAATATTAACGACCAATATTTGTCAGTACAGTAATCCATCTATTTAACGTTTTCTCACATTTCTCTCTCATTTAAACACTCAAACTTTCGTACATTTTCAACAAAATGCATTAATAGTGAAGCGTGGGGGTAGCGTTCATCGTGCTCAAATCCGTGATAGCGCAGCATGACCGGTGCGAGACCGCACATCCCACCCGGGGCTGCGAGCACGAGACCCGTGCCCAAACTGTGCCTCCTCTAGACCAGGTCTAAACCAGGATTAAACCACCGTGTGCGGCTCTTTGCCTGGTTTCGTGCGGCTCATGTTCGTTCATGTCGAGGTTTGATGTGCTCGGACCAAAAAGAGCAAAGGTAAAGAGCCGCACGTGGTGGTTTAATCCAGGTCTAGACCTGGTCCAGTCCTGGTTTAGTCCAGGTTTAGTCCTGGTCTAGTCCTGGTTTAGTCCAGGTTTAGTCCTGGTCTAGTCCAGGTTTAGACCTTGTTTAGACCTGGTGTAGACCTGGTTTAGTCCGTGTTTAGTCCTGGTCTAGTCGCGGTCTGATCCTGGTCTAGTCCTGGTTTAGTTCCAGTTTGCCCCCCCGCGTCCCCCATCTATAACATCAATCGGCAAAGGTCCCTTAGCCAATCAGGACGCAGAACACAATGTTACACCATTTAAAAAAAAGTTACACTATAAAAAAAATGTTACACTAAATTGAAATTGAAAAAAAAGAGAGAAAAAATCAGGAGTTGAAACACATAATTTTGCATGATTTTCAGTCTGTATAAAATGTTATCTCAGAATTAAAAATAAATAAATATCAGTATCGGCTAATATCGGTATTGGCCGATATCAGCAACATTAATATCGGTAATGGCTAATATTTCACATCGGTGCATCCCTAGTTATTCTTCTCCACTGGGCACCACAGTTTTCAGACGTGGAAGTCAGTGGTCTTGTTTCTTTTATGAAGTTGTTTTAGATGGATATTTAGATGGATATTGTGATTTAAAATGATAACATAATGACGCGCGGTGTCATATTTTATAAGTCTATAACAGACACAAGCACATTATGTCTGCTTTAAAGCTGAAGTACCTGATTTTTATTGAAGGAGGAAGTTTATGACAGAGGGCGAAGAGATAAAGGGAACGCTGATTTGCTTTTGGCACAATGAAGCGAGTGAGTGAGATGAAAACCATAACTCTGTGACTGAAACTGTAAGCGTCACTCCCACTCTCCATTGTTCTACGCGACGCAAAAAAACAAAGAAAGTGAAACAGATGAAAAGTGCTCAGATGGATTTAGATATGAATGCTTCAGAAGATTTAGAGGAGTAACAGAGGAAAGATCAGAAACAAAGGCGTATGGCACATTTTTATGATTCTCAGATTTTGACTTAAATTGGTTGGACTATAACTATTCATATAAATGTTCATAGAGGATTTTCACCAGCACAGAAGAAATTTGCAAAGAAAATTTGAAAAAATATGTTAGAAATTCCAGGAAGTGGAAAGTTCTAAACCGTGTTGATGACGTCCCACTGGGAATTCTGTCCATAATATCAGCACACTCCTGGTCCTCCTTTGCTTCACCGACACGCCGCTAGATGTTCGCCGTTTGGTTGTGGACATCACAGCGTCTCCGCAGGAAGCTCCGCAGGGCCGAGCCTGGTCAGGATGGGAGACCGCAGTAGCCTGGGAATTCCCAGGCCGCTTCCGTTCGTTTCGAACTGGAAGGCGGCCTGGAAACTCGTCCAAGCGAGAGTCCCAGATTTAGGGCCCCAATCAGAGAGCGGGGGAGGTGTGGCAAGACGGTGACGCGTACTACATGACAAACGGAAGCTTGTAGTTTGAATTGACAACTGACATGATTGGCTATGGACTTACGTATACGCTCAATGATAGACATTCATAACGCCCAATAAACGGCCGTTGGCAATCACTAACCACACCTCCGCTACGGGATTTTTCGAAGCAAGTTTCCAGACCCATATCTCACTTGTGATATGGTCAGGTGTTAACCAGACTAAGACCGCAGGGAATATCAGGGGCCACAGGGAGGCGTTGTGTCCTTAGGTAAGGCATTCACTCTCATTGCCTAGGATGAAAGTGGTGTGAGCGTGAGTGTTGGTGGTGGTTGGAGGGGCCAATGGTGCAGATTGGCAGCCTCCCATTTGTCAGTCTGCCCCAGGGCAGCTGTGGCTACAATAGTAGCTCACCACCACTGGGTATGGAGTGAATGAACAATGCTCTGTGCATGGCAAAAGGAGAAATTCAATTTGTCAACTGGACAAAAGTTTATTTGGTTGAATCCGTTTCTCAACTCATCCAAGCTGCTTCTTCAGTTCTGGTCAGACGCTGGTGGACACTGCTTATACCTGCCTGAAGGGGGCGCTCACTACAATGAAATGACTTTGAAACTACCACACTTATTTGTTTTCAGTTTCTATTAGTTAGGTGGGCCTATTAAACATGCATAGTTTCAAAGTCATTTTACTGTAGTGAGTGCACCCTTCAGGCAGATATAGGCAGTGTCCACCAGCGTCTGACCAGAACTGAAGAAGCAGCTTGGATGAGCTGAGAAACGGATTCAACCAAATAAACTTTTGTCCAGTTGACAAATTGAATTTCTCCTTTTGCCGTGGATTCTACCTGGACGACTGAGGGATTCTACACACAGTGCTCTGTACAGCATCTTTAAGTGTCCAGAAAAGCGCTACATAAAAGTGATGCATTATTATTATTATTATTATTATTATTATTATTATTATTATTATTAAAAACCTAAATTTGTGTCCCACCACGGAAGCTGAGGGTGCATGTCGGCATTACAGATTCTCAGGAAATTTGTTTTTTGTGGGTTTTTTTTTTTCCAAAATTGTGGTTTTCGTTTTTTTGCATAATGTGCGAGTTGAGATCATGATGAAGCCTCTCCATGTTTCAGATAACAGCATTAGTGACATTAAAAACATACATTTTTAATTTAAAAAATGCTTGTTAGGCAAGGAGGGCTGAAGAGACCAAACTTTGAGAGGCTGTTTCTGGAATTTCTGGGATCTGCTATGGCTGCTTTCAAATAGAGATAACTTTTTAAAATATTGTCAGATTTTCACATGTAAGACATCATTGGAAAGCTTAGAACCTGTACTTTCAGAATCTGTGAATAACTCAAAATGCCTCCGTGACGACTTGGTATTGGTTTTCCTGCGGCTGGACACATTTGTCTAAATGAGTGTGTGTCTGTGTGTGTTTGTGTGTCCCACACGACAATTCGCCATAAATACACAAAACTGTACACTCAAACCTTGACGTGATGTGCAGTAGTTTCATTAGCGGGACGCACACTGATTGTGTTGTGATAGCGCTCTGAAGGGGGAGTGACTAAGCACGGAGAGCAAAGTGAGGGGAGCGTCAAAAACAAAAGCCAAACTTATATAACATGTTAATATGGCGGCACGGTGGCTGAGTGGCTAGTGCTCATGCTTCACAGCAAGAAGGCCTTTCTGTGTGTGTTCTGTGTGGAGTTTGCATGTTCTCCCTGTGTCTGGATGGGTTTCCTCCATTTCCTATGAACCCAAAAACATGCACCATAGGTAAAATCCTCCAGCTGAGGTCCTGACCAAACTGACGCAAGAAGATCATGGAGATGGTCCCCGGGCACAATCATGTGCTGCCCACTGCTCCTAATAACAGGATGGATTAAATGCAGAGAAGAATTTCTCCTGTGTGAGATCAATAAAGTCACTTCTTAATATGTTGCTTTTGGCGAATAAACCATTTTCAAAACAATAAAAGGTGATCTAAAAACAATGTGTTAGCAGTTAATGCCCCATAGAAGTAAAATACCGCCTTGGTTATTTCTGTTTTGCCAATTATTGCTTCCCATTTTTAGAAAAACACTATATTAGGCTATACCAGGCTTATCAAACTCATTTTGGTCCGGGGGCCGTATCCAACCTACTGTGATCCCAAAGGGGCCGGATCAGAAAACTCAGGGCAAATATACCCCAAAAATAGCAATAAGTCCAAATATTTGTGCAGAGAAACACAAATCTATTACAGACTGCTGTTTCTTCAGTCCCAGCAATAATTCGTTTATCTTCTGTCTTCTCAATTCTCCGTTCAAGTTATTTTATTGTTCAAAATGCCGTGTCTCGTAAGATTATATTCCTTGAGCACCGCCACTTGTTGCAAACACACCGAGCGTACAGGTTTCCCATTCACCTCCGTGAACAAATAGGAATTAGTCAGTTTTTCTTGGAATATCCTGCACTCATTTTTGACATTTTGCTGATGAGGGTGTCACATCAACAGTCTTCGTGGCACGACACCACCACCTCTACGAGCACTGGCCCCTCTTCACGGCGCTCCTTCGCACCCACGTTGTCTAGACCTTCCCTGGACACTACATCGCCCTTGTTCCCCCCCAGACCCCCTTTTCTGCACCTGGAATGAGCCTTTTGGTCCTCTGCACTCCTCATCCCCCGATGTGTCTTCTGAGTGTTTTGTTAATGTTATTGTGATGTCAAAATATGTACCTTGTAATAATAAAAGATAAAAAAAAAAAAACAGTCAAAACGATGGTCCTTTAAGAGCGTTTGGAAAGAGGCGAGTCTTCATTTGTGCTGATCAGGTGAGAGGGGCCACGCACAGAGGCGCTGGAGACGCTGCTATGCTAAACTGCACAGAAAATTACCAATATTTTAATAGAAAATTAAAATATAATTAACATATTTCAATAGAAAAATTAGACGAGGGTCAGATTAAAGGGATAGTGCGTTGTTGTTGTTTTTTTATGTTAATCTGTATGGGTTTCCTTCTAAAAGTTACGTGTGTTGACACCGGCTTACCTCTGACAGTCTCACCTGATCCCGGTTCGGCTCGATTTCTGGAGCCCACGTAAGTAGGTCCGGTAACTTCCCTGGAACATGAAATAAAGCTTGTTTTTCTTCTCAAAACAAAACATTTGCCTAAAAGGTGATATATTTGCGTCCCAAACAGTTGTCCACGAAACATCCAGCAGCGTAGATTGCAATCGCGTATTGCCTCTCTCCACTCGTATCACTGTGCGCATATTAGCTGTATTAGCCTGTTCACTTGTAAACGTCCCCTTACGGCGGACCGCATCTGCCGTACACTTCCGCTAAAGGTTAACAGGCTAATACAGCTAATATGCGCGCAGTGATACGAATCGAGAGAGGCAATACACGATCGCTAACTACGCTGCTGGATGTTTCGTGGACAACTGTTTGGGACGCAAATATATCACCTTTCAGACAAATGTTTTGTTTTGAGAAGAAAAACAAGCTTTATTTCATGTTCCAGGGAAGTTACCGGACCTACTTACGTGGGCTCCAGAAAGCGAGCCGAACCGGGCTGAGCGGAGACTGTCAGAGGTAAGCTGGTGTCAACACACATAACTTTTAGAAGGAAACCCATACAGATTAACATTTAAAAAAAACCAAAAATCCCCGCACTATCCCATTAAAGGTCTTGGAAGGCCGGATCTGGACCCCGGGCTGCATGTTTGACACCCCTGGGCTATACAAAACATTTTTTTCTTCATGTGTAGGTCCATATTAAGGAAGTTAAACTGACCACTGATAACCACAGAGGGCGCTATAGGCCTAAAGGTCTGCTTGAGCGTCTCTCAGGAGGGTGGTGTCATCGATAATAGTTGTAGATACAGATGTGGTGCAGCTCCCTGGACACATGCTAGCTCATAAACACATGAACTCTGGTGTGAGATAATGGCCCCGAGCTAACCGAGCTAATACGCTAACAGGCTAATGCGCTAATGCTTCCTGAGACCATTACACAGAGCTATCAGCGATCTTTATCTTCCAGCCGCTAATGGGCTTCAGAGGGGGGGACACGACGCTAACACGGGAGGGGGATTCTGTTTTTTATAGATAACATCAAACCGGAGCATATGGTCCTCATAACAGCTGTGGTCGGCCGTTTCCCTGTCACTCCTCTGTCTACGCTAAAGTAATAATAAGCCTGCTGATAAAAACTGAAACTCAACCAATCTGCTGCAGTGAAAGGTTTGCGGAGACGCCGTCGTGTAGCGTTTAAATAGACATTTTATATTTTATTTTAATTAGGACAATGCATATTAGTCAACATGTCAACAAACAGCATCAATGTAAATATGCCGGAATTAGCACAAAAACTACTTTACACCTGTTGTCCTAAGGCAAGTCAGAACAGAAGAACATTTAGAGGAACACACAGAAGAGACACAAGTGCAGCAAGTTCACTACAACAGACCATTCTCTGAGTTTAAGAAGAACATCTACCCGTGAGAGCATGTTTGATTATTTTTATTTTTATTATAAGGTTGAGAAGGACCCACAGTTCCTGACATGAGCAGGTAATGGTCAAGCATTGTGCGGTCCTACGCTGTCACAATAGAAAGAGAAAAACACCTGCAGTTCTATCGTTTACCTAAAGTAGTGACCAGTCAGGGTGAACAGACAGAGCGATTATCAAAGGAAAGGAGGAGATTGTGGATCGCCAATCTCAAAGAAAACAATCTCGACAACATTCGCATATGCTCAGCTCATTTCACAGTCGGGAGGTATTTCATACTGTGCATTGTGATTGATAATTTTGAACCAGTTTGTAGCGACCATGTTTACATAAACAAACACCGACTAAACTAGATCCAACGCATAAAGGTTAGTTGTTCATGTTTATTTGCTTCATTAGCCCCTACACTAAATTGTATTACAATGTTAATATTTTAATCTTTGCAAAACCTGAAATATACTCTTACTTAAACAAGTTACACATAAAATACAAGTATGCCGACCTTTGCCATCACAATATGCTTGTCTCCAATTTTCTGCACTTTGTGCTCTCGTACCAGCCACAAACAAACTGGTTGTTGCCTCCAGACCTTTAGAGCTCTGAAGGTCTTGTGCTGTATCAGGGCTCGGGGAGAAGACCAGGTAGTCGGGATCTCTTACAGCAGCAGAATCGACAAATCGCCACTGTCACTGAACAAACTTGAATCCATCTCATACGTATCTTCTTGCCCAATTAATTCGAGTTTTTTCATATAACGCTTCTTTTCTTTGCCTATACAGCTGCTCAGAACGTTTGGATTCCGATGTGGAACGTTTCTTGTGAAATTTAGATTTTTTTTCTGCATGGTTACTATATAAAAACACATTGAATTTTGAGCACGTAAACCCCCCAAGATGGCCGCACATCCAGGTAATCGTCCTGTGTTTCCGGGTTCGTGAAAACGCTCTATTGACTGTAACCTCATTGTTGGTGCTATTCATATTTTTGTAAACATTATCAAGCACTGATATTAATACACATCTGTATGTGTTTATTATTGCAGTTTCACAATGTTGGAACCAGTAAATTTAATTCAAAGATATCCGCTGTCTGTGAAGTTCTTCTGGATCCATACCCATAGCTGTTTGGATAGGACGCCCCTGCCTGTGGCTGGAGTGTCCTGGGTGAGGTTTGGGCGGAGTCTACTGGGAGCACCTGCGCGCAATCTACAGTCAAGCCACTGCTTCAAAGGGCCAGCTCCCCAGCCAGATTGTTCAGTCTCCGAGATGGTGATTTTGCTCTCCGAAGTATTCTCTTTGATTTTGGCCTAGCGGTCCTTTATTTACTACCTCTTTTTTGTTCCCAGAACTCCTGACTCAGACTCCAGCTTTCCGGCTGCCAGCTCTTCCCCGACAAACCTCCTACTTTTCTTTGGACAATAAATCTTGGTTATTTTTTTGCATCTTAGCCGTGAGTCTATGATTTGGGTCCTTCCTTTTGTTGAAGACCTTAAAGGAAAAGTAACATTTTTTTACAATCTGAGCCTTCTTTCGGCAATAAAACAAGTAGTTTTACTCACCCATAGCAGTTTGGTGTCAATTGGAGCAGTATCGCAGAACTTGTGTTGAGCCGTTCTGTTCTACTAATGATCCCGTATCCGTTAGCATGAGTGCTCGGGGCACTGATTTGCGGTGTCCAAATAACACAAACTTTAGCACTTTTCAAATCACAGAAGATCGCTGTGTCAGGGTAGACTTTTAGTAGATTCCAAAACGGCCTGAAACCCGATATCGCAACAGAAAAGTAAAGTTCAGAGCGGTGTTGGCTTCTTTCGGACTAGCGGTGTTTACAAAACAGCTGAGTTCACGCATGCGCACTGTCCTCTCTGATGACGTCATCAAATGAAACTATAGCTGGATATCGGGTTTCAGGCCGTTTTGGAATCCACTAAAAGTCTACCCTGACACAGCGATCTTCTGTGATTTGAAAAGTGCTAAAGTTTGTGTTATTTGGACACCGCAAAGTAATGCCCCGAGCACCATGTTAACGGATACGGGATCATTAGTAGAACAGAACGGCTCAACATAAGTTCTGCGATACTGCTCCAATTGACACCAAACTGCTATGGGTGAGTAAAACTACTTGTTTTATTGCCGAAAGAAGGCTCAGATTGTAAAAAAACGTTAATTTTCCTTTAAACAAGCACAGCATCTAGCAAGGCCATTTACATTAGTGTTGCCTCAATACTAAAATTCTAAACTCAGTTACAATACTAATGAATGAACTCGCTACTCGATACCAATTCTGATACCACAATAGTAAAAACCTCTCTTTATTTAGTCAATAGAATGTGATTTAAACTTTAAATCGTAGTATTTTAGTGGTCCATGGGCGTATATTCGTCTATGTGCGCTTATATTTGTTCTGTATGAGGGAAAGTTTCATTTCTGTCCTGAAATGAGACTTTTTTTAGTCTCGATACCTGCTTAAATGAGTATCTAGTTTCGTGGGTTAGTAGCAGGCAGAAGTAAAAGTGGCCGGGGTGAGATAAGGAAGGAATAAATAATAAAATGAATGCACATTTTCCCAAGTTTCCTCATTTTACATCGACATTTACGTCAACTCCACCAGGATGTCCATGTCCGTATTGTCCGTCTGTCCCCGGCTCTCTGCACCTGACTCTGTGGATCTGTGCATGTTTAATGTGGACATGACTTGTGCATTTATTCTCTTTGTCGTTTTTATTGATTTATTTATTTTTCATGTCCATAATCCAGAGCTTGTGTTTACCTGGAGTAAACATGTCCCCAGACCTCCAGACCTCCTGTGTTCTCTTCACTGGGAGATTCAGACATTTGGAGTCGAGCTATAGAATGTAAATTATTACCAGGTACTACTGAAGTACTAATGTCAAATACTGCTACTCAAGTGAAAGGAGCTGTAGGAAAAACTTCCAGGACAAGACATTTGGTTTATAATTTGAGAAAAAAACTAAATCATTTCTGAAAGTGTGCCCACAGCTGGCTTTGAAAGATGGGTCAAATGCAGAAAACTTTATTGTGAAATGGGGAGAATAAAGTGTACGGTCATGGGATGAGATCACTAGGAATGACTCAAGCTAATTTTTTAATTAATCTTTATTATTATTCTGGTTGGGTTGAGGCCATTTTGACCTCCTAAACTCAAAATTTTCAGGTCTAGAGAAAAAATAGTTTTTAAGTCCATGAGAAAAAAAATCTCAGAATTTGCTCGTCGGTGCCACCTATGGGGCTCAAAAGATTTTATTTGTCCAAACTATGGCCCGTGGGCCAAATGCGGCCCTCAGACAAATTTTTCTTGGCCCTCAGGCTTCCAGGTGAATTGGCCCAAATTACCTTGAGCAGAACTTTTGACTGCAAGTTTTTTTTTTTAATCTACCTTGATAAGGAAATATTTAATATTTATTGTGTGGTTTTGAGGGTCTTGGCATGAATAAAGAACTGAAGCTTATTCTAACGTGTTAAACATGCAGATATTTCAATGACTGACTGTCCTGAGCACCAGTCTATGGCCCTCTGCTTCGTCTGTGTTTAGATATATGGCCCTTGATGAAAAAAGTTTGGACACCCCTGTTGTAGACAAACACAATTTGTCACATCCTTGGCATAAAACAGAACAAAAAAATGTACCTCTGTTTGCAACTGTGTCGCCGTGGCAACGTCCAACATCTGTTGAATGTATGACAATCTGAGGTGGGTAGTACTCAGTAACATTTACCTGATTAACTTTTTTCTGCCCCTATGACGAGAAACAGAAAGGCCAGTTATGTCGCCCGGATTGGCGAGTGTCGAACACCCACAGCCTGAAGGAGCGACGTGGGGCCGTCCTCCCGTGGACCCACCACCCGCAGGAGGATCCACAGGGGCTGGTGCAGGAGATCTGTGCGGCAGATCTGTTTAGACTGTTGCCCCCGGGACCTGAACCCAGATAAGCGGAAGAAAATGGATGGATGGAATTTTTTTTTTTTTTTTAAAGAACTTGTACTTTTCAGAGTACTTTTCTAGCAGCATACTTTTATTCCTACTTACCTAATAAACTATACAGTTTAAAGTTACATAGTGCACCTTTTAAGTCATTTTAAATGAATATTGTGATTTAAAATGTCGAGATTAAAACATAATGATCCACAGATGTCATCGATTATAACTACAGAGCAGACACAAGAACAATAGGTCTGCTGTAAAGACCCGTATGTATATATTTTTTATTTAAAGACATACCTGGAGTGGTGTTTTGTTTCATTCACACGTTTAACACACAAACTCAGCATATTTAGATTGTGCTGTCAGGCAATTAAAAAAATGTCTATCAAATTAATTACAGGACTTGTAATTAATCTAATTAATCGCATAGAGAGATTTTTTTTCCCGTTTCAGTCTTTGGCTCGCTCTCTTTCACTCTGTACACGTTACCTCCACTGTAACCAAGACAAGACTGCTGACAGACCTGCAGAGTGCACCTGTATACCCCCATCCCCCTCCCACATTATGTAACATTCTTTCAAAAGCTCATTTAAATCATTCCACTATTAAATGGCGAATATTTCTGGTGCCAAAAGGTGAGCACGTACAGTAGCTTTCATGCAACGTCAATAAATAATATACAAAGCTTCAAATATACAGAGAATACAAATAATTGCCCGTGCAAATTACTCACGGCTCACATGACCCCCGGAACCGCAAAAGTGGAAGATTTAAACTCCAGGTGCAGATGTGCCCGGGTTTGTCAGATCGCTCCACGGGAGGAGGGAGAAGGCGGCAGCGTGAGGGGAAATGAACGATCGATTTTAGCGCGATTTGGAAGGGCAAAACTGGCGCTTCTAAGTGTGCACCCTGAGTCACGGCAAAACACGCTGGAGAGGTTATGGGGAATTAGTTTATGGTTGATAATGAAAAGGGTTCGGCGCGCGGAGCAGCAGATACATAAACGGGCGCACGCGTCTTCACGTGCTCTCCCCGAGGACAACGCTCCGTCACATTTTTATAAATAAACTTGTCGTTCAAAGGCCCCGCACGCCAAATTTAAAATGCGCGCGCATCGAATCGCCGCTCATAATTAATTGCGTTAATTTTTATAACGTGTTAATTCGCAGCGTAATTAATTAATCTAATTAACGCGTTAAACTGACAGCCCTAATTTAGATCTTTAGTTCTTTTCTCAAACTGAAAACACTCTGTTGTGATGATGTTATGTGGTTATACAGGAAGAGCTTTGCGTTTTTAAACTCCACACACCTTCACTAGAATCATTTGGATCATTTCAGCTCTGGAATTGTCACTCTCTACTGAACTAAAGGTAAAAGGAGCTGTTAAACTACAACTTCATGACATCACAAGGTAGAACAGAACATTTTGAGCCTTAGAGATGTATGTATGATGATGACTAATAAAAGAGTTAATCAAACATGTGTGATTCAAACAAAACACAACTCCAGCTCTGTTTTTTATATGGCTTAAAGCTCACAAGAGTCAATTTAGTACAATATCCTCCTGGGACCTGAAGAAAAAAAGTGTATCTGAATTTTTATTATTATTATTATTATTATTATTATTATTATTATTTAAATTTTCGATTTGGAGGTAAATGAACACCTTTACATTTTGTTAATTTTATTTGTATTCAAAATAATATTTGTAACGTGTCCTGCGTAATGGACGTCAGGGACATTTTGGTGTTAAATCCATGTGAAGTTAACAACCTCACAAAAACCTTTTTTTTTGATGACCAACATCTCTGACAAGCTTCTACAGTCACGTTAAATAGTTTTTAGTCTCCCTTTTAATTTCTTATTTATGTATTTATTTATTTTAGTATTTTTTTATTTATGTTTATGTATTATTTATTTTGTATTAATTAACGAATTTATTTTTATTTATTTATTTATATTAGTATTTTTTAATTTATCTTTACGTACTGTATTTATTTTCTATTTATTTATTTTTATTTATTTGAAAATGTATTTTTATTTTTTATATATTATTTATTTTCTATTTATTTTTATTTATTTATTTTTGTATTTTTTAAATTTATTTTTATGTACTGTATTATTTATTTTCTATTTATTTTTAGTTTTTTTTTGTATATTATTTATTTTCTATTTATTTTAGTATTTTTTTTTTTTTATAGTTATTTTTATGTATTATTTATTTTGACAGACTAGTTAACTCAATGTCCACTATAAAGGACACAAATGAATGGGCGGGTCTCAGGAGGATATTGGACCTTTAAGTAATATTATTTTGAAGTAACGTTACTCTTACGTGAGTACAATTTTAGCTCCTCTACTGAAAACCTGAAAAAATGACTCGAGTAAAGTACATTTGTTATATTTTAATCTCCTTGTACCGCCGTAAACTAATATTTACCCTTCGTTTGATTGGTCTTAAAGTCCCTCTCAAGCAGGAAGCCGTCCTCGCTCTGCTGAAGGCCCATAACTCAGCCAGCCGTCGGCGTGCACACCAGCGCCGCCCTAATGGATTACCCCCGTTTATGCAATCAGCAGTATTTTTTAATTATAGTTATTTATCGCGCGCGCATGTGTGATTGACGAGCGCTGAGCTGGCCCCTGGACTCACTGTGGACTGTGCGAAATGCTGACGGAGGGGCTTAAGCTGGAGTCAAACCAAAGGGCCCCATATACACTCAAGGACTCGATGGGAAATGTCATAAATACAGAATTATTTATTATTATTTCAGACTGTAAGTTATTAACGTTCAGGTGGATTTTACTGTAAGAATATTTGGCCAATGCATTTGACCCATCAATCAGTCTGTCCGTCAAATAACTGTACTTCTCGTGGTACTTTCTCTAGCAGTATACTCATATTTACTCCTATTTAAGTAATATTTTTATTAAAGTAACAGCACTCTATTTTTAGTAAAGGTTTTGGTTCCTCTTCCCACTGTGACAAAAAATTTCTGTGGACAATATGAAATACAGCGGTCTCTCGTTTATCGCTGTGGTTACGTTCTAAAAATAACCCGCAATACGCGAAATCTGCAAAGTAGTCAGCGTTATATTTTACAATGATTCTACATGTTTTAATCAATCAATCAAATGTAACACAAAGGGCCTTACAGTGATTAAAAACAATCCGACATTTCCTTTCCAATACTAAGATACATGCTGCTACTACTACTACTACTACTACTACTACTACTACTACTACCCTAAATTTAATACCATCACTGCATCGCAAGTATGACTGCTACATACTGCTATGTGCTAATACTGCTAACAAGTAGTATAATTTCTACCTTACCGCCTCTAATAATGATAATTACCACCACACTAGAACTGCATACTATTTATGGCAATGGTTCAATATACCTAAAATCGATCAGTCAATCAAAAGTTTATATATAAAGCACTAATCATACAAAACAGCAACACAACCCGACACCACACAACCAAACAACCCAAACAGCAGCGCGCACACACACACACACCTTTTTTTTTTTTTTTTTTTTTTTTTTAATCAAAGACCAAGCTAAACAGGTGGGTCTTGAGCCCACTCTTAAAAACATGAACGTTCTCTGCAGCCCTGAGCTCCTCCGGCAGTTCCATAGACGAGGGCCGTAGTCCTGAAAAGACGCCTCTCCGTGAGTGTGTGTCCTGACTTTGGGAATGACCAGGAGCTGCCGGAGGAGCGCAGGGCCCGTGAAGGTTCATAAGGTAAAAGCAGTTCTGAAAGATAAGAAGGTTCAAGACCATTAAGACATTTAAGGCTGTAAACGCCTCACCACACACATTCTACACTTTTCTCAGACTGGCATTAACATTTTCTCACATTTCTCTCTCGTTTAAACACTCAAACTTTTGTAGATTAAACAAAGAAAATTAATAGTGATGCGTGTATTTTACAGTTCCTCTGACCGGGCCTCTTCGTCCTGGCACCGCTCCACCTCGGTGCAGGTTCTTTTTCCAAGTGAAGAACATGGTTATGGGGAGTTGTTGGCGCTTTTGTTTTTCTTTTGGACGAGAAGATTCTTATAAACAGACATGCCACCTTTGATTATATTTGAGAATTGGGTTTCATCGACATTGTGGGTTTTGTCGGGGAGAAAACTTGCAAATATACAGCACTTCAGAGTCACACGGAGATCGAACATTTATATAAATTTGGCTGAACACATTCTGTACTGTACAGGAGACACAGCATAGAGGAGAATGACGGACAAATCGGCAAAGGTCTACAGTCCCTTAGCCAATCAGGACGCAGAACACAAGGCGTATTGATACACTATAACACATACACTATAAAAAATAAAAAAATCCACGAAATAACGAGGCCGCGAAAGGTCAACCGCGATATAGCGAGGGACCACTGTAATTTGGACATTTTTGTTCCTTACACTGTTCCATCAGATATGATTTAGTTTGTCTCATTTTTGTGTCTCATTTTTGTGGGTCATTCAAAAAGTTCTAAGACAAATTAAAAAACAAATAATTTTTCTACATAACATCCACCTAAGTCAGTACACTTCAGCGAGCGATGTTTCCACCGAAAAATTCCTTCTTGATAGAATTCTGGAGCTTGTCTAGTCAACCAGGTCACAACCTCCCTCTTCGCTTCAAGTATGGACTGAAATCTTGTTCCTTTTAAATGTTCCTTCAACTTTGGAAATAGGAAAAAAACATCCATAAACATTGTGCAAATCTTCAATCATTTCTTTAGGTTTCCATTGAAGTTTTGTTAGAAATTTAATGTTTACTCGGACTTCAGATTGGCTCATTTTGGAGGGTCAAAAAAGTGGGTTGTGCCATATGTAACGCAACTCTTTGATTAACAAAGCTAGAATGCCGAAACTTGTCAAATGTGTTTATAAGTCATCAGTGGTACGATTCAAGGTCATTTTGTTGAACTAGTTCGACTCATTTTGAATTTATGGCATTTGTCTTAGAACTTTTTGAATGACCCTCGTACGTGTTGTGCATTCTTTCTTCGCAGCCATGATTTTGTCTGACTTTTCCGGCAACAATCGCTATTTATGACGGCGTCGGTGCCTCCTGCCACTTCTGGGTGAAATCCCTGGCGAAAACTCCCGCGCATGCGCAGTACGCCAATCCGATCCGATATCGTGCACAAGGCGGCACCGAGCGGATTACCATCGGCCTAAACCAGGGGTTCCAATCGGATTCGGGAAACCAATCCCTATACGATCCTTAGCCTGTGCACATGAATTCGATACGATCCCAATCCGTTTGCAGTCAGATTACACTCGTCCATGTGCACGCAGTGAATGTGTGTGTGAATGGATGAGTGGTTCCTTAAGAAAAGCGCTTTGAGTGTCTTGAAGGTGGAAAAGCGCTGTATAAAAACGTGACCATTTACCAAGAAGGTTCAGGGTTCGAGCCCCAGGCCTTTCTATGTGGAGTTTGCATGTTCTACGTGTGTCTGGGTGGGTTTCCTCTGGGCACCCTGGATTCTCCCATCAACACAAAACATGCACAATAAAACAAATACTCCAGCTAACGTAAACCTGACCAAGACGAGCTCAAGATCTAGAGATGGGTCCCACTGCCCCAAACACACAGAAGGATGAGTCAAATGCAGAATACACATTTCTTTACAGGGACAATAAAGTGTTCTTATACCTTTTTTATTGTATTATTTAATGTTTTGTACAATTAAATTAACTGATCAGATGAAATTGCTCTTACTTGAGTCATTTCTTGGACCACTACTTTATCTTGTGTACATTTGGAATACAGGTGGAGTAAAATAATCTTTATAGTAAGTACCAGTTACAAGGTTTTTTGACATATCCATGTAAAAACAGTGGCACATGAGTCATTATGTGTTAATCTCTGAGTTTTCATTCCAGTGTGTTTGCTTCAGGCCTATTTTCATAAACACCACTAAACCCTGATAGAAGCAAAGCAGCGTGAGAGGAATACTGAACACTTTAAATGACAAAAATCAGCTCGAGCTCACAGACACGCTCAGGAAATAATAATACATTTTATTTATACAGCTCTGGAAAAAAAATAATAGACCACTGCTGATTTTTTTTTCTGAAATCAGCATCTCTACATGTATTACAGCCATTTCATTCCAGCGTCTGTTGAATTCCAACACAAACACAAAGCTGAGCTACTTCAGTTTTTGCCCCAGGAGTGGAATAAAGTCACCCAAGAACAATGTGAAAGACTGGGACTAAACCAGGTCTGAACCAAGATTAAAGCAGGTTTAAACTAGGACTAAACCAGATCTAAACCAGGACTATACTAGGATTAAATCAGGCCTAAACTTGGACTGAACCAGGAATAAACCAGGTTAAAACAAGGACTAAACCAGGATTAAACTAGTGCTAAACCAGATCTGAACCAAGACTAAACCAGGTCTAAACTAGGACTAAACCAGATCTGAACCAAGACTAAACCAGGTTGAAACTAGGACCCAAGAACCATTGTGAAAGACTTGTGGAGAGCATGCCAAGATGCATGAAAGCTGCGATTAAAAATAAGGGTTATTGCACCAAATATTGATTTCTGAACTCTGCTCAAGTGTTGTGACAAAGAGGGCCTTTGTCCCTGTATTCTCACATTAATTTTAATTAATTAATTTTTCCATATTCAACTAAACTGCTAAATGCATGAAAAGTCCCTCAGTCGTCCAGGTAGAATCCATGATAAAAGGAGCAAGGACAAATTGAACTTCTCCTTTTATCATAAACTGCTAAATAAAATTATCCCGGGTTTGTTTTATTTAGTTTTGTTTAGTTAATCACCACACACTGAAATTACTTTAAATTATTTTATTTGGTTAAATTTGGTACATTTGGTCAAACACCTCACTTACCTGCTTACCTGTTACTCCACATGGTCTGGAGACAAAAAAGGGGGCGTGTCCTGAGGCTGCCATATCTATAGCCTCTCGGGGGGAGGTTTGGGCCAAACCATGTGGAGGGGGGAATTGGTGTCAGTTCCTTTTGTTTGTTGGGTTTTGTATACAGTGGTCCCTCATTTATCGTGGGGGTTACGTTCTAAAAATAACCCGCAATAAGCGAAATCCGCGAAGTTATTCTACATGTTTTAAGGCTGTAAACGCCTCACCACACACATTATACGCTTTTCTCAGACTGGAATTAACGTTTTCTCACATTTCTCTCTTGTTTAAACACTCACACTTTCGTAGATTTTTAACAAAAAAAATGTATTAATAGTGACGTGTGTATTTCACAGTTTCTCTGATCGGGCGTCTTTGTCCTGGCGCTGCTCTGCCTCAGTGCAGGCGTCGTTTCTTTTGGGCGAGAAGATTCTTATAAACAGACATGCCACCTTCGATTATATTTGAGAATGTTTCGTTGACATTGTGGGTTTTGTTGAGGAGAAAACTTGTAAACATACAGCACTTCAGAGTCACACTGCGAGCGATCGAACATATATATAAGTCTGGGTGTCCGGCTGGATACGCGAAGGGAGCAGAGACATGAGTCACTGGATCAGGAAGCGGCTCTTTTTGGGTCTGCTGAAGCCAGTGCTGAGTCTGTCCCTGGTTTTCACATCCTTCCTCACGCTCCACTGGCTCGCAGAGAAGGACGCACTGGGTACTCGCAGCCCCAGGTGAGACGCACGGCCTCGCGCTGGTCATGCTGCTCTATCACGGATTTGACCACGATGAGCAGTTGCACGTGTCCGCGCGCACACTTCTCCGGGTGGCTAATGCGCTTCGGGAAGTAGCGGCAGTGTTTCTGCAGAACGAACTGGTGGAACCTGGAGTCCAGGGACAGATTAGCACTGACTTCAGCAGACCCAAAAAGAGCTGTTTCCTACGGATCCAGTGACTCATGTCTCCACCCCTTGTGTATTCAGCCGGACTCCCGGAGCTGTGCCTCCCCCGCGTCCCCCCTCTATAACATCTATATAAATCTGGCAAACTGAACACATTCTGTACTGTACAGGAGACACGGAGGAGAAGGACTGACAAATCAAAGGTATCAAAGGTATCAAAGGTATCAAAGGTATACAGTCCCTTAGCCAATCAGGACGCAGAACACAATGTTGATACACTATATCTGTATTTGATTTTGATGTTTGTAGATTATTGACTACAGCTCGGCATTCAACACCATAATCCCCTCCAAACTGGTCTCTAAGCTCACCGCCCTGGAGACGTCCATGGGACTTCCTCACCAACAGGCCACAGGCGATGAGGCTCGGCAGCCACCTCTCCTTCACACGTGTCCTCAGCACTGGTGCACCCCAGGGCTGTGTTCTCAGCCCTCTCCTGTACTCCCTGTTCACCTATGACTGTACCACCAGGCACAGCAACAACATCATCCTCAAGTTTGCCGACGACACCACCATCCCAGGCCTCATCACTAACAACGACGAGAGCGCCTACAGAGACGAGGTGAAATCACTGACCAGCTGGTGTCAGGGAAATAACCTCTCTCTGAACGTCAGCAAAACTAAGGAAATGATCGTGGACTTCAGGAGACAGTGTGTAGACCAGCATCCCCCCAACTTCATCAACAACGCTGCGGTGGAGCAGGTCAGCAGCTTTCAAGGAAAAGTAACGTTTTTTACAATTTGAGCCTTATTTCGGCAATAAAACAAGTTGTTTTACTCACCCATAGCACTTTGGTGTCATATGGAGGATTTCCGGAGATGTTTTAGATTTGCCTTAGGCTAACGCCGTTATGCCCCGTGCGGGCTCCAAATAACACAAACTTTAGCACTTTTCAAATCATAGAAGCTCGATGTCTTTAGTCTACAATTTCGTTTGGTCAAAAGCAGCCTGTAATCCGAGATTTATCCATAGTTTCGAGTAGATGAGGAGGCCAGTGCGCATGTGCAGAGTGTGCTCTCAGCTCCCGGGACCCAAACATGAAACGCAAAGCTGTAAACTATGGATAAATCTCGGATTACAGGCCACTTTTGAGTCAAACGAAATCGTAGGTTAAGACATCGAGCTTCTATGATTTGAAAAGTGTTAAAGTTTGTGTTATTTGGAGCCCGCACGGGGCATATTACATGCTCGGGGAATGCCCCGAGCTATGGCTATAAGCCGCACTAGGGTAACGGCGTTAGCCTAACGCTAATCTAAAACATCTCCGGAAATCCTCCATATGACACCAAAGTGCTATGGGTGAGTAAAACAACTTGTTTTATTACCGAAATAAGGCTCAAATTGTAAAAAAAACGTTACTTTTCCTTTAAGTTCCTTGGGGCACACGTCACTGAGGACCTGTCCTGGACACTACATACAGACACTGTGGTTAAGAAAGCCTGACAAAGACTCTACTTCCTCAGGAAGTTGAGGAAGTTTGGTATGAACAGCAGCATCCTCACAAACTTCTACAGGTGCACCATCCAGAGCCTGCTGACGGGCTGCATCACAGTGTGGTATGGGAACTACACCGTTCAGAGCTGCAAAGCACTACAGAGGGTGGTGCGAGCGGCAGAGGACATCACTGGCAGCAGTCTCCCCTCCATCCAGGACATTTACCACAGCAGGGGTCTGCGTAAGGCACGCAGCATCACTAAGGATCATACTCATCCGGCACAAGGACTCTTCCGTCTGCTCCCCTCTGGTAGACGATACAGGAGCCTGCCAGCATGCACAAAAAAGACTCAAAGACAGATATTACCCCCAAGCTGTCAGACTACTGAACTCTCAATAATACTGCACTAAACTACTTTTCATTATGCATATGTTTACTGCTGCTGCTCTGTATGAATATATCATGTTTGTCACTACCTCACTGTAAACTACTGTTACCTGTGCAATAATCTGTGTGCAATATTTATACCATACTATGTGCAATACGAAATCCACATGCACGTGTCTCACGTGTCTCCAGGCAAATAAAAAACTGCATCTCGCATTGCGTAGCTCGTTCGCGGTCCAAACTCTCTGGGCGTGATTTTCAGAGACGGTGGGTAGACATCCAGAAGGGGGTGGAAACCTTTCCCCGAGTGTGACGTCAAAAATTTCCCTTGTTCAGAATCGCCCATTTGAGCTGTCTTTTTTTCAAATGCGGAAAAGGATCGCAAATGCTCAGTTTACACATTTCACAACTTTTAGCCATGGGGGGCGGCTAAAGAGGGTAGGGGAGCTCACATTAACCTTCAAAAACCTCAGAAAGTGAAAATTTCATGCCATGGGACCTTTTAAACCTCAAAAATATGTATTTATTAATTACTTAATTAATTAATTAATTTATTTGATAGGGACAATGCACATTAATGAACATAAGTATAAAACAAATGTAAATATGCCGAATTTTAGCATACAAAACAACATACAAAACAAGCAGCACAAACAAAAGTCTATCAAAATGACTGGTTGGTTTTCAGCCATAGTTTGAGTTGTGTTTTAAAAGTGATCAGTGTAGAGCTCTCCTGTATGTGCAGAGGAAGTCTGTTCCAGATGTTAGTGGCCCTCACAGAGAGAGTGTTCTGACCAAAGGCGGTTCTTCTGTGGGGGACCTCACAGTCTCCTCTGGAGGAGGCCCTGGTTCAAGGACCACTTGATGTTTTAGGTTTGAAAAAGACAGACATGGGGGGGTGGGGTTAGTCCATGTAGCGCTTTGTAAATGAAGCATACATACTTAAAATGTATAAAATTTTTCAAAATTTAAAAGATTGTACTTTACATACATGAAATGAATTAGGTTTTTGGTCAAAAACTTTAAGGTCGTTTTCACACCTGCCTTGTTTGGTTCGTTTTAAACGAACCAGAGTTCGTTTGCTCCTTTGATTCGGACCTTTTGGGCTGGTGTGAATAAAAACCAAAAGTCTCGATCCGGAGCAAACAAGCGGACCGAGACCACCTAAAAAGGTCGGTCTCGGACCGGTTCCATACGAATCCTGGTGCGGTTCGTTTGAGGTGAGAATGCAGACCGGACTCGATCCGACACAAGTTGGCTTTTTTGTACTTGACGAGCTCCCGTCGTAGTTTGAGCATTATGGGAAACCGAGGCTTACGAAACTAAACTAAACGAAACAAAACGAAACTTACGAGGTTTACTTACGTTTTGCGTGACGAGCAAGAGTCAGAACTTGATGTGCGCACGAGCGCTGTCCTCCGTAGTTGTCTTGCCCTGTCTTCGTCATTTGGAAATTGATTGTAAAATAGTGTAAACCTCACGATGCTGCTCAAACATTTGTGCAAACTGTAAAAACTGAGCAAACCATATCGCTAAGGCTAGATTGAAAAGAGCACGTAACACCATTATTCTCCTCCTTCCGGGTTTGGACACCGACAGGGCTCATTCTGTCCAATGGCTGAGCGACCTCAGCACATGTGCTTTTGTTTATAGATGTTAGTTCGCTTGGGGAAAAACTGCAGTGTGAAAACGAACCGCACCAAAATAAAAAAACATTTAAACAAATTTGGTCCGGACCAAAGCAAGTGAACTATCGGACTTTCCTGGTGTGAAAACGACCTAAGAGATTTTTTAAACAGTGATTCAGATACCTAGAAAAACAGGCGTTCTGACTGTGAGCGGGGTCGGTTCTCCACAGATCCGACCTGTAACTTCTTGTTCTGGTCTGGTTTGGTCTCCATGAAGATAGAAAGGTTTAATACCATACTGTGAAACATTCCAGACAACGCAATAACATCATGGAGAAAATCATTTCAGAGATTTTGCAATTAACAAAATGTTAAATCGTGATTCACCTGCTAATCACGATTTAACATTTTGTTCATTGCAAAATTAACGTTGATCTTAAACGGCTTAGAGAGAACCGGGTCCATTAACACTCTGCAGAAGTGAGAAGCCCTTCCTCTTCATACTGGACATAACAAGCTGCAGATTTTGAATTACGTTTTTCTGTTGCTAAAAATGGAGAAGGAGAGAGTTTGCAGCTGGACTGTAATGTGCATTAAGTAAGCATTAAACAACAACAAAACAACAAGAGTTTTAACACACTCGTGAAGTAGTGTTCCTCGTCGAAGTGCGTTATGCAAGTTTAATGCGCTGCTGCCACTACTAACTGAAATGTCTCACTTGTGAACGTGAAAAGCCTGTTCCCTGTCTGTAAATGTCTCACATTAGACTATGTCCACACTGCAGGGCTTAATGCGTAATTCCGATTTTTTTGTGAAATCCAATTTTTTTGTGAGGCCGTTCACATTTCCAATTAAATTCGACTTGTGTGTGATCTCCAGTGTAAACGTTAAACACCCCAAAAAGTGTCCCGCATGCGCCTTGGAAGACACGACGACGTCACGTGCAGCGAGCGTGCTCAATGTTTACGGAAGTCGCCTAAAGTTGCTGTCGTACCGGAGCCAGAACATGTACAGCTTATTTGTTTTAAAGAGGAAACGGAGAAAGAAGGACAAGGTTTTTGGCCACGGCGTTTTGTGGGGCAGAGGCAGCACTGCTAATACTGCTAATACAGCTAATATGCGCGCAGTGATACGACTCGAGAGAGACAATATGCGACCGCAATCTACGCTGCTGGATGTTTCGTGGACAACTGTTTGTGATGCAAATATATCACCTTTCGAACAAATGTTTTGTTTTGAGAAGAAAAAACAAGCTTTATTTCATGTTCCAGGGAAGACCTACTTACCTACGTGGGCTCCAGAAAGTGAGCCGAACCGGGATCAGCTGAGACTGTCAGAGGTAAGCCGGTGTCAACACACGTAACTTTTAGAAGGAAACCCAAATTTTAAAAAACGCACTATCCCTTTAAACTCCGTATTACTCCTCCTAGACACTTGGCTGGGCCCTGGATGTGGCAGCGGTCCGGGTTTAGTCTTGTTTTGCTTACGCTTGTTCCGACGCGATTCTAAACAGGCGGTACATGCTGGATCCCTGTCCGTTAGCATCTGAGCTAATATTATGCTAACCTGCGCTGTGTACTGGCTTTACTCCGCGAGGATGTGAGCAGCGAGTCAACAACACCAGATGCTCCAGACGTCTCCGCAAACAGACGAAGGAGAAACAACGGCTGGCGCTGGGTACACAGGCGGAGAGCAGACGGTAGAAGAAGACCTCTGCGTGTAAACAGGAAGCAGATGTTAGCGCGGCGTGGTAGCGGCGCAGCTACACTGTGTACGTCTATGTTACTATGGGTCGTATGGAAACAAACTTGAGAAAACAGGGCTGAGAACAATAAAGCCGGTCTGTGCGGGGCAGTGGCACAGTTAGAGCAAGAAACAACAATAGACTAAAAACAAGTGGACGAAGTGACAAATGAAGCTCACTGAGGCTAGCAGTTATAGGGGTGAATTTGGAGCAGCGTTTCATATTAGGAATAGATTTACATACAAGATGGCAAAATAAAAACACTAGGATCATGTAGAGCAATTTAATACAAAACAATATAAAGGGAGAATTAACGTTTTGTACAATCTGAGCCTTATTTCGGTAATAAAACAAGTTGTTTTACTCACCCATAGCACTTTGGTGTCATTTGGAGCATTTCCGGAGATGTTTTAGTTTAGCGATCTCCGTAACGTGAGTTCTCGGAGCATATGTTTGCCGTCTCCAAATAACACAAACTTTAGCACTTTTCAAATCACAGAAGCTCAATGTCTTAGTCTACACTTTCGTTTCAGTCAAAGGTGGCCTGTAATCCGAGATTTATCCATAATTTACAGCTTTGCGTTTTCATGTTTGGGTCCTGAGAGAGAAATAAACTGACTCCGCACATGCGCACCGTCCTCCTCATCTACTCGAAATTATGGATAAATCTCGGATTACAGGCCACTTTTGACTGGGTGGGTGAGTAAAACAACTTGTTTTATTACCGAAATAAGGCTCAGATTGTAAAAAATGTTAATTCTTCTTTAAGACCAAAATGATGAGGCGCACAGCTCTAATTACACAGGGGAGACAGTTCTTCATTGTAAAGTCACTTGGAGCCAGAGAAATTCAATTTGTCAACTGTTGACAAATTGAATTTCTCCTTTTGCCATGGATTCTACGTGAACAACTGAGGGATTCTTCACAAAACCCGGAGCCAGAGTCAATGGAGCCGGATCCCCCCATGCTCACTTCCAGTTTGGAACACGACAGCTACACTGCCTGATAAAAGTATTAGGACGATTGTGTATTTCTGAACTTTCATAAATAATGATAAGACGTATTGGTAATGACAACAAATCAAGTTATTGATATATTAAAGCAAATTTCATCATGTGTAAAGGCATATTATTGCAAAAATGTAACAATATCAAGTTAAATAGTTTCATCAAAATAACCACCTTTGGCCTTAAAGGGATAGTGCAGTTTTTTTTATGTTAATCTGTATGGGTTTCCTTCTAAAAGTTACGTGTGTTGACACCGGCTTACCTCTGACAGTCTCAGCTGATCCCGGTTCGGCTCGCTTTCTGGAGCCCACGTAAGTAGGTCCCCGGAACATGAAATAAAGCTTGTTTTTCTTCTCAAAACAAAACATTTGTCCGAAAGGTGATATATTTGCATCCCAAACAGTTGTCCACGAAACATCCACCGTGATATCATCAGCGTGAGAAATGCCATGTGTGGCGTGTGAACACGTCGAATTGCGTATGTCACACTCTCAATGCGTGAGACTTGAGAGCCCTGCCTTTCGGACAAATGTTTTGTTTTGAGAAGAAAAACAAGCTTTATTTCATGTTCCAGAGAAGTTACCGGACCTACTTACATGGGCTCCAGGCCGAAACGAGATTAGCTGAGACTGTCAGAGGTAAACCAGTGTCAACACACGTAACTTTTAGAAGGAAACCCATACAGATTAACATAAAAAAAAACAAAAACAAAAAAACAAAAACGCACTATCCCTTTAATCCCAGCTTTACAATTTCTGCCTGTCCTTTCAGTCATGCATATGGGGGGATTCGAGAACTCTATGAGTTGATTTTAAAATATTATTAATTGAGTGTTCAAACTATTATTTTCATAATGAAAGGATGCTATGAAAACATGAGTAATATTCATCCACAAATGGATTTGCACACAATGATTTGAAAATATGAGAATATGTGATAATATAATTGGATAAATTATAATTGAATGCAATGAAATAATATTAAGTACACCACATTTAAATAATGCTCGATACAGCATCACAAATTATGCCATCGTCCTAATACTTTTGTCAGGCAGTGTAGCGCAGGTTAACGACAGCTAGCGGGTTCTTCTTGAGTTCTTTTTAAAGACAATACAGTAGGTAGATGTAAAAACAACGTCGGTGTGTTTGTCTGTCGTGCCAGCAAACCCAAAAAACACTAGTTCGATTCAATAAATGTCAGAACAATTATCAATGAAACACAGTAATTTTGCGACTTTATATTTAAACTCCTAGGACCCGAACTCTTGCATGACATGCTTTATTTATTTCTTTGTTTTTTGGACTGTGTTTGCAGTCATCAGGTCCCAAAGAATTATCTTTTTACAAGATGTAGTGTCTGAGAAAATGATGTCCACATATGAGGACATTCACAATTGAATAATAATTTGCAAAAACTATTAAGTGCCTGAACACGGCAACATTTTTCCTGTGTGTAAAAAGAAAATTAAAAACAACAATTATAGTTCATTTGAAGTGCTGCCAACAGGTGCAGGAAGACATATGTCTTTAACAAAAACAAAAAACAAAAAAAAACATTCTGAACATTCTAAACTCTTCAAAATATTCTAAACTGAACATTTTACCATTGTTGCTGTTCTAAACTGTCCACCTATGTGTGAAAGGCTTTGTAACAGTCTAACAGTGTGTTGTCGTAGGAGGATACATGTCCTTTATCAATCAATCAATCAATCTTTACTTATATATCCTATATTTATTTATTTTTATTTCTAATTTATATATATTTATATTTATAATTTATATATATATATATATATATATATATATATATATATATAATTTGTTATGTATTATTATTATTATTATTATTATGATGTATTTATTTATTTTTATTATTCTTTTTTTTTACCATAGTGCAGCCACAAACTAGAGTCTACCTCAAAACTTAAAAGATGTCCACTATAAATGACACAAATGAATGGGCGGGTTTCAGGAGGATAAAGCGCTTTACAACACCATTGGTGACCAAAGTGCTTTCCAATTAAAAACAGATAATACAACAATATAAAAGACAGAACAGTATACAGAATGCAACAATGTAAACAATAAATAGTAAAACACACAGTGCAGAAAAATTACGTGCCACAAACTACTAAGTATTAAAAGCCATTTTGAATAAATGTGTTTTGAGCCTAGATTTAAAAAGGTTAAAATCAGTGATGTTATGAAGCTCAAAGGGCAGATTGTTCCACAGTCTGGGACCAACCACAGAGAACGCTCCATCACCCCAGTGTTTGAGCCTGGCTCGGGGGACTTCCAAAACAAGTTGGTTATTTGACCTTAAAGTGCGACTTGATTTTCGGACAGATAAAAGCTCAGTCAAATAACATATCATTTAAAGAGGGGCTATTATTCTGTTTTAGATGTCGTCCATGCATGTTTGCGTATGTTTGCAATCTCTCCTGGGCCCTATTCGAATCCTCTACTTTTGTAAGATTCTGTCCAATACTCCGCCCACAGGCCTACGTCACCCAGGCTCCCACGTGACAACTCTCCTTAAATATACAAAAACATGATACAAAACAATACACTACAACAGGCATGGGCAAACTATGGCCCGGGGGCCATATGCGGCCCGTTAAGCTTCTTAATCCGGCCCACCGAACTTGAAGAAATTATATTAATAAACCTTGTTAATGTTTTAATTTCCCTGCAATTCTGGCGTTTTCCAATAGCTGACGCACTAGATACATTGATCTTTGTTGAGGTGCAGCGTTTTGCTCCACATTTGTGCTTTACTCTTTGACCCCTCAGCCCTCCTGTAAAGATGAGCAGAGCTAAGAAAAGAAAGAAAAGAAAAGTGGACAGAGAATGTCGAGTGTTTAGTAAGGAGTGGACAGGTAAATATTTTTTCACCAAATACTTATCAGCTGCTGTATGCCTGATATACCAAGAGACTGTAGCGGTTTTTAAAGAATATCAGGCATCACTTTGCCACAAAACATGCTAACAAGCAGTCAACGAAAGACTAAAAGAACCTGAAGGAGAACAGAACTTTCAGTGCTTTTAAAATAGTAACTGTTAGTAATAAAAAAAGCTGTATTTTAATAATAAAATTTCCTGTGTTTTAAGAGTAATTTCAATAAATAGCTAAATACCGTGGAACTTGTTGTTTTATTGTTTCTTTGTTTGTTTTATTTTTAATTGAAATAAAGCACATGTTTCTACATACCCCATGTTATTTTTAGTGTTTTTACCAAAACACTAAATCCACCTGCTCCTGGTCCGGCCCGTCTGTTAAATTTTAAAACCCTTTGTGGCCCATGAGTCAAAAAGTTTGCCCACCCCTGCACTACAACTAGGGATGGGAACTGTTGAGAACCAGTTCCATGTGTTTCAATTCCATGGAATTGATTAGCAGTTTATCTAACGATTCTCTTATCGATTCCAGGCAGCTTCAGTGATACAGAGTTTATAAACTCTTTTCGCATGACGAGAAGAACGTTTGTGAAAATGGACTTTTAACTTCCACTTGGACACATGACACGTTCGGGAGACGTTCAGGACAGGTCCGTTTCTCCGGAGCTCGTGTACAAAGTGCGGTCGGATACTTTAGCAGCAGAAAGTCCGGGGATATAAGCAAATACGCGAATACACGTGGAGACACGTGAATTTTCCGACAACAGAGCGACACGAGGTGAGTCACATTATTATCAGATTATTTCTGCATCAAATGGAGATATTAGGTGAAAGCAGCGACTTGTGTCAACATTAACCTGTGCACTAAACCGGGACTAAACCAGGACTAAACCAGGACTAGACCAGGACTAGACCAGGACTAAACCTGGACTAGACCAGGACTAGACCAGGACTAGACCAGGACTAAACCAGGACTAGACCAGGACTAGACCAGGACTAAACCAGGACTAGACCAGGACTAGTGCTAATCTTGGTGCTAATCAAACAGTTTGTTCTCCTTTTTTCCTCAAATTAGAATCGATAAAGAAATCGATTAGTTAAGCAGTATTGATAATGGAATCGGAATCGTAAAATCTTATCAATTCCCATCCCTAACTACAACATTGGTTCATGAGAAATACCCAAATCTGGCTCCCGAAAGATTCTATAGAGGCCCTGAGTGTGCGTAAAAATGTCCAAAGTTGACAGTTTGAATTATACTGAAGGGATGGTATAGTTACTACTACATAGGAGCATTTCATTGTAATTTCTGGTCCAGTGCATCTTTATAAACCGTAAAATTATTATAGTTTTTCTTATGAGAGACTTGTCGGGTAGGAGAATGGTGTTTGGGTTGCCAGCCTATTCATTTGTAAAATAGGGGTCAATAAGAGAACGACTCCACCACTCCACTATACCACTGAAAAAAAAAAAAAAGAAAAAAGATCAATATCCTCCTGAGATCCGCCCATTCATTTGTGTCCTTTATAGTGGACATCTTTTAAGTTTAGAGATAGTTTGTGGCTGCACTATGATAAAAAAAAAGAATAATAATAATAAAATAAATAAATAAAATACATTATTATTATTATTATTATTATTATTATTATTATTATTATGATTGATAATAATAATAATAATAATAATAATAATAATAATAATAATAATAATAATAAATATAAATAAAATACATAAGTCAATAAATACATAAAAAATAATACATACAAATAAATAAATAAATAAATAAGAAATTAAAAAGGAGTCTAAAAACTTTTTGAGGCGACTGTAGAACTGACCGAAAAACTGTTTTTGTTAGGTTGTTAACTTCACATGGATTTAACACTAGAAAACATGTTACAACATTATGAATAAAAATAAAATTAACTAAATGTATATGCTAAGGTGTTCATTTACCTCCAAATAGATTTTTTTTTTTTTTTTTGGGGTCCCAGGAGGATATGGTAAATAAAACCTAGCATCTATATGATGATGTTTCCTCATTTAAAAACATACCTGGAGTCGTGTTTTGTTTCACTCACAACTCATTTTTTAGGCTGAGTTCTTTTCACAAACAGAAAACAGTCCACCTTGGAGTCCACCTTGTGATGTCATGTGGTAATTCAGGAAGTGCTCCACTGCATTTTTAAACTCCCCTACACCTTCACTGGAATCATTTGGATTATTTCAGCCCTGGAATTGCTGATCTCTACTGAATAAAAGTTAAAAGTAGCCATTAACTTGAACTACAGCTTCACGACATCACAAGGTGGAACTGAGCATTTTGAGTTTTGGAGATGTAGACAGACTAATAACACTGGTTTACAATCAAAATGCTTCCGGAACAAAAGTAGTGAAATTTTTCTTGGTTTACTTCACTAATAAAGAAAAAGTAAGTCAGAAGTGCTGATTGGCTATAGTTTCCAAGATATAGTATTGGGTCAAAATAGTAAATTTATGCAAAATAAGGCAAAAAACGGTCATTTATCAGAAGGTACAGTGTGTCTACAAGCAACAGTTCTATCTGAAAGCCTGTCTGCACATTCACATACATTAATTTTAATGTCTACAGCAGGGGTCACCAAACTTTTTTTCTCTGGGGGCCACATTATCTCTCCTGATTGTGTTGGGGGGCCGGGTAGTCCGTATAACAGAATTGTATGACCCGGACCAAAATGACCACCAGCAGGCCTCATGACTACTCCACAAAACTATATCAACACAGAATTCCTGGCACATATTTGTTTATTGTTACTAGTGGTTTGCAAAAGTAGTAAGTACTTCACACTTTGATTTAAATTGAAATACCTCAGATATTCCATTTATTTACTTTCTAATAACAATAACATTAAAGGTAAGAAATATCAAGGAAAGAAACAACTGCTGAATGACACTGGCAAAGAAGAGTGAAAATTTACAAATTGTAGGTAGGCCTGTTGATATTAAAGGTCCCATGAGGTTTTTGAATGTTAATGTGGGCTTCCCTACCCTGTTTAGCCCCCCCCCCCCTATGGTTAAAAGTTGCAAAATGTGTAAACTGAGCATTTGCGATCCTTTTCCGCGATTCTGAACAAAGGGACTTTCTGACGTCACACTCTGGGAAAAAATGCAAATGCAGTTCCACCCCCCGTCTGTGTTTCTACTCACCATCTCTGGAAATCACGCCCAGAGAGTTTGGACCACAAACGAGCTACGCAATGCGAGATGCGTTTTTTTTATTTGCCTGGAGACACATGAGAGTGTTTCCAGGCTCGGATGTCCTTTATCCGAGCCTCCGAACCTCTGTAACAGCAGTGGTTTAATTTTATTTTCTGTGGAAATGTGTTTATTTTTCAATGGAAATCGTCTCATATCTTCGTCTGCGCTTAAACACGGAAGTGGGCCCAGCGCAAAGCACACCGCTAAAGAGGAAAGAGCGGAGAGTTTGGCCACACCCCCACCCGCTGCACTGGCCTGTCTCTGTCCTCCTCATTTGCATTCAAGCAACAACGCCCAGAATAAAGTGTTTGAGAGACATATTTTTGACTCTGACTGTGTTCATGGGGCTCTCTCATGCACTGAGGCTTGATTTTGAAGAAGGATTCATTTACAGTATTAGGGAACCACTAAGGCGCCATATAAAAGCATCAAGAAGTACCATGTCATGGGATCTTTAACAATAATAATATTGATAACAATTGCATTAATAATAATTGTGTGCAGCACTTAATAAAAGTCAAATAAATAGGCCTATAAAATAAACACATTTTAAAAAGTCGACGGCCAATTCAGTGGCAAATACGTATTGTAATTATTTAAATATAAATACTTCATATAAATATATATTTTTAACAACAGAATACAAGATGCATTACAGAAAGTAATAAAAAAAAAATAGGCCATGACAACTTTTGCGAATTGCCTCAAAGCGCCAGTTCATGTGGTGGGAGGCAGAGGGGCTGGGGGGCCGGTCAAATGGGCGTGGTGGGCAAGAGTCGGCCCGCGGGCCTTAGTTTGATGACCCCTGGTCTACAGTTTTAACAAAAAAATGTGTTCCTCACCTTCCACGGTGGTTGGTCTCTCACCCTCATCCAGCTTGGGTCCTCTACCAGTCTTCTTGAGAGTCCTGTGCAGTATCTTTGCTGTTCCTGTACTGCACTTTTCTGGCCTGAGATGCCTGATGTTTTTCCTGGGATCTGCTGTAACCTCCTCCAGTTTGGGGGTTACAGCCCCGAGTGCTCTGATCACCACGAGCACCACTGATGCCTTCACCTTCCAGGCCTTCTCCAGCTCTTCCTTGAGCCCCTGGTATTTCTCTAGTTTCTCGTGTTCCTTTTTCCTGATGTTACCATCGAACTGTATTCGACCAAATAAACTTTGTCCAGTTGACAAATTTTTTGCAACTATATATTAATATTATACCATTACATATCTTGAATACATTAGCTAACCAGCACAGTTACCAATTGATTCTCAGTTCATCTTATCAATATAAATGAGATTTAGCCACTTTTATCTCAGAAGCAGATCGAGTCCAAAAATTTGTAGACCAGTGTAATCTACCGTTACTCAAACGTGTGTAAATGAAACAAAACACAACTCCAGGTGTGTTTTTGATGAGCTAATAACATTCTAACATGCCTTAAATCACACAAGAGTCAATTTAGCGTCATATAAGACTTTAAATGGGACCCACACTAACTCTGAAGTAACTCTCCAAATCCAGAGAAATTGGGGCATTTTAAATCCGATCTTTCACTTATTTATTTCTTCTTTTCTTGCGTTCCCCGGGCAGTTAATCACACGTTCCTCACTCGTGTTTTCTGAGCTACTGTTTGAATATTCTATGACTCTTTAAGTAACTATTGTTGTTCCGGGCTCCATTAAGAATTCATCTGCTCTAAGTGGGGTGCATTGTGGGAAAACAGCGTGGGCTCGGGCTGATTTTGAGGTAAATGTAATGGTAAAATATGAAAAATGAGTTTTGCTTAAAGGCATTGTGAGGTCAAGTGGGTTTAAACAGGGTCTGGCTGGTGGTTTTCACGATACTAAAAAGTCAATTTCGATAATACAAATCACTCCTTCGTTAGACAATATAATGTAGTCTTTGACATTAAATGGTAGTACTTTCTTTTCTATTCCCATGTGGCCTGTGAAATCCCTCAGCGGACCATGGGCGTATTCTAGTCTGTCTGCTCTTTTACTTGTTCTGAAACAACCCCAGATCATTCTAAAGCTTCAGGAAAGGTTGACTTCTGTTCTTTTTTTAGTGTCTACAGTGACTTGAAATTGTCCATTAAATTTTTCCATAGACTTTTGTAGAGATTCAAATGAATTCCGATTAAAAGTTCAAAGAAAAAAGCTGTTTAAAATGTAAGATTCTGCAAAATGTTTGAATAATTTAGCGTGTTATAAAGTTTCAGGAACAGATTTTATATTAATTTCTAGGTCTTCTGATGATTAGTTAGTACAAAGCTTCCAAACTAATTCATATTTAGTTTCGACACTAGTTTTAGTACCAATTAGTATCTGATTTTTGACAACCTTATTTTGTATTGAAGAATTAGATGTAACCAGTACTATACAACCCTATAACCCTATATTTGTACAGTTAAAACATTAAAATTTAAAGAATTGGTAGAATATAACTAACTCAAAATGATGTACAAAGCTCATCAAATAATATTACCAAACAACTTGCAAAATAGATTCAAAAAGAGAGAATAGAGTTATAAATTAAGAGGAATGTTTTTTCTAAACCAGTATTCAGAACTAAACCAAAGGAAAGATGTGGCTCAATCCAAGGAGTCAGTCTATGGAACAGTCTTGAGCAGGGGTGGGCAATTATTTTTCCCCAGGGGCCAAATGAGAAGCAGAAAATATTGTGGAGGGCCCAAAGTTTGAAGTCGACTCTGGTTATTAATTTTATTTCTACGTTGAAATCAGTAAATGTCATTGTTTACAGAAGCTGGTAAGTTCTGTGTTATTATTAAGTAATGAGAGAGTGAGGCTTTACAAAAACTGAATTTATTCAGTAAAATAATTCAAAACAATGGTAAACGTGAAACATTTGTAACTCTTTTTCAGTCACATTAACCCCACAATGTTTTCTGAGTTTAACTTTCTTAACTTTGTATTAAGACACCACAATGTTTTTGTTTGCCAAATAATATAATACAAGAAATGTCACAACATTTTTGTCCAACTGCCAAACTGTGTAGAAAAAAAAGTCAAAGTTGCATATTTAGTGTTTTTTCTTGATCAGTGAGAGAAATCTCGCCTCTGTTGAGCTTTAACAAGTGCATCAAAGTCAGGTTCATGTTTGAGGTGGAGATGTGATGTCCGACAGATGATCATCAGTACAAATGCATCATGTGCAATTTTGAAAGTAGTAGGTTTTATTTTCTTAATTCCAAGCAACCTTTCGCGGGCCTGTCAAAGCCAGTATTTGGCCTCTGGGCTGTGAAATGTCCGGGTCTGGTCTTGAGCGTGAACTTAAAACTTCTAAGTCTATTCAAGTTTTTAAGAAAAATGTGAAAATAGCATTAATGAAAAGATATAATATTGCTCAGTAAAAAAGAGTGTTTTATTATTATTATTATTATTATTTGTTAAACTCATTGGAGTTGTAATATAATTTGGAGTTGATAAGGGGCAGATGTTATAAGCTTATGCTTCTCTGGTAAAAGGAGAAATTCAATTTGTCAACTGGACAAAGTTTATTTGGTCAAAGACGTTTCGCAGCTCACTTCTGGTTAGAGTGCTGATGGACACGGCTTATATCTGGCTGCAGGGAGGAGCTAACTACAATGAAATTACTCTGAAACTATCCCCTCCCTAACCTCTTTGTTTTCCAGTTTGTGTCTGGGCTCTTGTTTAGCATACCCATTCAGTACCATAATGGGTGTTTTCACACCTCTGGACCTGACCTTGCTTTCTTTGTTTGTTTTGATTTAGGTTTGAGATCTGTACCTCACTGTCCTCAAAGGAGTGGCCCGTGGCTTTTAGGTGGAGATGTACGGCAGATGAAATGCTTCTTTCTGTACCCTTTCATTCATATTTAAGTTATAATTGTATAGATGCAAGTATGTTGCATCTGTTATTTTTTTTGTTTTATCTTAACGAATGAAATAAATAAAGAAAAGAAAAAGAAAAGACAGTACTGTAGATGAGATCTTCTCCATGGTCATCCCTCTGTCTGAAGGTCCTATATTGCACACAACTGACTCTTGTGAGCTTTAAGCCATTTTAGAATATTGTTACCTCCTCAAAAACATACCTGGAGCTGTGTTTTGTTTCATTTACACGTGTTTGAGTCAAACTTTAGAAGTCCGTCTACATCTCCAAAGCTCAAAATTCTCTGTTACACCTTGTGATGTCAACAGCTACTGTTTACGTTTAATTTAGTAGAGATTGGAATTTCCAGGGCTGGAATTAAATGATTCTAGTGAAGCTGTATGGAGTTTAAAAACACAGTGGAGCATGTCCTTCATGGCCATGTGACATCACAAGGTGGATGTTTGGGAGAAGAACTCAGCCTAAGGGTAGGTAGCAGGGTTTGTGTGTTAAATTTGTGTGAATGAAACAAAACACAATTCCTTGTCTGAAAACAACATTAGAACATACTGTAGATCAGAAAATAGTTTAAGATAAGACTTTATTGATCTCACACAGGAGAAATTCACTTGCCACATTAGCTCCAGGCAGTTTAGTGCAAAGAAAGTTAGAACCAAAAAGTGCATGCAGACAAGATAAGTCGACTCTTCTTGTGGCCCTTCTTGTACAGGGCGTCGGTGTTGTGGGACCAGTCCAGTTTATTGTTGAGGTGAACACCCAGGTACTTGAAACTGTCCACAGTCTCTATGTCCTGCCCCTGGATGTTCACCGGTGAGTGAGGTGGTGGTCTCCTCCTGAAGTCCATCACCAGCTCCTTTGTCTTACTGGTGTTCAGGCTCAGGTCGTTTCGCCCACACCAGTCCACAATGTCTCTGATGACCGAGCGGTACTCCAGCTCGTTCCCCTCAGACACACAGCCCACAATGGCCGAGTTGTTGGAGAACTTCTGGAGATGGCAGCTGTCCATGTTCTAGGTGAAGTCTAAATTAATCCTTTCTTGCATTGATAAAAGAAGAAATTCAATTTGTCAACTGGACAAAGTTTGTTTGGTCGAAAACGTTTCGCTGCTCATCTGAGAGGCTTCGTCAGTTCTGGTTAGAGTGCTGGTAAGACACTTGCTTATATCTTGCTGCAGGGAGGAGCTAACTAGCTAACTGCTTTCCGAAACTATCTCGCCTATTGGTTTCTGTCTTTTGTCTCTCTGGCGTCTAGATTAGCATACCTATTCATCCCTACACGACTGTTTTTCACACCTCTGGCCCTGACCTGGCTAGCCCTATTGTTTCTTTTGTTTGTTTGATCTAGATTCAAGATTCAAGATTCAAGATTGTTTATTTGTCATATGCAGAATCAACACAAGGTCAACAATGCAATGAAATGCTTAGGATCAGTAGAACCGTTGACTCGCTAAGATAGTCAAGAAGTACTAATAACATGCAATAATAGTACATGGTAAAAAAAGTGTTGCAAAAGTGCAGGGGAAGAAGTAAACAATATAATAAACAATATAATAAACAATATAATAAAATATGTAATAAAATGTAATAAAAAATACAGGGTACAATGTACAAGGTGCAGGTAGGATTAAATCAAAGATCAAATAAGGTGTAAGTATTTCACAGATTGCACATAATATGGTGTGGTGTAGGTGTTGCATGTTGATTTCGTATTGCACATAGTATGATATAAATATTGCACATAGGTTATTGCACTGATTATCTAGGTTTAAGAATGGAGGATCTAGGTTTAAGAATGGAATTATAGATGGGAGACAAATTATGTCTGACTCCACCATTTCTGTTTAAAGAAGGATTCACTTTTTTGACAAAAATAGCCTCTTTAACTCCCCTCTCAAACCAATTCTTTTCCCTGGCCAAGATCTGAACCTCACTGTCCTCAAATGAATGGCCCGTGGCTTCTAGGTGAAGATGTACGGCAGGTAACGGTCCACTCTGAATGATGGTCCACACTGAATGGAGTAGACCACATTGCAATGTGGTCTACTCCATTCAGTGTAGTGAAGACTGCAGTGAGCGCTACATTAGAGAAACAAAACAGCCACTTCACTTCAAGAGGATGTACCAACACAGACGGGCGTGCCAGAGTGGACCGTCATCTGCCGTACATCTTCACCTAGAAGCCACGGGCCATTCTCATTGTAGTTAGCGCCCCCTTTTGTCCCGTTGACAAACTGAAATTCTTCTTTTGCTCTGCATGTGGCGCTTTGTTGTGGTGACGTTTACAGCGATGTCAGCTCCCATTGGACACCACAGTTTTCTAACGCGGAAGTCACTTCTTTTATTATGTCATTTTAGATGAATATTGTGAGTTAAAATGTCCAAATTAGAACAGAATGACTTTGTACTAGAGCTGCCAATGATCCATTAAAACTATAGAGCAGACACAAGCACAACATGTCTTCTTTTAAGGGGCCCACATTACAGTTCTATGGTATAATCATTTCCTCAACAAAAACATGCCCATTGAGTTGTGTTTTGTTTCATTCACACATGTTTAACACACAAATGCTAGAATTATTTGGATGATTTCAGTCCTGGAATTGATTATTTTTTCTGAAGTAAAGGTAAAAGGAGCTGTTAACCTGAAAACGACCACCATATGACATCACAAGGTAAAACAGAGCATTTTGAGCTTTGGAGATGTAGAGGAGGTAACAGCATTATAACATGACTTAAAGCTCACAAGAGTCAATTTTGTGTAATATAGGACGTTTAAAGGAATATTAACGTTTTTTTACAATCTGAACCTTATTTCGGTAATGAAATAAGTTGTTTTACTCACCCATAGCACTTTGGTGTCATTTGGAGCAGTTCTGTAAATGTTGTAGTTTAGCGATATCCGTTAACGTGATTGCTTGGGGCAGGCGATTGCAGTCACCAAATACCACAAACTTTATCACTTTTCAAATTACAGAAGCTCAATGTCTTAATGTCTTTCGTTTGAGTCAAAAGTGGCCTGTAATCCGAGATTTATCCATAGTTTTGAGTAGATGAGGAGGACAGTGCGCATGTGCGGAGTCACAGCTGATTTCGCTCTCAGCTCTCGGGACCCAAACATGAAACGCAAAGCTGTAAGACGTTTGGACCATCGTGTTTGCAGTACCCACTTCAGTCAGGACGATTTTTTTTTTACCAGCAAAGGAAAAGAAAGAAGGCCAGCGGATTCAGCGCACGATTCTGAGAAGTAACGTGAAACCGATGGCTGTTCTCTGCTGCTCCTAAAACTGTCTTCGCTTCATTCTGTCTCCTCATCCGTATACTCAGGTGCAAAACGATAGGGACGGCCATCATACTCAAATAACTCCTCTTCAGCCTCAAAGTCCGAATCTTTTGCCATGTGTCGCTCTCAAGAGAAAAGTTATGAGCGTCTTCTTATTTGCAAAACAGCTGTGACTGAGCGCATGCGCACTGGCCTCGTCATTTACTCGAAACTATGGCTAAATCTCAGATTACAGGCCACTTTTGACTGAAATGAAAGTGTAGACTAAGACATTGAGCTTCTGTAATTTGAGAAGTGATAAAGTTTGTGTTATTTCGTGACTGCAATCGCCTGCTCCAAGCACTCACGTTAACGGATATCGCTAAACTACAACATCTACGAAACTGCTCCAAATGACACCAAAATTCTACGGGTGAAATAAAAGTAATAAAACAGTACTCGCCTGACAAACAGTACTTGTTTTATTACCGAAATAACGTTCAGATTGTAAAAAAAAACGTTAATATTCCTTTAAGTGTTAGTCCTGGTTTAGTTCTTTGTTAGTCCAGGGATAGACCTGATTGAATCCTGGTTTTGTCCGGCTTTAGACTAGTTTTGATTGTTGGTGGTTTCGTGGTTGCGATTTGACCAAATATTAGTCCTGGTTTAGTCCTATAGTCTTGGCTTGGTTCTGTTTCATGGTTCTTGTACATTCTCCCTGAAAGACCCATCTGTGCTCATCACACCACAATCCCCCAGCAGAAGAATGAGGAGCTCCGGGGTGGAAACGGGAGCAGCAGAGAGCCCAGGTGCATTCTGGGTAGTGTAGTATTGTCTCACTCATCACATGGAGAGAGGAAACAGCTGCTGTGTTCAGGCTCCAGGGGTAAACCAGGAAATGTGACGCTCGCCTGACAAACTGCAGAGGTGTTCAGGGACATCAGGGGAAAATAACACGATGAACAAGACTGCAGATTTGTAAATTGGACAAGTGGTTCTCAAATCATGGCACAAGTCCTGGTTTAGACCTGAGGTGAGTCCTGGTTTTGGTCCAGTTTATTTTTAGGTTAAGATTTGAACAGTAGTTGAATCCTCCAGCTATACTTTTGTCATTTATTGCTTTCGTCAGGTTTAAACACAAACATTGACTTTACAATTTTAGTATCCTGGTAAAACCATTTCATTCTCCATGGAGACAGAAAGTTTTACGTCATACTGTGGAACATTATAGCCAAAGGAGCAACGTTTCTGTGGAAAAAGGAGGAGGCCAAGTAAGTGTCAGGTTTGTGGAGATATACACTGCCTGACAAAAGTATTAGGACGATGGCATAATTTGTGATGCTGGGGTACTGAGCCAACTTTTCAATGTATCAAGCATTACTTAAATGTGGTGTACTTAATACTATTTCATCGCATTTATTCAATTATATTATCACATGTCATATTTTCAGATCATTGTGCGCAAATCCATGTGTGGATGAATATTACTCATGTTTTCATAGCATCCTTTCATTATGAAAATATTAGTTTGAACACTCAATTTATAATATTTTAAAATCAACTCATGTCATAGAGTTTTCGAATCCCCCCATATGCACGATTGAAAGGACAGACAGAATTTGTAAAGCTGTGATTAAAGCCAAAGGTGGTTATTTGGATGAAAAAGCTATTTAACTTGATGTTGTTACATTTTTGCAGTAATATGCCTTCACACATGATGAAATTTGCTTTAATATATCATTACATTGATTTGTTGTCATTACCAATACGTCTTGTTATCATTATTTATGAAAGTTCAGACATACACAATCGTCCTAATACTTTTGTCAGGCAGTGTAAACTCGCGGTGGGGACAATATGGTTTTAAATGTTTTTTCAGTGCAATTAAAACAACCAAAATTAAAAACAAGAAAGTTACATACTGGGGCTTTAAAGTGCCCCTATTACTCCATCTTCAGTATTTTATAAGGTTTACACATCAAAAATAGTGTTTTGTTTCATTCTCACATGTTTAACACATAAACCCTGCAGGTTTAGGTTCCATCCATCCATTTTCTTCCTCTTATCCGGGGCCGGGTCGCGGGGACAACAGTCTAAACAGGAACTCCCAGACTTCCTTCACCCCGGACACTTCCTCCAGCTCCTCTGGGCTGACCCCAAGGCGTTCCCAGGCCAGCCGGGAGACATAGTCCCTCCAGCGTGTCCTGGGTCTTCCCCGGGGCCTCCTCCCGGTGGGACATGCCCAGAACTCCTCCCGAGGGAGGCGTCCAGGAGGCGTCCGGAACAGACGTCCGAGCCGCCTCAGCTGCTCCTCTCGACGCGGAGGAGCAGCGGCTCTACTCTGAGCTCCTCTTGTGTGACTGAGCTCCTCACCCTATCTCCAGGGCTCTCAAGTTTTGAAGTTTGGTTGGAGTGAGATTTATATTGGGTGAGTGTGGGGTTGCGTGTGAGTTTTTTTCCCGCTGAAAACGGTGTGGTGCCTACATAACTTACCGATTTTCTGGGCACAGAAGCGCTGTGAACAGTGGCTAGAGTTTTGAATTGCTTAACAAAATTTCGACGTGAGAAATGCCACGTGTGGCGTGTGAGTGTGTGAACACCTTGAATTGCGTGTGTCACACTCTCAAAGCGTGAGGCTTGAGAGCGCTGCTATCTCTAAGGGAGCGCCCAGCCACTCTGCGAAGGAAACTCATTTCAGCCGCTTGTATCGGCGATCTCGTCCTTTCGGTCATTACCCAGAGCTCATGACCATAGACCTAAATGAATATAAATATGTTTCTAAATATGGTCATATTTAGAAACACTCTGTTCCACTTTGTGATGTGATGCAGTAACACAGGAAGATCTCCATTGTGTTTTTAAAACCCATACACAACTATTTAAATAATTAATTAATTCATAGCATTTATATAGCGCCTTTCATGACACCCAAAGTGCTTTACACTTCATTGTTCATTCACTCCACACTTGGTGGTGGTAAGATACATTCTGTAGCCACAGCTGCCCTGGGGCAGACTGACGGAAGTGTGGCTGCCAATCTGCGCCATCGGCCCCTCCGACCACCTCCAACACTCACGCACACTCCACTTTCATACTAGGCAATGTGGGTGAAGTGTCTTGCCTAAGGACACAATGACTGGGTTTTTTTGCGACTGGCGCCCCCCTTGTGGCTCCTGGAATTCCCAGTGGTCTCCCATCCGAGTCCTGACCAGGCCCTGCTGAGCTTCTGAGATCTGATGGGATCAGGCTTTGACAGGCACGTATGGCCACAATGATCCAACTAGAATCATTTGGATCATTTCAGCACTGGAATTTACAATCTTTACAAATTTAAAGGTAAAAGGCAGCACTTCATGACATCACAACGTGGAACAGAGCATTTTGAGCTTTGGAGACTAATAATGGACAATTACTCATGTGAATGAAACAAAACACACCTCCAGGACTGTTTTTGAGGAGGTAACAACTTTATAACAAGTCTTAAATCTCACAAGAGTCTATTTTGTGTAATTTAAATAGTACGAACAAAGATCCAAACCAAGACTTCATCATGTCTAACCCAAGTCTACACTCCCCCCTCTCCCCCTCGGTCTCTTTCTTCTCCTCTTTCTTTCCCTCCATTGTTCTCTTGACAAATGCGGTTGAGAAATAATTCAAATGCAGTGACTGATGAAACCGTTGCAGCTCTCTCGTCCTTGAAGGGTCGATGTTTTTCTGGGGTCTGAAAATCTCTGGTCTTAAATGGGCCTCGGCTCCCAGCTCAAAGCCCGGAGCAGGAGGGGGGCAGGGGCAGAGGAAGGAGGGCGGGGGGTCTGGGGAGACTGGTACCTGTCAAACCAAAGCTCCGTACTGCTGTTTGCTCCTCTGTCTCGTACGCTCGTGTCAGAGGGATTTCAGGGACTTGTACGGGATTTACACAGACTTTTCCAGGAGGTTTCCAACGGTGACTGACAGGGAGATGGCATCAGGACTAAATCAGAACTAAACCAGGACTGCACAAGGACTAACTCAGGTCTAACTTTATTAAAACCAGACTTAAAAAGAAGATCAGATCAAGACTAAGCTATATTCTAATAAAATGCAACCAACAATGCTGCTGCCAACTAGAACCGACCCAAGACCTGGCCAGAACTCTTAGGTCTAGAACTCTCCTTGCCTTGTTTGGTTCATTTAAAATGAACCAGAGTCCGTTTGCTCCTTTGATTCGGACCTTTTGGAATGGTGTGAATAAAAAACAAAAATCTCGATCCGGAGCAAACAAGCAAACCGAGACCACCTAAAAAGCTCGGTCTGGGCACAGTTCCATTCGAACCCTGGTGCGGTTCATTTGAGGTGAGAATGCAGAGCGGACTCGATCCGACACAAGTTGGCTTTTTGTACTTAACGAGCTCCCGTCGTATGTCGAGCATTATGGGAAACCGAGGCTTACAAAACGAAACTTTCGACGCTTACTTACGTTTTGCGTGAAGAGCAAAAGTCATAACTTGATGTGCACATGAGCGCTGTCCTCCGTAGTCGTCTTGCCCTGTGTCTTTGTTGTTTGGAAATTGATTGTAAAATAGTGTAAACCTCACGATGCTGCTCAAACATTTGTGCGAACTGTAAAAACTGTGCAAACCATATCGCTATGACGACATTGAAAACAGCACATAACGCCATTATTCTCCTCCTTCTGCGTTTGGACACGGCTCATTTCTGTCCAATGGCTGAGCGACCTCAGCACACGTGGTTTTGTTTACAGATGTTTGTCCACTTAGAAAAAAAGTGCAGTGTGAAAGCGAACCGCACCAAAATAAATCAAAAAATTTAAAAACTTTGGTCCGGACCAAAGCAAGTTAACTATCGGACTTTCCTGGTGTGAAAACGACCTTAATGACTGAGAGTGCTTTCACACTTTGTTTGGTCTTGGCCTGGTCTTGGCTTGGTCCTGGTTTTCACCCCAATTTAGTCCTGATGTAGACCTTATTTACTAGTCTAGGCTGAGTTCCATGTTTTGCTAGTGCTCTGTGTAGCACTGTGAATTGAGATCTACACCTGATCACCTGTAACGGCTCTCTCTGAAAGCAATCCGAAAATGCGCCGCGCCGTGATGACTATTTAAATCTGATTGGTCAAAGTGTCACTACAGCGTAAAAATCAAACTAGTTAAATCCAGTTGAGAGAAAAGCACAGACATCCTCCCTCTCTCCTCGCTCTTTCCTTCAGCACGTCTGTATTTTCACTAAAACAGGCTGATGTACGTCTCAACATTTTCAGTTTGTGAAAAGAACTCGGCCTAAATATGCAGGTTTGTGTTAAACGTGTGTGAATGAAACAAATACAACTCTGTTTTTGATAACTCACGTCTTCTAATTTTGCATGAACTAAACTTGGATTCAGTAATAAATAACAAAAAAGTTACACTGCCTGACAAAAGTATTAGGACGATGGCATAATTTGTGATGCTGGGGTACTGAGCCAACTTTTCAATGTTTCAAGTATTATTTAAATGTGGTGTACTTAATACTATTTCATCGCATTTATTCAATTATATTATCACACGTTCTCATATTTTCAGATCATTGTGCGCAGATCCATTTGTGGACGAATATTACTCATGTTTTCATAGCATGAAAATAATAGTGTGAACGCTCAATTAATAATATTTTAAAATCAACTCATATCATAGAGTTCTCGAATCAGCCCATATGCATGACTGAAAGGACAGACAGAATGTGTAAAGCTGTGATTAAGGCCAAAGGTGGTTATTTTGATGAAAAAGCTATTTAACTTGATGGGTCATTCCAGAATTGGACATTTTGGCTTTAAAATTCTTGAAAAATAAACCTTCTCTTTTCTGATTTTCTGCTACATATTCATCAATAATAGGTAATAAACTACCAAATGCTTGTTTAGCTCAGCTTACAGATCAATGGTACAATTTTTATTACATGATTTATTTGGTTTATTTATTTATTTACTCTAATCACAGTAACAGGGTTGCAGGTAACAGGGTTGCAAATCCGCACTAATGTTCGCTTTATCTCAGGAGTAGAAGCTGTTTAGCTGTTACTGCTAATCAAGAGGAAAAACGTATTTATGCAAATAAGTAAAGGAAAAATAATAATAATAATTGTCTTATTCTGATCATTTGCGTAACAGGGCTGCATGAGGCAGAGTGAGACATTCAATCAAGGCTAAAGATGTTATAAATATATGAAAAATAGAAGAGAAGATAAACCTTTGCTCTGCCCATTCTTTTGGAAAACTGTTTGATGATGTCAAGTCCAGGGGATCATGTGGTTCACTGTTGATTGATTGATTGATTGATTGATAATCAATCAATCAATCATGTGGTTCTGCTTTCTTCTTCTTCTACCAGGATAAAAATGTTCTGGTAATAGGGTTGGTGCATGTTGTGGGACACATGTTCCATGAATAATAATTATTATTTGAAATATTATGTCTATTAAAACAAATATCCCCACGGTTACAAGAGATGGCAATGAAACAAATTATACAAAAAACAAGAAATTTCAATTCAATTGTAACTGGTTTATTTGCGATTCAGTTTGGTCATTAGAGGGGTGGGACAAGAGGAAAATGGCATTTTGGGGGGTACCCCAGACTTATTTGGTATTTTAAAAACTATTTTCAAGCATTCAAGCATTCAAGTACATTCACTCAGAAACTGTATGTTTTAATATTTTGTATGTGGATTATTTAATATTTGATGGGTGGGATGTAAAATATCCTCCAATTCTGGAATGACCCTAATATTGTTACATTTTTGCAATAGTAATATGCCTTTACACATGATGAAATTTGCTTTAATATGTCAATAAATTGATTTGTCATCATTACCAATACGTGTTGTTATCATTATTTATGAAAGTTCAGAATACACAATTGTCCGAATACTTTTGTCAGGCAGTGTAGTTGTGAGCCTGTGAACTCCACTGATGTCACTTGTAACGTTGCCTGGGGTCTACTGGTGAGGGGGGGGGGGGGGGTCTGGAGTAGAGCATGGAAACCCGACCAAAGTCTGACGGGACCAATTGGAACCCAACGGGATCGGGTGCACTCTGGCAAATATTTAGAACTTATGTTTGGGCTCGGGTCGGACTCGGACACATAAGTGCAGTAAGGCATTTGAAATGTAAAATTAAAAACAGCTTAGGGCCACCACACACTACAGGGTTTTTCGGTCTTAAACGATTTTTAAACGTGCGACAAAAAGCGCACATCACAGACACGAGGAGAATCTTATGAGACTTAATGGCTGCAGCGGGAAATGTCTGCGGACCACAGGTTATAAAGTTGTGAGCACACCTCAGGTCAGCTGTTTCCTGTCTGCAGTAAAACGACTCACTTTGAGACTCTCAAGTGTGGATGAGATGCTGCACTTTAAATTTACCACTTTACGAGAGGTGAGTACCGTACTTTTCGTATTATTGAGCGCACCTGATTATAAGTCGCACCAACCAAATTTAAAAAAAATAAAAAATTTGTACATATATAAGCCGTACCTGACTATAAGCCGCAGGTGTCCACATTGTAACTTGAGATATTTACACAGAAAGATGGTAGACAAAAGGGTTTTTAAAATTTTAATTAACATAAATACCGGTACATTCGAACAGCGCCTATGGCAGAAACACGGCAGTAAAACAGCTGTAAAATGGCCAGCCTGTAGCCTCATGCCAGCACAGAACCGGTGGGCTACACACACAAAGCACATCAGGTAACAGCGGCAGACGTCAGCCCCATGCATTAAACAACTGCATTAAAATCATGGAAATCAATGCTCAACCCAGCCATAATTAAAAACAAAAAGTGTCTTACTTTCATGCGAAGTGCGATCCGCAACCCACGAGTCTGCAACCCGATCGATAACATCATCTGTGTCCAGGTTCTACACGCCCCCCGACAGCAGTGCTCTCTTCAATTTTTCCCTCTTTTTCTCCGCTCCCCCCTTGTGTCGTTTAGTGCCTCCTCCTCGATTCATTTTACTAAACTATAATGCTAAGTATCCGACCGTCTGTCTATCTCCTCTTATACTTTGACTAACTTTACCACACTACCACAATCTTCGCCGTTCTATTAACTTTCATGAGAAACACAACTAGTGCCGTGATTGGTCAATTCTCCGGCCGTGGGAATTTCCCATAAGGCAGTGCTTTACTTCAGTTGTCGCAAACAAATACAAAATACAGATATATTTGTTTTATTTCAAACTGCACATTTTTAACATCGTAGGAAGAAATATCCCGGCAAAATAAAATAATGTAAAACCTTAAACACATCATCATGGTGCCACCGTCACTGTCATATATATGTAGTTGTAAGTGGTATAAATACCGAACGGGTCCTTTCAATTACAGCAATAGGGCGGAAAACGCTGACACGTGCAGTGGAGCTAGGTTTACGCACTACATTTGCCGTCTTGATAAAGAATTAATCCATACATAAGCCGCACCTGACTATAAGCCGCAGGGTCCGAAGTGTGAGAAAAAAGTAGCGGCTTAAAGTCCGAAAAGTACGGTAATAAAATCCTAATTTTCACTATATCCCGAGTTTGTATTTTGTGTCTCTGTGTCCGAAAAAGGCCACGAAAACAATATCCTACGTGTGTCATTAGTAGGCCCATGAAAATAGTGTCATTTTAATTGTGTTGGGGTCCGTCGGACTCAAATATCAGTTCGAATTCGATCACTGCTCTGTCGAACGAGGGCCGGTCTTGGATAGAAAAAAAAACAGCCCCATCCACAGGCCGTTTCCCAATTCAGCGACGGCACACTTGTGAGCGTCCTTGGAACGGGATATGCGTCATATCCGGCGCGACAAGCGCCGTTCCATTCGTTTTTTTCCCCCTGCACCGTCGAGACGAGCCCTGAACGGCACCGTTGTTTCCATGGAAATCGGGGCGTGGACCAAGCGTGCAAACATGCACGCTTCGCACACTTAAAAGCCCCAGCATGCACAGCGCGGGAGGATATATGACTACAAAGACCGACTCGCCAGCGACATCCACATGTGAGAGTTGCGACGTCACTATAAAATATACGTACTGGTTCACCTCACCTACAACTATGCTACATGAAACTCTTCATAAACTATGCTAAACATGTGTGACAGTAGCTGTAACGGCATAGATCACGGCACCTGTATTACCGTTCACATGCTTTTCACCTTACACTTCTATATTTCCTTTGCTGTTGTAATGCTGGATATTCTACAGTATCGCCATGTCCAGCGTTTACTCTAAGCTGCGCATTGTTCGTACATTCTCAGCGCACAAGAAAACTTGTGCAGCACACTGTAAATCAGGGATGAAAGAGCTTTTTATTCAGCCGCGGGGTCATTTTTTTTATATCTGCAAAGTGCGAGCCGCGCGGGGGGGGGGGTTCATTTCGGATGTGGAGTTAGTGTGTTTGCTCAGACACATTAAAAATTAGGGGGAACATTGGCCATGTCCCAATTCCAAGTATTACTAGTCGCAATAGAATAATATTTTTGTCTTTAGGGAACAAGGAGCAGACCACCCGGCTCATTGAGCTGAGGCGGGACCTGTTCAATTTCGCAGACGGCCATGTGAGAAACGTAGTGCACTAAGGACAGAGCGAGTGTGCGCCGTCTCGACGACAGACCGAGTGCACACTCACAAGCGTGCCGTCGGTGAATTGGGAAACGGCCACAGTCTAGTCTGGAGGACTAAACGGGAGAGGGACAGGGAGGAGAATATGAGGAATAATGTGATTTGTTCAACTGTTCAACAATTCAAATTGTAAACACAGAAACACGAGGCTGTAATCAGAGCAGGCCGGCCTGATTTCACCTAAAAACTACTTCAATTAAAATGACACCGGAAAGCTATTGGACTAATCTATAAAAGTACAACCAAATCATCAATAGTCCAGAGCTAAACAAAATGTAGTTTCTAATAGTGTGTTTTCACGGACTCGAAAAATCCGACCTTGACCCGGATGTGCGCCCATGTTGGAGATATCGCTCACTCAAAGTAAACACGTTTATAAAGCAACCGTGCAGAGAAAAAAATGAATTTCATGATAAACCTTCCACATCGGAATCCAAAACTTCTGATACAGTTGACCAGTTGTACAGAGATAAGTTGGATGCCAAAGAAAAGGAGCGTTATATGAACAAACTCAAATTAATCGGGCGAGAAGATCCGTATGAGATGGATTCAAGTTTGTTCAGTGACAGTGGTGATTTGTCGATTCTGCTGCTGTAAGAGATCCCGATATTGTCGATGACCTGGTCTTCTCCCCGAGCCCTGATACAGCACAAGACCTTCAGAGCTCTAAAGGTCTGGAGGACCTTTAGAGCTCTGAAGGTCTGGAGGCAACAACCAGTTTGTTTGTGGCTGGTACAAGAGTGTACAGTGCGGAAAACTGGAGACAAGCGTATTGTGATGGCAAAGGCATACTTGTGTCACATGTGTAAAGTGTTTAAGTACGAGTATTTTGCTTTTTATTATATACGTTTTGCAAAGATTAAAATATGAACATTGTCTTTCCGCCTCTCGCCTCCTTTCCTTTATTAATCGCTCTGTGTGTTCAGCCTGGTTCAGTCCTGGTTTAGTCTTGGTTTAGACCTGGTTTAGTCCTGGTTTAGACCTGGTTTAGACCTGGTTTAGACTTGGTTTAGTCCTGGTTTAGACCTGGTTTAATCCTGGTTTAGTCCTGGTTTAGACCTGGTTCAGTCCTGGACTAAAAAAAAAAAAAAAAAAAAAAAAAAAAAAAAGATAGATAGATAGATAGATTATACCTGGTTTAATCCTGGTTTAGTCCTGGTTTAGACCTGGTTTAATCCTGGTTTAGTCCTGGTTTAGACCTGGTTCAGTCCTGGCTTAGTCCTGGTTTAAACCTGGTTTAGTTCTGGTTTAGACCTGGTTTAGACCTGGTTTAGAACTGGTTCAGTCCTGGTTCAGTCCTGGCTTAGTCCTGGTTTAGTTCTGGTTTAGTTCTGGTTTAGACCTGGTTTAGTCTTGGTTTAGACCTGGTTTAGTCCTGGTTTAGACCTGGTTTAGACCTGGTTTAGACTTGGTTTAGTCCTGGTTTAGACCTGCTTTAGACCTGGTTCAGTCCTGGTTCAGTCCTGGTTTAGTCCTGGTTTAGACCTGGTTTAATCCTGGTTTAGTCCTGGTTTAGACCTGGTTTAGACCTGGTTTAGACCTGGTTCAGTCCTGGTTCAGTCCTGGTTTAGACCTCGTTTAGACCTGGTTCAGGCCTGGTTTAGTCCTGGTTTAGTCCTGGTTTAGACCTCGTTTAGACCTGGTTCAGTCCTGGTTTAGTCCTGATTTAGTCCTGGTTTAGACCTGGTTTAGACCTGGTTTAGACCTGGTTTAGTCCTGATTTAGTCCTGGCTTAGTCCTGGTTCAGGCCTGGTTTAGTCCTGGTTTAGTCCTGGTTTATACTTGGTTTAGTTCTGGTTTAGTCCTAGTTTAGTCCTGATTTAGACCTGGTTTAGTCCTAGTTTTGACCTGGTTTAGACCTGGTTTAGACTTGGTTTAGTCCTGGTTTAGACCTGGTTTAGACCTGGTTTAGACCTGGTTTAGTCCTGGTTAAGACCTGGTTTAGTCCTGTTTTAGACCTGGTTTAGTCCTGGTTTAGACCTGCTTCAGTCCTGGTTCAGTCCTGGATTAGTCCTGGTTTAGACCTGGTTTAGACCTGCTTCAGTCCTGGTTTAGTCCTGGTTTAGGCCTGGTTTAGGCCTGGTTTAGTCCTGGTTTAGACCTGATTTAGTCCTGGTTTAGACTTGGTTTAGTTCTGGTTTAGTCCTAGTTTAGTCCTGATTTAGACCAGGTTTAGTCCTAGTTTTCACCTGGTTTAGTCCTGGTTTAGACCTGGTTTAAACCTGGTTTAGACCTGCTTCAGTCCTGGTTTAGACCTGGTTTAGACCTGGTTTAGTCCTGGTTTAGACCTGGTTTAGTCCTTGTTTAGACCTGGTTTAGACCTGGTTTAGTCCTGGTTCAGTCCTGGTTTAGTCCTGGTTTAGTCCTGGTTTAGACCTGGTTTAGTCCTGCTTTAGTCCTGGTTTAGTCGTGGTTTAGTCCTGGTTCAGGCCTGGTTTAGTTCTTGTCTCCTTTCTTTTGATAATCGCTCTGCCTGTTCACCCTGGTTTAGTCCTGGTTTAGTCCTGGTTTAGTCCTGATTTAGACCTGGTTTAGTCCTGGTTTAGACCTGGTTTAGTCCTGGTTTAGACCTGGTTTAGACCTGGTTTAGTCCTGGTTTAGTCCTGGTTTAGTCCTGATTTAGACCTGGTTTAGTCCTGGTTTAGACCTGGTTTAGTCCTGGTTTAGACCTGGTTTAGACCTGGTTTAGTCCTGGTTGGTCACTACTTTAAGTAAAAGATAGAACTGCAGGTTTTTTCTCTATTGTGACGCTGAGGACCCGATAATAGTTTGACCATTTTGCTTTTTTTTAAAAACTTGGCGGCATAAGTGCAATGTTAGTTTTGTTTTGAGTATCTCCGACATGGCCGACTTCCGGATTATGTCGTCACGTGAAAACACCTTATATTGCAGTTTGGTCCTGTTTTAGTCCCATTTAATCCCGTTTTAGCCCGGGTCTGGTCCGTATTCTCCCCCTCTCGGTTCAAGCGTCTTATTTCAAACACATAGCGCTCTGATGTCTCCCCTTGTGTGCTACGCTGTGACACGCCTCCATCTCTGCTCCCGTGTAACGGATCAGGCGGGTCCCCCGGGAGCATCTGTTAGCATTGATTAACCGTTAGCCGTTAGCTTGGAGAAGACAGCGTTTGAAGCTTTTATTTGTTCGTTAATAATTCAGCGCGTAGTGGATCTGAGAGGGCCCATTCATCATGTGGAGAGGACACTGACGGAGCGTGCTCAGTCTGTCCCTGTTAGCGTTTAGCGGCTAGCATCGATGTGAACGGATCAGGCAGGGGTCAATTACTTAACATCCACTGTCAGTCTGAATAGAGAGGCTACTTTTAATGGACTACGTCAAAACAAACCAAGCTGAGAAGTAATCACAAGAACCATAAAAAAGCAAACTTAAATATAATTTTTGTTTGCTCTTAGATTTTTGTCCTTAAATACTTTTTTATTGTCTTATATTGTATATTGTACACTGTTTATTTATTTATTTTTATTTTTTTTTGCATTGCTTGATCAGGGAGAAACGGAATTTCTATTCACTATACGTCGAACACATGGCAGAATTGACAATAAAGTTGACTTTGACTTTGAGCATTTTAGTTTAGTAATTTTTTTTATTCATCAATCATTTTAAAGGGATAGTGCGGGGTTTTGTTTTGGTTTTTTTAATCTGTATGGGGTTCCTTCTAAAAGTTATGTTTGTTTAGCGGATGTGCACGGCGGATGCGGTTCGCCGCAAGCCAAAGTTTACAAGTGAACAGGCTGATAGAGTTAACATGGGCGTAGTGATACGAGTGGAGAGAGACAATATGCGAATGCAATCTACGCTGCTGGATGTTTCGTGGACAACTGTTTGGGACGCAAATATATCACTTTTCGGACAAATGTTTTGTTTTGAAAGGAAAAACAAGCTTTATTAAAGGGGATAATGCATTTTTTTAATGTTAATCTGTATGGGTTTCCTTGGTGTGTTGACACCGGCTTACCTCTGACACTCTCAACTGATCCCGGTTCGGCTCGCTTTCTGGAGCCCACGTAAGTAGGTCCGGTAACTTCCGAGGAACATGATATAAAGCTTGTTTTTCTTCTCAAAACAAAACATTTGTCCGAAAGGTGATATATTTGCGTCCCAAACAGTTGTCCACGAAACATCCAGCAGCGTACTTTGCGATCGCGTATTGTGTCTCTCGATTCGCAGCGCTCTCAAGTCTCACGCTTTGAGAGTGTGACACACGCAATTCGACATGTTCACACATGGTATTTCTCACGCTGAAATTTTGTAAAGCAATTCAAAACTGTAACCACTGGCACCGCGGGTTGTCAGTGAAAAAAAGTCACTCACCCCCCCCCCCCCCCCCACCCGCTCCTCGGGAAAAAAGCAGTCACATGCACCACCTGGCTCCCCCAATATAAATCTCACTCTTACCAAACTTCAAAACTTGAGAGCCCTGCAATTCGTATCACTGCGCGCATATTAGCTGTATTAGCCTGTTCACTTGTAAACTTCCCCTTACGGCGGACCGCATCTGCCGTACACTTCCGCTAAAGGTTAACAGGCTAATACAGCTAATATGCGCGCAGTGATACGAATCAAGAGACACAATACGCGAACGCAATCTACGCTGCTGGATGTTTCGTGGACAACTGTTTGGGACACAAATATATCACCTTTCGGACAAATGTTTTGTTTTGAGAAGAAAAACAAGCTTTATTTCATGTTCCAGGGATTACCGGACCTACTTACCTGAGCTCCAGAAAGCGAGCTGAACCAGGATCAGCTGAGACTGTCAGAGGTAAGCCGGTGTCAACACGCGTAACTTTTAGAAGGAAACCCATACAGATTAACATTTTAAAATATACGCACTATCCCTTTAATGTAATACTGTTGTCACGCCCCTGCCTGTGGCTGGGGTCTCCTGGGTGAGGTTTGGGCGGAGTCTGGTGGGAGCACCTGCACACAATCTGCAATCAAGCCGCTGCTTCAAAGAGCCAGCTCCCCAGCCAGACTCTGCCAGATCGTTCAGTCTCCAAGACGGTGATTTTGCTCTCTGAAGTTTGAAGTTTTTTTCTCTTTGATTCTTGTCTAGCGATCCTTATATTATTTACTTCCTCTTTTTTTGTTCCCAGAACTCCTGACTCAGACTCCAGCATTCTGGTTGCCAGCTCTTTCCCTACAAACCTCCTACTTTTCTTTGGATAATAAATCTTGGTTATTTTTTGCCATCTTAGTCAAGAGTCTATTATTTGGGTCCCTCCTTTGGGGGCCATTACCTGCTTGTTTCTTTGGATATGTCATTGCGCTGCTTCGAATGTTCTACAGTATAACAAACGGCTCTGATTTACATTTAGTCAATTGTGTTATTTATTCAATTTTTTTTTTTTTTTTAATCTTTTATTATTTCAAGGTACATAATAACACATACTTTAGGTACATAATAATAATCATGGTGGTGTCCTCCCGTGAACCCACCACCTACTGGAGGATCCATGGGGGCTGGTGCATGTGATCTGGGCAGCGGACCTGGACCATTGCCTGAAATACGGAATAAAAGCAGAAGAAAATGAATTATTTATATATATTTATTCATTGTGGTTTTATAACTCAGAAAAAAAGGAAAAACAGTTATTCTGACTGAGTGGGGGCGCCTTTAGACTTCGACAAACTTTATGATCCACAATCGAAATTGTTTGGATATATATATATATATATATATAAATAAAACAGAGGGTAACAAAAATAGATGGAATAGCAAAAAAAAGAGCAAGAGACCGGTGTCAAATGAAACATGATTATAAAAAAAATAAATGTATATGTACAAATCAGAATAAAATTGCAAAATAAGTAATAAAATACAATATCAAATAAGATGTCCAATCACTGCTATATACAGTTGTAGGGAGTATTATCTTTCCCTCTATGGTCTGGTACAGTGGGTGAGCAGGAGTGTCCATGATGGAGAGCAGTTTGTCCAGTGTCCTCCTGTTCCTCACTGTGACAAATGTCTTTCCACAGATCTGACCTGTAACTTGGTCTGGTTTGGTCTCCATGAAAATGGAAAGATTTAAAGGGATAGTGTGTGTTCTTTTTTTTTCTTTTTTTTTATTCAACAGTGTCGTGAGATTAACACTGACCAGGATTGGACCAGGACTAAACCTGGACTAAACCAGGACTAGACCGGGACTAGACCAGGACTAAACCGGGTCTAAACCAGGGCTTAAACAAGACAAAACCAGGACTAAACCTGCCCCACCCCCTTGGTAGATCTAGGCACACCATCAACCTCAAAAGTAGATCTCGGTTAAAAAAATTGTTGGACACCCCTGATCTAAACGGTAAACAAAACACAATATTTTTTGTTTACTTTTTAAATAATTATACTTACATAGCCTAATTTTCCCATGAATAAAGTTTACAAGACAAGAACACAGTTCTCCTTCCATGTTTAATAAGACCTTTGACTGAAGCGGAGAAATGGGCGAGAGATTATTAGCCACGCGGGGCTAACTCTGTCATCTCTCTTTAACACCTCATTAATCCCGGCTACAAATTAATCCTGGCTTTGTTTACTCCGACTAAGAAAAGGTCACATGTCTTTACACTTTAAACGCAACGCGGTGAAACTAATGATACAAGTTTCTGGTTTAAAAAGTTTTCCACACCGATGAGGGACGGGTGGTGACCAAGGATGAAGGGTGACCAAGCAGCAGTGTCATTTAAACAGCAGTATCATTTAAGCAGCAGTATCAGCAGTGCTAGTGTCATTTAATCAGCAGTGCCAGTGTCAGTGTCATTTAAGCAGCAGTGTCAGTGTCATTTAAGCAGCAGTGTCAGTGTCATTTAAGCAGCAGTGCCAGTGTCATTTAAGCAGCAGTGCCAGTGTCATTTAAGCAGCAGCAGTGCCAGTGTCATTTAAGCAGCAGCAGTGCCAGTGTCATTTAAGCAGCAGCAGTGCCAGTGTCATTTAAGTGTCCGTGTCATTTAAGCAGCAGTGTCAGTTAAGCAGCAGTGTCAGTTAAGTGTCAAAGGGTTACTTAAACAGGTGTGAATGAAACAAAACTCCAGATCTGTTTATGACGAGGTAACCACATTATAACATGGCATAACAGATAATTTTGCATAATAAAGGACCTTTTAATTTCAACCCAGGACTAAACCAGATCTGAACCAGAACTACTCCAGGTCTCACACAGTTACAGACTTCGACAATCCAAACTTCCCCAGCTCCTCTTGCTGCTTAATGACTTCATATAAATGTATCAGTTTTGCTCAGTGGGCATTGGACCTGGGGTTATCTGCTCTCTGGGTTAAATCCTCTCTGCATTTTATCTACGTTCTATTAAAACACTCTTTCATACGGAACTCCAGGGCCAGAGCCAGTCAAGGTCTGTGGAGATCTGAGCCTCTGAAGAACATCTGAACTTCGGCGATGGCGAGGAGAGTGCAGACCTTTCGGAGATGGGCCATGGTTGGAGCATTATGGACTATAAAAGGAGGTCAAAGGTCTTATTTTACATTATTCACACTTTGAACTGCTGCTTTTGAACGCCTTGGTTTAGATAATGGATGGAGATTAACAAAAGCATGTGTAGGACAGGCCGAATCACATCCCTTAATGGTGCAATGTGTAACTTTTTGTTTGGGGGTCCGTCACCTGCTTGTTTCTATGGATACGCCACTGCTCTGCCTGGAATGTTCCACAGTGTGACAATAAAACAGCTCTACTTTACATTTATTCAATTACAGCTGGTTTTACTGCTCAAAAACACCTAGAAAAACAAACATTCTGACTGTGAGCGGGGTCGCCTCTCCACAGATCTGACCTGTAACTTACTGTGAAACATTTCAGACAAAGCTACAAAATCACCATGGAGAAAACCATTTGACGGGGCCTCCACCAGAAAAGTTGTGACCCTTTTAAAGATGCACTATGTAACTTTTTTGATGTGTGTGGAGGAGAACTCACTCTACCCACTCGTCTCCATGGAGATTTTTTGCTTTGCCTGGGATGTCACATGGTATATGTTTTTATTCAACAATATTTTTTACCTAAATGGCCTTTATCTTACTGCAGAGGCGCCTGAAATCCTGTGACTTTATCTGCGGCTTCTAAATTTTGATTTTGAGGCTTTTCCTGCTCTTCTTAAATAGAGAGAATCCAGAGTACTTCACTTCCAAACTACAAAATTCAAAGTCCACTTTATTGTCAAAAACCATATACACAGGATTTGAAATTGCAGCGCCCCCTAGGCCCACAGTGAACATAAAACATCTGATAAACAAGACAATAAACACCATGACTAAAACATCACATATACCCGTAGCAAAAGTACAGTAAACTTGTATATAATACAAACAGGTAAAACACACAATGTGTAGTGTAATAAAGCTCAAATGGTGTCATTTAAGCAGCAGTGTCAGTGTCATTTAAGCAGCAGTGTCAGTGTCATTTAAGCAGCAGTGTCATTTAAGTATAAGTGCCATTTAAGTTTGTTTTAAGCAGCAGTGTCAGTGTCGTTTGAGTTTGTTTTAAAGGGATATGCCACCCCCAGGGCAAATTTGGGCATCTCCCCACAGTCCAGAGACTAAAACAAGTGATGAAAAGCGTTTTCCTGGTCACCCAGCCATTGTCCGAGTCTGTCAGCACTGACCGCTGCGCGAGCTGCTGCTCCTCCGCGTTAGACTGGAGGCTAACGGCGCCAGAGAAAGATTTCGGCCAAAAGGAATTAATTTGCTCGATGCTTTTCCCAATTACTTTCTGTGTAGTGCGCATTCATATCGAGTCCAAATAAATGTGCAAATCAACACGGAGAACTTGCCTTGGTCATTTTGGGTGGGAACTATTTTTTCAGTGCGGAAAAATAAAGCCGAAGCACAAAGCACCAGCGTAACGGGGGAACTCCCTTCCTGGTGCGTAAACAGGGATTCCCCTGTCCGCGTGGTGCCTGCTTCGTCTGTCTTTTTCCGCACTGAAAAATAATTCCCACCCAAAATGACCAAGGCAAGTTCTCCGTGTTGATTTGCACATTTATTTGCACTCGATATGAATGCGCACTACACAGAAAGTAATTGGGAAACGCATCGAGCAAATTAATTCCTTTTGGCCAAAATCTTCCTCTGGCGCCGTTAGCCTCCAGTCTAACGTGGAGGAGCAGCAGCTCGCGCGGCGGTCAGTGCTAACAGACTCGGACAATGGGTGGGTGACCAGGAAAACGCTTTTCATCACTTGTTTTAGTCTCTGGACTGTGGGGAGATGCCCAAATTTGACCTGGGGGTGGCATATCCCTTTAAGCATCAGTGTCCTTTAAGTGTGTTTTAAGAATCAGTGTCATTTAAGCATCAGTGCCATTTAAGTTTGTTTTAAGCAGCAGTGTCAGTGTCATTTAAGTTTGTTTTAAGCAGCAGTGTCAGCGTCATCTAAGCAGCAGTGCCAGTGTAATTTAAGTGTTATTTAAGCAGCAGTGTGATTTGGGGGAGGGAGGGCAGGGAGAGAGTTCAGCATCCTGACAGCTTGGTGGATGAAGCTGTCTTTCAGTCTGCTGGTCTTGGCCCTGAGGCTCCTCAGTCTCCTTCCTGATGGCAGCAGACTGAAGAGACATTAGATCAAACCTCATATAGTTATCGCTCTACTAAACGTCATTAGTGTAACTCGTTCTCAGTTGGTAGAGCGTTTGTCCACTGCTTCGAAGGTTGGCGGTTTGAATCCCGCGCTCGACATAAGCATCTTTGGTTAGCAGTGCGATTCCAGCTCCTACAGATGAATGCTGTCGTTGTGTCCTTGGGCAAGGACACTTAACCCACCTCACCCCCAGTGTCTGCGTACACTGGTGTTTGAGTGTGTGAGTGGGTATGTTTGAGAGCTTTGAGAGCCTTGAAGGTGGAAAAGCGCAGTATAAAAATGTGACCGTTCGCCATTTTTGTTTCCGTCTTCCTCTTCGTGTTTGCCTGTGGACTTGAGTCTGTTTTGTGGTCTCACACTGGGTGATCCGTGTGCTCGGGTGTCATCACAGGAACATCTGTCCCAAACACAGTCCTGCTCTGTCCCAGGGTCCCTGAAGACATTACGCTCAGACAGGAGGCTAAACTAGCTCAAGCCCACCTCATGAGTTGCTCCAGCCCGATCCAGCTGTGCAGAGAAGAGGAGTTTGGACCTGGTTTAGACCTCGTTCTGTTCTAGATTTAGATCTGGTTTAGTTACAGTGTAGAACTGGCTTAGACCTGGTTTACTCTTCATTTATTTTTCTTGTTTCAGATCTTTCTACTTACGTCTTGACTTAGTTGTACTGTAGCTTGAGGCCTGGTTCAGTACTGGTTTGTTTAGGTTTAAAAAGTACTGGTTTAGTTCAGGAAGTGAATGAACCATGGCTAGGCCGGGCCTAAACCAGGACTAGACCAGGACTAGACCGGGCCTAAACCAGGACTAGACCGGGCCTAAACCAGGACTAGACCGGGCCTAAACCAGGACTAGACCGGGCCTAAACCAGGACTAGACCAGGACTAAACCAAGGCTAGACCAGGACTAGACCAGGACTAGACCAGGGCTAAACTAGGGCTAGACCGGGGCTAGGCTGGGGCTAAACCAAGGCTAGACCAGGACTAGACCAGGGCTAAACTAGGGCTAGACCGGGGCTAGGCTGGGGCTAAACCGGGGCTAAACCGGGGCTAAACCGGGGCTAAACCGGGACTAGACCAAGGATAAACCAGGGCTAAACCAGGGCTGGACCAGGGCTAGACCAAGGCTAAAGCAGGGCTAAAGCAGGGCTAAAGCAGGGCTAAAGCAGGGCTAAAGCAGGGCTAAACCAGGGCTAGACTGGGGCTAGACCAAGGCTAAACCAGGGCTAAACCTAGGGCTAGTCCGGGGCTAAACCAGGGCTAAACTGGGGCTAAACCGGGATTAGACCGGGGCTAGGCTGGGCCTAAACAAGGAGTAGACCGGGACTAAACCAAGGCTAGACCAGGACTAGACTGGGGCTAAACTAGGGCTAGACCAGGGCTAAGCCAGGACTAGACTGGGGCTAAACAAGGGCTAGACCAAGGCTAAACCAGGGCTAAACCTAGGGCTAGACCGGGGCTAAACCAGGGCTAAACCGGGGCTAAACTGGGGCTAGACTGGGGCTAGACTGGGGCTAAACCGAGAGTAGACCAAGGATAAACCAGGGCTAAAGCAGGGCTAAACTAGGGCTAGACCGGGGCTAAACAAGGGCTAGACCAGGGCTAAGCCAGGACTAGACTGGGGCTAAACAAGGACTAAACCAAGGCTAGACCAGGACTAGACCAGGGCTAAACTAGGGCTAGACCGGGGCTAGACTGGGGCTAAACCGGGGCTAAACCGGGACTAGACCAAGGATAAACCAGGGCTAAACCAGGGCTGGACCAGGGCTAGACCAAGGCTAAACCAGGGCTAAAGCAGGGCTAAACCAGGGCTAGACTGGGGCTAGACCAAGGCTAAACCAGGGCTAAACCTAGAGCTAGTCCGGGGCTAAACCAGGGCTAAACTGGGGCTAAACCGGGATTAGACCGGGGCTAGGCTGGGCCTAAACAAGGACTAGACCGGGACTAAACCAAGGATAGACCAGGACTAGACTGGGGCTAAACTAGGGCTAGACCAGGGCTAAGCCAGGACTAGACTGGGGCTAAACCAGGGCTAAACCTAGGGCTAGACCGGGGCTAAACCAGGGCTAAACCGGGGCTAAACTGGGGCTAGACTGGGGCTAAACCGAGACTAGACCAAGGATAAACCAGGGCTAAAGCAGGGCTAAACTAGGGCTAGACCAGGGCTAAGCCAGGACTAGACTGGGGCTAAACAAGGGCTAGACCAAGGCTAAACTAGGGCAAGACCAGGGCTAAACCAAGGCTAAACCGGGGCTAGACTGGGGCTAAACCGGGACTAGACCGAGGATAAACCAGGGCTAGACTAAGGCTAAACCAGGGCTAAAGCAGGGCTAGACTGGGGCCAGACCAAGGCTAAACCAGGGCTAGACCAAGGCTAAACCAGGGCTAGACCAGGGCTAAACCAGGGCTAGACCGAGGATAAACCAGGGCTAGACCAAGGCTAAAGTTTATACCTAATTTAGTTATAGTTTTAGAGTTTATTCTTATCCAATCCTGGTTCAGTACTTCTATTACTACTACTACTACTACTACTACTACTACTACTTAGGACAGATGTTTTAGTCTTTAAGGTTCTTTGGTTTAGCCCAAGTTTGAGACCTTGAAAATACCCAATAAAATCCCTATTTGAACCTGGTTTATGTTCAGTCCTGTTTGAGACCTGGTTCAGGTGTAAGTAAGTGCTCTTTTAGTACTTGATTTCCAAATGTATGCAAGTCTTTGTCCTAGATTAGTCTTGGTCTTATTCTGGTTTAGTCCTGGATTAGTCCTTAGTATTGGAAGATAGTTCAGCCTAGTCTTACTTTAAATTTTTATTAGCCCAATTTGACTTGGTCCTGATTTAGGCTGCGTCCCATTTCTCTGTCTTACCCCTTCGTCTTACCCCTACCCCTTGGTTTTGCGCGTTCATGTGAGGGCAAGGGGTGTCCTGATTCTAATTTTGATCAAGGGCTCGGGCCACGACCTCGGGCTACATACCCCTTGAAACGAAGTAAGCTCTCGACCAGACTTTAAACGAAGGGGTACGCCTACAAGCTCAGGCAGGTTTTGGGATCAGGATGACAGCCTCACATCGACCAGCCAAGGAGTCTCATAAATGTGTTTTCAGCAGTTGTAATTATGGATTAACAGTTTAGCAGGTTTACCATTATGACGCTTATGTTCTGCGTTACTTTTAGTGAACTGTCGTTGCGGTTTTAATTGTAGTGATGTCTGTTTAGGCGACGTTATCGTTTTCATCGAACTTTCATGCATCAACAAACTAGTTTTTTTGTCGAGCTGAGGTACCCGATAATCCTTGACATTTGTTTACGTTTGCTTGCGTCAGTTGTTGTCTCCTCGGTAGACGTAGCAGCTCAGGTAGAGGGGAGGGACGATGACGCAAACGGTAATCAAGTGGCGTCCCATTTCTTATGGGAATGATCATACCCTGAGCCCTCGCAGCTCGGTATCGAGGGGCAAGACAAAGACTGGGCTGTCAAACTCATTTTGGTCCGGGGGCCGTATCCAACCTACTTTGATCCGAAAGGGGCCGGATCAGAAAACTCATGGCAAATATACCCCAAAAATAGCAAGAAGTCCAAATATTTATCCAGAGAAACGCAAATCTATTACAGACTGCTTTTTCTTCAGTCTCAGCTATAATTCGTTTAGCTTCTGTCTTCTCAATTCTCCATTCAAGTTATTGAATTGTTCGAAATGCTGTGTCTCCTATTGGCGTTTAAGATTATATTCCTTGAGCACTGCCACTTGTTGCAAACACACCAAGCGTACAGTTTTCCCATTCACCTCCTTGAACAAATAGGAATTAGTCAATTTTTCTTGGAAAATCCTGCACTTGACATCCACTTTTCTCATTTTTGACATTTTGCTGATGAGGGTGTCACGGTCAACAGTCAAAACGATGGTCCTTCATTTGTGCCTGAAAAGCAGCGCAGAAGATTACCAATAGTTTAATAGAAAATTAAAATATTCTAATAGAAAATCAGCCGAGGGCCAGATTAAAGGTCTTGAAGGGCCGAATCTGGCCCCCGGGCTGCATGCTTGACACCCCTGACGTAGATAAATGGGAAGGGGTAAGACAGAGTAATGGGACTCAGCCTTAGTCTTGGTTTACTCCTGCTCCTCTGGCTTAGTCCTGTTTTTACTTATTTTCTAATCTCCCTTCAGCCATTACTAACATCAATCCACTTCTTTACCCGTCCAATTTGAACATCTGATCCGAGCGGACGTTTTCCCTTCTTTTTGCTTAATTACCTCTGTGTTCTTGTGTCTGCGCTCTTCGTGTCCACCAGCGCCCCCTGGACACCGGTCTTTCATGTGCGGCCCTGGGGGGAGCCGGCCTTGTTTGGTTTTAATTGGCGCGTGTTGGTGATCGTTAGCGTTACGGCGCTGTCAAGCTTTAATTAGGCAGAGTGAGAGGGATGGGAGACGTAATGAAGAGGTGACCCAGAATACACCAGGCAGTAGAGCCAAAACGGACACGCAAGAAAAGCCGCAAGAAGAGACCGGAGGGGACGTGTTTGATCTGATTGTGAATGTACATGAGGAGGCGGAGGATTAGACAAATTTATACGGGTTTGTACTTGATTTTAATTTGTTCTTTAAGCAGCTCGACTATGCAAAATCAACTTTTTAGAGATTTCTAGGCTGTTCCCTCATCAGGTTTTAGATGTCAGCCATGAATGTTGGAGTAATTTAGTGATCTCTGCCAAGCCGTGTCATGTGACTGTGCCTGAGATATAGTGATGAGTGATTATTATAATTGACAGGTGGATTAGCCAATCAGGGACATGATAACATCCTTCCATAATTCAAATGAAAATGGCTGAACATAAAAGAAAAATGGTGGAGAAACAAGTATCACAGGGAAATAAAAAACGTCACTGATTTCTGCAGAATCAGTGAGCAAAGCACTAAAAATTGTATTAAAGGCTACGCCATGGCTAGACCAGGGCTAAATCAGGGCTAAACTGGGGCTAAACCAGGGCTAGACCGGGGCTAAACCAGGGCTAGACCAGGGCTAGACCGGGGCTAAACCAGGGCTAGACCAGGGCTAGACCGGGGCTAAACCAGGGCTAGACCAGGGCTAAACCAGGGCTAGACCAGGGCTAAACCAGGGCTAGACCAGGGCTAAACCAGGGCTAAACTGGGGCTAAACCAGGGCCAGAACGGGGCTAAACTAGGGCTAGACCGGGGCTAAACCAGGGCTAAACCGGGGCTAGACCGGGGCTAAACCAGGGCTAAACCAGGGCCAGAACTGGACTAAACCAGGGCTAGACCGGAGTTAAACCAGGGCTAAACCAGGGCTAGACAAGGGCTAGACTAGGGCTAAGCCAGGGCTAAACTAGGGCTAGACCGGGGCTAAACCAGGACTAAAGCAGGACTAGACTGGGTATAATCAAGGACTAGACTGGGGTTAAACCAGGGCTAAAGCAGAGGTAGACCAGGGCTAAACCAAAACAAATTTAATTAAAAATGAGCTCATTGGTCATTTTGAGCTCCTTTGTTGCACATGCATCACTTCGTGTCAAATCTGAATCTGATTGGACCTGAGGCACGATGGAGGGAGAGGTGAGCAGACTAATATTCCTCTGTACAAAAAAGTAGAGATAATATCAGTCTGGACGTGCAAGAGTATTAGACAAAATGTAATATTATGATGCTCTGACTACCACAGGCCCAGCCACTGGCACTGGCTGGACGCTCCTTTAAGATAGGGTGAGGAGTTCAGTCACACAGGAAGCTCCTCCACTTGGAGAGGAGCACCTGAGGGTAGGACATCTGTTCCTGATGCCTGAAGACCCAGGACTGGACAGGACTATGTCTCTGAGCTGGACAGGACTATGTCTCCTGAACACCATGGGCCCTCACAGGAGGAGCTGGAGGAAGTGTCTGGGGTGAGGGAAGTCTAGGAGTCCCTGCTGGCCCCGGATAAGAGGAAGAAAACAGATGGATATTATACCGTTCTAGTGCTACTGTTGACTTCAGTAAGAATAATAGCAAGGCATTTCCTTAATTACACATTCTTACAGTTTCACCGAGAACGTTTTTCACATTTCACATTGTGAAAATATTTGTCCCAAAACTGTGGATTATCACATAAAACATCTGACAACAGTGACAGTTATTATTACACAACGTGTCAGTACATTCCTTAGTCCAGTTTTAGTCTTACTTTAGTCCTGGTTTAGTTCTGAGCGTCTCACCTGTCTCCACTCTTAGTCCAGTTTCAGTCCAGTTTTAGTCCAGTTTTAGTCCTGATTTAGTCCTAGTTTAGTCCAGTTTTAGTCCTGGTTTAGTCCAATTTTAATCCAGTTTTAATCCTGGTTTAGTTCTAAGCGTGTCACCTTTCTCCCCTCTTAGTCCAGTTTCAGTCCAGTTTTAGTCTTAGTTTAGTTCAGTTTTAGTCCTGGTTTAGTCCTGATTTAGTCCTAGTTTAGTCCAGGTTTAGTCCAGTTTAAGTCCTAGTTTAGTCCAGTTTTAGTCCTAGTTTAGTCCAGTTTTAGTCCTGGTTTAGTCCAATTTTAATCCAGTTTTAATCCTGGTTTAGTTCTAAGCGTGTCACCTTTCTCCCCTCTTAGTCCAGTTTCAGTCCAGTTTTAGTCTTAGTTTAGTTCAGTTTTAGTCCTGGTTTAGTCCTGATTTAGTCCTAGTTTAGTCCAGGTTTAGTCCAGTTTTAGTCCTAGTTTAGTCCAGTTTTAGTTCTGGTTTAGTCCAGTTTTAGTCCAGTTTTAGTTCTGGTTTAGTCCAGTTTTAGTCCTGGTTTAGTCCTGGTTTAGTTCTGATTTAGTTCTGATTTAGTCCAGTTTTAGTCCAGTTTCAGTCCTGGTTTAGTCCAGTTTCAGTCCTGGTTTAGTCCAGTTTTAGTCCAGTTTTAGTCCTGGTTTAGTCCAGTTTTAGTCCTGGTGTAGTCCTGGTTTAGTCCAGGTTTAGTCCTGGTTTAGTCTTGGTCTCTCAGTGGCAGGTCCTTGCCCGCCGTCCTCTTTCCCTCTTTGCGCTCCACTCGTCTGTCTCTTCTGTTTGTTTATTGTTTTTGTCTTTTGGTTAATTGCGGCGCTCCGTGACACGGGCACCGCGGTACAGCCGTGTGCACAGCCGGAGCGCAGACTGATAGGAAATGGTGCTCTTTCGCCATAGAAGCTAGTCCCCCTGAGTGCAATTAGCCGGGCCTTCTTTACCGGCGGACTGAGGAGACGGAGGAGGACCAAGGTAAACAAGAGCCTCAGCTTCAAAACAACAAAACAACAAAACAACATGACTGATTTCAGACAGACAGAGTGTGACAGGAGCAGCTCCAGGGACACGAGCCCATCTGTTCAGGAAGTCAATGAACCAGGGCTAGACCGGGGCTAGACAAGGACTAGACCGGGGCTAAACCAGGGCTAGACCGGGGCTAGACCGGGGCTAGACCGGGGCTAGACCGGGGCTAGACCGGGGCTAGACCGGGGCTAGACAAGGACTACACCGGGGCTAGACCGGGGCTAGACCAGGACTAGACCGGGGCTAGACAAGGACTAGACCGGGGCTAGACCGGGGCTAGACCAGGACTAGACCGGGGCTAGACAAGGACTACACCGGGGCTAGACCGGGGCTAGACCAGGACTAGACCGGGGCTAGACAAGGACTAGACCGGGGCTAGACCAGGACTAGACCGGGGCTAGACAAGGACTACACCGGGGCTAGACCGGGACTAGACCGGGGCTAGACCGGGACTAGACCGGGGCTAGACAAGGACTAGACCAGGGCTAAACCAGGGCTAGACCAGGACTAGACTGGGGCTAAACCAACGCTAAACCAGGGCTAGACCAGGGCTAAACCAGGGCTAGACCAGGGCTAAACCAGGCCTAGACCAGGACTAGACTGGGGCTAAACCAACGCTAAACCAGGGCTAGACCAGGGCTAAACCAGGGCTAGACCAGGGCTAAACCAAGGCTAAACCAGAGGTAGACCAGGGCTAAACCAGGGCTAGACCGGGGCTAGACCGGGACTAGACTGGGGCTAAACCAGGGCTAGACCAGGGCTAAACCGGGGCTAAACCGGGGCTAAACCAGGGCTATACCGGGGCTATACCGGGACTAGACTGGGGCTAAACCAGGGCTAGACCAGGGCTAAACCAGGGCTAGACCGGGGATAAACCAGGGCTATACCGGGACTAGACCGGGGCTAGACCGAGGCTAAACAAGGGCTATACCAAGGCTAAAACGGGACTAGACTGGGACTAAACAAGGACTAAACTGGGATTAAACCAGGAATAAAGCAGGGCTAGACCAGGACTAGACCGAGGCTAAACCTGGGCTAGACCGGGACTAGACCGGGGCTAAACAAGGGCTAGACCAAGACTAAACTGGGGCTAAACAAGGTCTAGACCGGGGCTAAACAAGGGCTAAACCAAGACTAAATCAGGACTAGACCAGGGCTAAACAAAGGCTAGACCGAGGCTAAACCGGGGTTAGACTGGGACTAGACAAGTGCTAAACCAGGGCGAGACTGGGGCTAAACCAGGGCTAGACCAAGGCTAAACCGGGACTAGACCAGAACTAAATCAAAGACGTCATTAACATCCTGTAGTTCTGTAGCCTGTCGAGTCCTTGATTAGAGTTGTTCGGACTTGTCTTAGTCCTTGGTATACACTAGTCTCTGTTTAGGTTTTGGTTCAGTCCTGGATTAGTCCTCGGGTAAGTCTTGGTTCAGTCCTGGTTTAGTCCTCGGGTAAGTCTTGGTTCTGTTTTAAATTCTTTTCAGTCTCACTTAACATAATTTGTGGCCTCCGGAGATGCGGGGGTTAATGTGACATAATATCTTAATGACAGGAGTTAATGAAGTTTATGAAAGGTCATATTTAATTAAACTCACTGCGGTGACATTTGGCCCTCCTCTCTTGCCGTACTTGTGTCCGTTCGCCTGCTCCAGATTAAACGCTATTGAAGATAAGAGGTCATCACGGTGTTTTTAATAGGCCAGTTTAAAACACATTTTCCACGTTTAATAAGGGACACTTCATGTGTTCTCTGTTTGATACTGGTGCCTGGTTTAGTCTTGGTTTAGTCCTGGTTTAGTCCTGCTTTAGTCTTGGTTTAGTCCTGGTTTAGCCCTGGTTTAGTCCTGTTTTAGTCCTGGTTTAGTCCTGCTTTAGTCTTGGTTTAGTCCTGGTTTAGTCCTGATTTAATCCTGGTTTAGTCCTGCTTTAGTCTTGGTTTACTCCTGCTTTAGTTCCAATATAGTCCTAGTTTAGTCTTGCTTTAATACTGGGTTAGTACTGGTTCAGTCCCATTTTAGTCTTGGTTTAGTCCTTATTCAGTCTTGTTTCAGTCCCATTTTAGTCCTGCTTTAATCTTGGTTTAGTTCTGTTTTAGTCCTGCTTTACTCCTGCTTTAGTTCCAATATAGTCCTGGTTTAGTCTTGCTTTAATACTGGTTTAGTACTGGTTTAATCGTGGTTTAGACCTGGTTTAGGCTTGGTTTGGTCAAGTCCAAAACCAGTTTGTATCTTATCAGTTGTTGTCATCCTGATTTATACCTGATTTAATCCTGGTTTAGTTCTGGTTAGAAACTGGTTTTATTCTGGGTTTGGTCCTGGGCTGGACCTGGTGGATACAATCCCGTCCTGTAATTTCCCGTCTCTGTAAAAATCATGTTTGAAGTAACCTAATAACGTGCATTCTCGATATTGCTTTTCTATGATCTCCAATTATTTCAGGGGAGATGTTTTGTTGCGGTGGAGAGGCTCCTCGTCCCCGGGGCGGCGCTCTCTTCTGTTTTGATGATGATTCTTTAATTGTCACATCTCCTCTGCAGCAGTGTGCCTTCTGGTCATCATTATCTTCCTCTCCTCCTCTCCTTCTTTCCTCTACCCCTTTCTCTTCTCTGTCGCTTTTCCCTCTCCTCTCTTCTCCCCTCCTCTCTCCCTCTCTCTCTCTCTCTCTCCCTCTCTCCTCTCCCTCTCTCCTCATCTCTCTCTCCCTCTCCTCTCTCTCTTCCTCTCTTCTCCTCTCTCTCTCTTCTTCCTCTCTCCTCCTCTCTCCCTCCTCTTTTCTATCTCTCCCTCTCTTCACTTCTCTCCTCATCTCTCTCTCCCTCTCCTGTCTCTCCCTCTCTCCTCTTCTCTCCTCCTCTCTCCCTCCTCTTCTGTCTCTCCCTCTCTTCTCTTCTCTCCTCATCTCTCTCTCTCCTCTCTCTCTCTCTCTCTCTCCCCCTCTCCTCTCTCTCTTCTCCCCTCCTCTCTCCCTCTCTCCCCTCCTCTCTCTCTCTTCTCTCATCCCCTCCTCTCTCCCTCTATCTCCCTCTCTCCTCTCTCCTTCTCTCTCTCCCTCTCTTCTCTCTCTCTTTCTCTCTCTCTCTCTCTCTCTCTCTCTCCTCTCTCCCTCTCCCCTCACTCCCTCTCTTCCCCCTTCCTATCTCTCTCTCTCCTCTCTTCTCTCATCTCTCTCTCCTCTCTTCTCTCTCCTCTGTGCGTTTGGACACAAATTGCTGAACAAGCTCCTATAAGGTGTGAGGAGACTCCTCCTCTTCTCCAGGGACTGTTCTTTTCCTTTTTCCTTGTTGCCGTTTGTCCCAGAGGAGCAGCTCAGACTCATCTGTGGAAATGAGCTGTTGGCTCTCACACTGTCAGGTATCCTCCTGTAATTCACTTTCTTCTCCTCACTCAGAAACATCATTACTCGCTCACAAACTCATGAGGACACATCTGCTCCTCTGCTGCTTCAGGCCCGGGCCACAGTTCAGAGCAGCGCTGTGGTCTGGGCCGAGCCGAGGGGCAATTTTAACGGAAATATTAACACCTGCAGAGGGAAGTCCATCCATCCATCCATTTCTTCCACTTATCTGGGGCTGAGTTGTAGGGGCAACAGTCTAAGCAGGGACTCCCAGACTTCCTTCACCCTGGACACTTCCTCCAGCTCCTCCAGGGGGACCCCAAGACGTTCCCAGGCCAGCCGGGAGACATAGTCCCTCCAGCGCCTCCTGGGTCTTCCCCGTGGCCTCCTCCCGGTGGGACGTGCCCGGAACACTTCCCGAGGGAGGCGTCGGGAACAGACGCCCGAGCCACCTCAGCTGCTCCTCTCGACGTGGAGGAGCAGCGGTTCTACTCCGAGCTCCTCCCGTGTGACTGAGCTCCTCACCCTATCTCTAAGGGAGCGCCCAGCAACTCTGCGGAGGAAACTCATTTCGGCCGCTTGTATCCGCGATCTCGTCCTTTCAGTCCAGGGTGCTGTTTTGACCAATCAGATTTGGATGTCGCTTACAAGTGAACAGGCTAATAAGATAATCTGCGCCCAGTGATATGACTCGAGAGAAAATGACCCCAATGCGAATTAGGCTGCTGAATTTTTAGCAGACAACTGTTTGTGACACACATATATCACTTTTTGGACAAATGTTTTGAGAAGAAAAACAAGCTTTATTAACTGTCCTGGCTAACTTACCGGAACTACGTTTACGAGCTACGGAACTGGAGCAGAACTGGAGCAGAACTGGGACCAGACGATGCTGTCATCGGTGAATCAGTGTTAATCTCCCGACACTGTTGAAGGGGACGCCATACAGATTCACATAAAAAAACAAACAAAACAAAAAACACGCACTATCTCTTTAATCCAAGATTCATCCTGATCTCGTTTGGTACGGACTGTCTCGGTTTAAACTCCTATAGTTTAAAGGTACACTACGTAACTTTCTAGGTTGGGAGACCACTACTTGCATGTCAGGCCAAGTTAAAGGAGAATTAAGGGTTTTTTTTTACAATCTGAGCCTTCTTTCGGTAATAAAACAAGTTGTTTTACTCACCCATAGCACTTTGGTGTCATTTGGAGCATTTCCGGAGATGTTTTAGTTTAGCGATACAGTCATACCTCACCCAAATAACGAATAATCCAAGTTACGAAACGCCTTTACGTAAAATTTTCGTCTCTGAATACGAAAGAAAATTCAAGTTACGAAACGCGAAATCTCAAAAATTCAAATAATGCGCGCTCGGCTTCGCAGCCGCCCGAATCCTCCGAAACGTAAATACACTTGTAAATACACTCTCCAACAGGGTTTAGGGGGGTATTGGGGACCTTGGAACGAATCAGGCCTTTTATATTACGACTTTACTTACGAAAAAAATCACGTTACAAAACCACTTCTGGAACAAATTAATTTCGTAAGGTGAGGTATGACTGTATCCGTAACGTGAGTTCTCGGGGCATATGTTTGCGGTCTCCAAATAACACAAACTTTAGCACTTTTCAAATCATAGAAGCTCAATGTCTTAGTCTACACTTTCGTTTGAGTCAAAAGTGGCCTGTAATCCGAGATTTATCCATAGTTTCAAGTAGATGAGGAGGCCAGTGCGCATGTGCGGAGTCACAGCTGATTTCACTCTCAGCTCTCGGGACCCAAACATGAAACGCAAAGCTGTAAATTATGGATAAATCTCGGATTACAGGTATGGAATAAGAAAGTAATGTGTATTCACAAGAAATTAATCCACGCGAATAAAATTAATCCACGCGAAAACTTAGTCACAAGAAATTAATCCATGCATATTTTGGATGTACACGCGTCTTTGGTTGTAGTTGAGCATAAAATAAATATTTGCAAACTTATGTACAAATTCTCAGATGGAAGGAAGTGGACAAAAATACGTCATCGGTTACGTCATCACGTCACGTCGGCCGAGACCACTTGAAGTCTGCAGCGGTAAAAAAAAATTCTGGAGGACAGTCTTCGCTGGTTACAGTCCTTTACAAGTACAGCTACAGTATATCAGAAAAGTGCGCAAACATTTTGAGTTAACGCCCACCTTATTTCGGTCTGCCATCCTGTCAACTCCAGCGAAGACTGTCCTCCAGAATTTTTTTTCTTTACCGCTGCAGACTTCAAGTGTTCTCGGCCGATGTGACGTGATGACGTAACCGATGACGTATTTTTGTCCACTTTCTTCCATCTGAGAAATTCCTATTCGTACTTAAAGATCCCATGACATGGTACTTCTTGATGCTTTTATATGGCTCCTTAATGGTTCCCTAATACTGTAAATGAATCCTTCTTCAAAATCAACACTCATGAGAAATGAGAAACAGAGATAAGATGAGAAAGAGTAATTTTTCTCCCTCAGAACAGGTCATAATGGGAGTTGTTGCTTGAATGCAAATGAGGAGAAAAAAGCTGGCCAATAGCAGAGGGTGGGGGCGTGGCCAAAGTCTCCGCTGTTGGCTCTAGCTCTCAGCTGATCCATTTCCTTGTTTTTGCACGGGGGGAGAGATTTGAAGCGTTCCATTGAAAAATAAACACATTTCCACATGAAATAAAATTAAACCACTGCTGTTCAAAGGTCCAGAGGCTCAGATAAAGGACTTCCGAGCCTAGAAACACTCGGACGTGCCTCCAGGCAAATAAAAAAACGCATTTCGCATTGTAGCGCATTCACAGTCCAAACTCTATGGGCGGGATATACAGGGACGCTGAGCGGAGACAGAGGGAGGGGCTGGAGCTGCATTTGCCGATCTGACGTCAAAAAGGTGCCTTGTCCGAACTCGCCCGTTTCAACACTGGTTTTGTGTAACGCAGAAAAGGACCGCAAATGCTCAGTTTAGACATTTCGCAACTTTTAGCCATGGGAGGGGCCTAAACAGGGTAGGGGAGCTCACATTAACGTTCAAAAACCTCAGAAAGTGAAAATTTCATGCCATGGGACCTTTAAGACAGTACTCTTCAAACTTTTCAATGTCGTTATTTTTAGATTTGTATTCTGACAAATATCAAACACGTGGATTAATTTTATTTGCGTGGATTAATTTCTTGTGAATACACATTATTTTGTCCACTTTCTTATTCCATATACAGGCCACTTTTGACCCAAACGGAAGTGTAGACTAAGGCATTGAGCTTCTATGATTTGAAAAGTGCTAAAGTTTGTGTTATTTGGAGACCGCAAACATATGCCCCGAGAACTCACGTTACGGAGATCGCTAAACTAAAACATCTCCGGAAATGCTCCAAATGACACCAAAGTGCTATGGGTGAGTAAAACAACTTGTGTTATTACCGAAATAAGGCTCAAATTGTAAAAAATAAAACGTTAATTCTCCTTTAAAAGCGTGATCAGTGGAGAAGTGACTCCACTCACAGGGAGAATCTGTGTTTTCCAATCAGTGAAATCTTACATCTGTAAATGCAAGATACATTAGAGATGGCAAAATACAGAAAAGCTGAATTCCTTACGGTGGAACCCCCAAGGCAACACGATAACAAATAACATCTCAAACAGGAGATCCCCTCAGAGATCCTCTCAAAGAACTTCATAAAGTTGAAGAGGCACTATATATAAAATGTAAATCAAATATATACAGCTCCTCTACAGCTTAAGTGGATGTGTGGGTGTGATCCGAGGACAGTGGCGTCCATCTTGTTAGCAGTCGGGTCACACCACAGTCATTAGCTGTTAGCCATTAGCGCGGACATGGCTAATGGCTAATGTGAGCGATGGGACTGCGTTTACTTGTATGGACACAGGAGGGAGCAGCTAATGCAGCTACATCAGCATTCTGCGCGGACATGTTTTTAATGGGCTATAAGAGATAAGAGCGTCTCAAACTGTGGTGTTCGCGCACTAATGGCTTCTTCATAGTGGAAAGAGTTAGTTTAATTTAGAGACAGTTTTATGGCCTGGACTAGACTAAGGCTGCGTCCCTTTACTCTGCTTTACCCTTTCCCCTTTATCTACGTCTTTGTCTTGCTCCTCGATACCGAGCTGAGAGGGCTCGGGGTACGAATGTTCCCCTAAGAAATGGGACGCCACTCGATTACCGTTTGCGTCATCATCCCTCGCCTCTACCTGAGCTGCTACGTCTACAGAGGCGACAACGATTGACGCAAACAAACGAAGATGCCGTCCTCTCAGGTTTTAAAGTGCCATAGAATTAAATTTTGAAAATGAACAAACTAAAATAAAATACGTTTTAATTAAATACAGTGGTCCCTCGCTATATCGTTCACTTTCAAATCAATCAGACCCCCCAGGATTTCGCGGGCATTTTTTGTGATTGTTGCGGGCTAAAATGCCTGAATTTGCGGGAGCTTTTCCAAAAAGATGCAGTGAAAGTTGCGGTGCTTTTAAGGTTTTTGTTGCGATTTTGTTGCGGGAGGAAGTGAAAGTTGCGATAAATAGTTGTGATTTTCCCTTTTTGTAATTAAAATTGAATAATATTTTGAATACTGAGTTATTACTGACTAGGGATGCAAATTATCGGTTAATTCATTAACTGATAGTTGATTGACCTTATCGATCGATTAACGATTAACTGATAAGCGGCGTTTTTCACCTGAATTTTAGTGTTTCAATAGGGTCTTTAAGAATATAAGCTATAGTAACATAACACTGAGTCATAAATATATCATAGTATTATTATATTGTATATTCCTCAATTAATTATTCCTTAGTAAAAAGCAGATAAATGTATTGATGCTGAATAACAAAATACAGTAATCCCTCGCTCTATCCAATTTTTTTTTTTTTATAGTGTAACATTTTTTTATAGTGTAACATTGTGTTCTGTCCTGATTGGCTAAGAGACTAGACCAGGACTGAACGTGGACTGGACCAGGTCTGAACCAGGTCTGGACCTGGACTGGACCTGGACTGGACCGGGACTCGACCGGGTCTAGACCTGGACTAGACCAGGATTAAACCACCACGTGCCGCTGCTGGTTTCGCCGCGGCCCGCGCCCCGAGCCGCGCCGCGCGGCGAAACCAGCAGCAGCGGCACGCATTCCGTGTTCGATCTCGCCTCGCACGTACACCCGGGGCTGCTGAGCAGTGCCGTTGGCGCCTGCGGTCGGCTGTGAGTCGAGCTTGGCGCAGCGCGGTTGCCTTGTTTCGTGGTCCGCGTGTCCGCGGTTAGCGGTTAATTACAATTAATGCATTTTGATCGACCAACGTCTTAATCGACAATTAACCGTTAATCGATTAATTGTTGACATCCCTATTACTGACAAAGAATAATACAAAGACAGAGATCACAGATATGGTCCTAAAACAAACTTATCAACATCGAAAATAAATTACTACTAGGAGGGGAAGTGTTTCGCGCGGTCTTTTGCTGTTATTTTTGTGGGCAAATGGCGCCGCAAACATGTTTCTTTGCCATTAGAAGCCGTGTCCCAATTCCCAGAGTGCACAGTTCGGAGCGGGTTTGAAGGGCATGTGCGTCATTTCTTTTTTGTCCCATGCGCAGTTAACACGCGGTCTGAAGACCGCAGTCGTTTCCATGGAAATCGGGGCGTGGACCAAGCGCGTGAAAAAGCACGCTTCATACACTCATATATCCCAGCATGCACCGAGTGCTACACTCTAAAAAAAAATACACTGGCTCAACTTTAAAAAATTGTCGTAACAATTTGCATTGATCTTTTTAAGTAATCGCAACTAAGTAATTAATGAGTATTTCCCATGTGACTTTTATAGTTGGATTAACTCAATTAGTTGAGTACAACCAACATGATCTGTTTTGTCCTCTACAAGCTTAATTATGTTGAACCAACTCAATTTGTTTTTATAGTGGCCCAATAATTTAAGTTGCAATAACTCCTTTATTTTACTTTATTCCTACTCCAAAAAGTCCATGCAAATTGTTACCTCAGTTTTATTAAGTAATACCAACTTATTTTACTGAAGTCAGAATAAAGTAGACATGGCAATTCAAGTTTCCAAAATGTATTTAAACCAATGTCAAAACCTTACAAAAGTGCAAATAAGCCTGCAACATTTCCTGCTGAATTAGTGTACAGCCTAATTCTTCACATTTTTAATGCAATGTTACCTGAAAAATGAACCTTTAATAAACTTCAAGTGTACTTCAAACTATGTACTTCAAGTACTGTAAATATACAGACAAACGGTGTACAGTAATCCCTCGCTCTATCGCGGTTCACTGTTCGCGGCCTCGCTGTTTCTTGTTTGTTTTGTTTTTTTTGTTTTTTTAATAGTGTAACATTTTTTTTATAGTGTAACAATGTGTTCTGCATCTTGATTGGCTAAGAGACTAGACCAGGATTAATGTGGACTAAACCAGGTCTAGACCAGAACTAAACCAGGTCTAGACCAGGTCTAAACCTGGACTGGCCCTGGACTAAACCAAGACTGGACCAGGTCTGGACCTGGACTAAACCGGGACTAGACCAGGTCTAAACCAGGATTAAACCACCGTGGCTGAGTGGTTAGCGCTCATGCTTCACAGCAAGAAGGTTCCGGGTTCGATCCCCGGGTCGCCCAGACCTTTCTTTGTGTGTTCTGTGTGGAGTTTGCATGCATGGTCTGGGTTCGATCCCCGGGTCGCCTGGGCCTTTCTGTGTGGAGTTTGCATGTTCTCCCCGTGTCTGGGTGGGTTTCCTCCGGGCACTCCGGTTTCCCCCATCAACCCAAAACATGCACCATAGGTAAAATCCTCCAGCTGAGGTCCTGACCAAACCGAAGATCATGGAGATGGTCCCCGGGCGCAGAAATGTGCTGCTCACTGCTCCTGATAACAGGATGGGTTAAATGCAGAACTGGAATTTCCCCACTGTGGGACTAATAAAGGCATAGCTTTCTTGCGTTCGTTTGTGCGTGTTCGGTTCGTGGCTCGGGCTGAGGGCATGCGGTCCGGGCACTGCGGTTCTATCTCGTGCTCGCGGCCTCGTGCTGCTCTATCACGGATTTGTCCACGATAAACCCCTCATCGTGGACAAATCCGTGACAGAGCACCACGTGTCGCGCACTTCTCCAAGGGGTTGATGCGCGTCACGTCCCGGGATGTGGCAGTGCTCCTCGTCACTATTAATACATTTTGTTGAAAATCTATGAGAGTTTGAGTGTTTAAACTAGAGACAAATGTGAGAAAAGGTTCATTTCAGTCTGAGAAAAGTGTATAATGTGTGTGGTGAGGCATTTACAGCCTTAAAACATGTAGAATAATTGTAAAATATAAAGTTGTCCTACTTCGCGGATTTCTCTTATTGCGGGTTATTTCTGGAACCTAACCCCCGCGATTAACGAGGGATTACTGTATACAGGAAAACTGTACACAGCAAAAACTTCACAAACAGTGTAATATAAATGCAAAATAAATCCTGCTCAATTATTGGACAGTCTGTACATTTTTTAGCACAGCAGTTTACTTTTCAGAGACATTACTTTCGGGCTTGATTTAAGATCATCCAGCTCAAGAAATACCTTTTGAAACACTTCAAAAGTGTTTTTCAGTTCCTTCGGGTAGCTGAGATTTATTGCGTAGATCAGCCCCATCAGCAAGGCACAGGCCCTGGGTACGTCCACATCTTCCAGGACTTCTGTTCCTTCAATTACAATCCGTGCACTGGCTGGATCAGATGTGGCACTTCTGGTAACAATGATCTTCATCACTTCATTGGTGAGATTCCCGTCAACCTAGCATAAAGAGGTCAGAATCAATGTTAGAATTAAAAACACGATTAACAATTAAAAACAAGACTAACAAAGTATAGTTTTTCTGTCATATTAACCTACCAACTGCTCTTGAAAGAGATTCTCCTCCTTTTCTCCGAGGTACACCATCAATCCACGGATCACAACCTCTCTCCTCATTTCCACAGAATCATCCTGCGAAGAAGACGACAAAAAAATGTTTACCTTCTCGAGGAGTTTACCCTTGAGTGTTTACCCTACATGAGGAAGGGTTTCTAGTCAGGCTTCACACACATTGTTACTAATACATTTTTCAAAACATTCCCATGGTCTTTCCATAATACTTTACCTCATTTCAATGACTATGTTTGAGTAGTTCACATAAGACGCAAAAAGGAGGGATTCTTGCTTCGGAAGAAGAAAAAGATCAAATCAGTGGAGAAGAGGAGTAGGAGGACAGAGAAGAGGGGGAAGAGAGGAAGATGGGAAGATATGTTGGAGGGGGCCAGGGGTGGACAAGGAGAGGAGGAAGAGGAGAAGAGGACAAGGACAGGTGGAGGAGAGAGAGAGGATGAGAAAAGCACAAGTAGCCTAAATGAGGTAAATGAGGAGGGGGGGTGGGGGCAGGAGTGGACAAGGAAGTGGAAGTGAGGAAGTGCAAACTCAAAATCTTAGCACCGTGCAATCTTCACCAATGTCTGCATGTCGTGTATGTGCATGCACGAGATGAGCAAGGATCTCTTTGTCTCTCTATCCCGCTTTCACAGGCATACGTTGCTCCAAACGATTTACATGCCTCACCTTAATCAAAGTTACGAAACGCCTTTAGGCTACGTAAAATTTTCATCTCTGAATACAAGTTACGAAACGCGAAATCTCAAAAATTCAAATAATGCGCGCTCGGCTTCGCAGCAGCCCGACTCTACTCTCTCGTCCTCTCGCGCCGAGAGCAAACATTCCCTCAAACCTCCCCAAAGCTCACAAAAACACAAACCCAGACCGATATTTATTGTCCATTTTCATCGTTCACATTAAGTGACACTTAAGACATTATCTAAAGGCTGATGACAAAGCACACTGTGGACACTTCAGTTTTAGTGTTGTGTAACTCGACTGAGCGCTGCTAGTTACTTGCTGATTGGACATAAAATTAAGAAATTAAAAATATATAATTACTTACCAAATCAGGCAGTCTCCCCCTCGCTGTCGCAACTTGCAGTCTGGCAGCATTCAAAAAATGGGCGTTGATCACTTCGTCTGCATGCGTATATGATCGGAAGTTGCACTAACTTAATATTATGAAGTTTCACTAACTTAATACTTTTCCTTGTTACGTGAAAGCAAAAATTCTTATCCAAAATCAATGTATTTCTGAGTTGAGACAGCTTTCTTTATTTTTTAATTTTGATCAACTTCTTGAAATAAGCTATCAACTTAATAAAATAATAGGCATGTAACAAATTGTGTTTTTTATGCTGAAAAAGCTCATGTTTTTAAGTAATTCAAACTAACCTCCTGAATCATTTTTCTCAGTGTACTTCTTCTACGGGAGAAAATGGAGTCAGCGGCTGCTTCCCGTAGTTGTGAGACCTGTCGCATTTCACAGACGGCCAAGCGGTCCGCGGAGTGCACTCAGGGCTGAGCAAGTGTGCACCGCCTTGACTGCAGTCTGAGCCCCCTTCAAACCACGCTCCGAACTGTGGACACGGCCGCAGTTTAGTTTCGTCACACGGAAGTAAGGCAGAAGGAAGTTGGTTGACGTTAGTTCAATACGTCGCCGATGACTGGTCAAAACTGGTAAAAATTGCGGGAAAGTTGCGGTGATTGGTCAAAATTGCAACACCGCCCTGAATTCACGGGGATTGGCTGAAGTTGTGTTGAAGTTGCAAATCGCAACATCACGAATTCCAGGAGGGTCTGATCAATCAAACTTTATTTCTATAGCACCTTCCAACAGCCAAAGCCGACCAAAGTGCTGTACAACATTAAAAAGATAAAAAACAATAAACATCATACAAAAATGTCAACAAAGCACATTAAAATACCATTAAAATACCAATAAAATAAATAAAGTCTCACAGAGCCACTAAGTGTTAAAAGTCATCCTAAATAAGTAGGTTTTAAGTTTGGCTTTGAACAGAGGCAGGTCAGTGATGGAGCGTAACTCAATGGGCAAAGAGTTCCAGAGTTTTGGACCGACCACCGCAAAAGAATGATCAAACCATTGTTTGCCCCGGGACTGGGGGACCTCCAGCAGATGTTGCCCAGCAGATCGTAGAGCTCTGCTGGGTTGGTGAGGGGTCAAATTCTCACACAGGTAGGAAGCTGCAAGATGATTGACCGCATTAAAAACAAACATCAAGATTTTAAAATGAATTCTGAACTGGACAGGGAGCCAATGCAGGGAGTACAGGACAGGAGTGATATGGTCGTGTTTCCGACTGTGAGCAGGCGAGCTGCAGCATTTTGCACGAGCTGCAAACGATGAAGACCAGCTTGATTAATCCCCACATAGAGTGCATTGCAGTAGTCTATGCAGGAACTAACAAAGGCATGGATAGCTTTCTCCAGGTCACCACGGCTCAAAAAGGGTTTAACCTTAATAACGAGAAAATTAACTCAAGATCTCGAGAAAACGACGCAATTAATTTGTGATCTCGAGAAAACACTGTATCTCCGTCTGAAGATACAGCCGGGCTGTATGAAGCCGGGCCAGTCTTCTGCGGAGGTGCCGCGGACTAATCTTGAAATTATCCCGAATTAAAATACGTAATGCAATCTCCCCGTGTCAACCCCTGATCAAAATATTGCCTTATCAGCTGATCGATTATTATTCCAGACATTCTAATGACCAAAATTGCATCTATTCAGAATGAGAAATAGCCTCGAAGTCAGACTGTCACAACGTGGAGGTAGACGTTTCAGTTGTTTTCTCGAGATCACGGAATAGTTGTTTTGTTTTCTCGAGATCACAAATTAATTGTGTTGTTTTCTCGAGATTACGAATTAATTGTTTTGTTTTCTCGAGATCACTGAATAATTATCTTGTTATCTCGAGATAACAAGGAAGAAAAAATATTGCTTATGAATATGGCCTCTGTCGACTTCCGTAGTAATATGTTTGACGCAGACATACAACGTTTTAAGGAAAAGTAACGTTATTTTACAATCTGAGCCTTCTTTCGGTAATAAAACAAGTCGTTTGACTCACCCATATCACGTTCGTGTCATTTGGAGCTGTTTGGTGAAAGTTATGTTGTAGCGTATCCGTTAACATGAGTATTCGGGGCATTACTTTGCGGTCTCCAAATAACACAAACTTTAGCACTTTTCAAATCATAGAAGCCCGATGTCTTAATATACGATTTCGTTTGAAGCAAAAGTGGCCTGTAATCCGAGATTTATCCATAGTTTTCAGCTTTGCGTTTCATGTTTGGGTCCCGGGAGCAGATAGCACATGTGCACTGGCGTCCTCATCTACTCGAAACTATGGCTAAATCTCGGATTACAGGCCACTTTTGCTTCAAACGAAATCATATATTAAGACATCGGGCTTCTATGATTTGAAAAGTGCTAAAGTTTGTGTTATTTGGGGACCGCAAAGTAATGCCCCGAATACTCATGTTAACGGATACGCTACAACATAACTTTCTTCAAACAGCTCCAAATGACACGAACGTGATATGGGTGAGTCAAACGACTTGTTTTATTACCGAAAGAAGGCTCAGATTGTAAAAGGCTCAGATTGTACTTTTCCTTTAGGTATACATGTCGGCACATTTCCACAGAAAATACAATTAAACCACTGCTGTTTCAGCGGCTCGGATGAAGGAACTCAAACATTTTCTTCATCATCACATCCAGGGACAGAGCAGTTGGTTCACTTGTTTCAGAGCCATGATGTTTCTCCAGGAAAAAACAAACGGGCAGCTAGTAGCCATAGCTCGTTTGCGCAAGGGCCGGTCCAAATTCTCTGGGCGGGATTTCCAGAGAAAGGGGATGGACATCCAGACAGACATCTGTGTGTGCTTTCTTTTTTTCAAATGTGGAAAAGGATAACCATTGTCTAGCCATGTGGGGGCCCATAAGCACGTTCAAAATAATCAGAAAGTGAAAATTTCATGCCATTGTACTTTGTTTTCCAAATACAACAGTTACTCTAAAAATCTAAATAAATGACACACTGTAAAAATGACAACTTGAATTTGTTCAGATTACTAGGATTTTAGCGTTCATAGACAATAAAACTGCCAGTTGCGTCGTACACTGTCTCAAATGAGTAATTTCAACTCACTTTTGTAAGTTTCTGTTAAAAAGTTGATCTTAATTCATATTTTGAGTTGACATGATATACAAATTCAAGTGGACGGTAGTTTGGGCCAGGCCAACTAATCTGTGCATGCTCATTTGGAATAATCTGCCGTTGGGATCTGCTGCAACGGCGTAACCTGAGGAGTTTTCCTTGGGTTTGGCTTTGGAAAAGAAACATCCACCATTTTTCCCCTCAGAAGCGCCGGCTGTCTTTGCAGAAAACTTTATCATAAAGAGATTAACGAGTCCTTTTGTCAACATTGATGTTGACGAAAACGAAATGAGACGTTATTTTATCTCCTCTTCGCGCATTATTTGCAGTTTTAAGTTGGTAAAATAGAAACTTGAACTTAAAATGATTAGCTGTTGTGGGTGGCAGTAGCTTAGCTCAGTTGGTAGAGTGTTTGTCTAGTGATCCAGGGGTTGGCGGTTCGAACCCTGCTCTTGACGGGTTGACTGCGTGTAATCCCACCACCTGCGGGAGGATTCATGGGGGCTGGTTCACTGTGTTCTGGGCAGCAGAACACTGTTTGGACTGCTGCCCCCGTGACCCAGAAAATGGAAAAGTGGAAGAAAATGAATGATTAGCTGGCACAACTTTAAAAACTTAGTTGACATTACTTTAAAAGCTTAGTTTACCCAACTGGAAAAGCTTAGGTGGCATTACTTTTAAAGCTTAGTTGACTCAACTTAAATTTTTAAGTTTTTAAGTATTGCTTTTAAGTTAAGTTGATACTCACAACTCAAAAACTCTGTGCAGTCGGTTGCCTTGAAAATTTGAGTTGAACTAACTATTTATTTTTTTACAGTGCACGTGCGTTCCTGAGTAGCAGTTTTACCTTCTTTTTTTTTTCCTATTACTAATTCCCTGACAAAACAAGGAGCAAAAATCTAAATGCAATGGTATTACCTCATTTAATTTTTGGTGTTTCATGCAGGTCATAAGCCAAAAAACACAATAAAACCTTTAGAATCTCTTTATAAGCACTTAAGATTCTAGATCGGAAACCACGGAAATACCATCACTCTCAGATATTAAATAAACATAAAATGCTCAACTTTGATAATACAATTAAACTGGCCAATCTAAGGATATTATTCAAGATTATCAATAATGTATCAGTAATAAGACATTTATTGTGCAGCGTTCCTGTGCCTTTTAACCTTACACTGTTGTGTTTTTTAGTTGATTGTACACAGTGATGTAGTGGGGATTTTTTAAGTGGGTGTACGGGATTTGTGACGTCATGGATGTGAATTACCCTATATGCTATATGTTAGCAATAAAGTAAAACTGTACATAAAAGTACAAAAAAAACAAACCCACATTTTATTAACAGGTAGGCCTACTAGTAGTATATATTGGATTTGTTTTTGCTTTGCACTTCGTCTAAAGAGCGCATTGAGGAGGAGCTTATGCACGCTGAAAGGCGCAGGTGAAAAAGCGAGGAGCGACGCGTTAAGTGAGGCACGGGCAGGTAGGATGAGGTATAGGATGTTTTATAAAGTTTAACCTGTGAACACACAATGGTACAGGCTGTTACGAAAGAGCTGCGCTCACTCGCTCGGTCCGCGGCTCCAGATACGGGCTCGCGCGGCCCGCAGTTTAATACAAAGTTTAATACGAGATACACGTACTTATGTTCTGAATACGGGACGATTCTGTTTTTCAAGGGACGGTTGGCGACCCTAAACACAACTATACATATACTATATACACCCAAAATCTTTCTCAACCAATTTGCACAGATGTAAAAAAAAAAAAAAAAAAAAAAGGCTACCCCGCGGCTGAAAATAAAACGGAGATCTGCTAAAAAACGGAACTCTTTCGTCCCTGAATTTATATTTGTTATTTTTTTTATATCTCATGTCGGGAGAAGTGAGTGGACGGCGTACCCCCGCGTACCACGCCCACTACACCCCTGATTGTACATACTTATTATTACTTATTACAGTCATACCTGACCTTACGAAATTAATTCATTCCAGAAGTGGTTTCGTAACGTGATTTTTTCGTAAGTAGAGTCGCAATGTAAAAGGCCTGATTCGTTCCAAGGCCCCCAATACCCCTCTAAACCCTGTTGGAGAGTGTATTTACATGTGTATTTACGTTTCGGGGAATTCGGGCGGCTGCGAAGCCGAGCGCGCATTATTTGAATTTTTGAGATTTCAGGTTTCGTAACATGAATTTTCTTTCGTATTCAGAGATGAAAATTTTACGTAAAGGCGTTTCGTAACTTGGATTATTCGTTATTTGGGTCTTTCGTAAGGTGAGGTATGACTGTATTATTTATCTTAATTTTGATGCATGCTCATATTTTCTTACTGTTTCTGAAACTTGCGTTGTGACACTACAATTTCCCCATTGTGGGACAAATAAAGATAAGATAAGACTTTATTGATTTCACACAGGAGAAATTTACTTGCCACAGTAGCTCCAGGACAGTTTGAACAAGAAAGAAAAGTGCATGCAGGCAGGAATGGAATAAAATAAATAATAATAAAAATAGCAATAAGTAATAATAATAATTACAAAAATAGTAATAATAATAATAATAACAATACAAGCATCAACAAGGAGAGCATGGAAAAGAGGATAGGATAGGAAAAGGATTATCTTATCTTATCTTATGTGGCACCACCACCATTGATCAATATCAGATTAACATCTGATCAGATGGTCAGAGCAACCAGGTCAACGATCAATGGCCAATGTGTAATACCAAAACGGAATACATCATTAGGGCAATCTGCATTTTCATTTAAAACAATCTCAGAATGGAACAAACTTCCAACTGAGGTAAAATTATGCAAATGCTTAAAAAAATTTAGCCTGGAAATTAAACAACAGTTTCTAAGAGTGCAGATGTTAAAGTGCGGTTAAGGACTCGACATGAGAAGGGGGTACAGGTATCGGGAAAAGAGTTTTAATTCTTTTTTACTAATTGATGAAATGTATCACCGCCAGTGTAAATATTCTGAATTGCATTTTTTTTCTGCTTTATGTTTATTGTTTGTGATGTTGTTTGTCTCAGGGACTGCAGATGGAAATTAGCTCCGAGAGATAAAGTCTGGTACAAAACATCTTTTCATTTTTTTGTGTGATTAATGCTCCTGTACATTGTCCCTGTCAAATAAATCAAATAAACTTAACTAATTTTGGCTTTTCTATCCACCTCTGTTTATCGGTCATAAATGTACCCACTGTGTGCACCCGTCACGAGTCAACAATACTCCAGAACTCAACCAGAACTAAACCTGGACCAGACTGGTTTTCGCCCTTTGATTTTCTAGTGTCCTTAAATCCGTATTCATCTCACAGCAGCCCTCTCTCCTCTGAGCGCTGTGCAGAGGCCTAATCTTCAGATCGCAGCCTTCATCTCAGCTCGACTCTCTGAGCCCATCTCACATCTGCATCAGCCAAAACAGACCTGGCAGCAATTACCTCTGAGAGCCCGGCGCTAATGTGACGGGAGCGAATTGTGACGGGGGCGAATTGTGACGGGGGCGAACTGTGACAGGGCCAGACGAAAGGGGTGGAGGGGTCTCAGGGATTACAGGGTAGGGCTGGGCAGAGTACATAGTATATGGATTTTTCATATTTCCCAATCCCGGTGAGTGTGTGCGTGCAGAGCGGCGGAACGTGGCGCTGCGGGACATTGTTTGAGGGGGACTGTTTTGCAGTGGCGTGAGAGTGGTGGAAGCTCAGTGTGTGCTGAGCGGTGAACAACATGGACGGAGAAAATGTTCAAGATTCAAGATTTCAAGATTGTTTATTTGTCATATGCAGAATCAACACAAGGTCAACAATGCAATGAAATGTTTAGGATCAGAAGAACTGTTGACTCGCTAAGATAGTCAGAAGTACTAATAACAGCAATAATAGTACATGGTAAAAAAAAGTGTTGTAAAGTGCAGGGGAAGAAGTAAACAATATAATAAACAATATAATAAACAATATAATAAAATATGTAATAAAATGTAATAAAATAAAAAAAACAAGGTACAATGTACAAGGTGCAGGTAGGATTAAATCAAGATCAAATAAGGTGTAAGTATTTCACAGATTGCACATAGTATGGTGTGGTGTAGGTGTTGCATGTGGATTTCGTATTGCACATAGTATGATATAAATATTGCACATAGGTTATTGCACTGATTATTGCACATGTAACAGTAATTTACAGTGAGGTAGTGACAAACATGATATATTCATATAGAGCAGCAGCAGTAAACATAATTATGCATAATGTTACAGACACAGAGGAACTTATACCCAACACAGTCCTAGTTTAGTCCTAGTTTAGTCCTGATTTAGTCCTGGTAGACTCCTGGTTTACTCTTGGTTTACTCCCGGTTTAGATCCGGTTTAATCCTGGTGTAGTCTTAATTTAGTCTTAGTTTAGTCCTGGTTTAGTCTTGGTTTAGTCCTGGTTTTAATCCTGGTCTAATCCCAGTTTACTCTTGGTTTAGTCCCAGTTTAGTCCTGATTTAGTCCTGGTGTAGTCTTAGTTTAGTCCTGGTTTAGTCCTAGTATAGTCCTGGTTTAGTCTTGGTTTAGTCCTGGTTTACTCTTGGTTTAGTCCTGGTTTAGTCCCGGTTTAGTCCCAGTTTAGTCCTGGTTTAGTCCTGGTGTAGTCTTAGTTTAGTCTTAGTTTAGTCCTGGTTTAGTCCTAGTATAGTCCTGGTTTAGTCCTGGTGTAGTCTTAGTTTAGTCCTGGTTTAGTCCTAGTATAGTCCTGGTTTACTCTTGGTTTAGTCCTGTTTTAGACCCGGTTTAATCCCAGTTTAGTCCTGGTTTAGTCCTGGTGTAGTCTTAGTTTAGTCTTAGTTTAGTCCTGGTTTAGTCCTAGTATAGTCCTGATAAAAGGAGAAGTTCAATTTGTCAACTGGACAAAGTTTGTTTGGTTGAAAACGTTTCGCCGCTCATCCGAGAGGCTTCGTCAGCTCTAATAAGAATACTGGTAAGACACTTGCTTATATCTTGCTGTAGGGAGGAGCTACCTAGCTAACTACTTTCCGGAACTATCTCATTGGTTTCCGTCTTTTGTTTCTCTGGCGTCTAGATAACGATCCCTATTCATCCCTACACGACTGTTTTTCCCACCTCTGGCCCTGCCCGGCTAGCCCTATTGTTTCCTTGTTTGCTTGATCTAGGCTTAAGAATGGAATTGTAGATGGGATGTAAATTATGTCTGACTCCACCATTTCTGTTCAGAGAAGGATTCTCTTTTTTGACAAGTATAGTCCTGGTTTACTCTTGGTTTAGTCCTGTTTTAGACCCGGTTTAATCCCAGTTTAGTCCCGATTTAGTCCTGGGATAGTCCTGGTCTAGTCTTGGTTTAGTCCTGGTTTACTTTTGGTTTAGTCCAAGTTTAGTCCTGATTTAGTCCTGGTGTAGTCTTAGTTTAGTCCTGGTTTAGTCCTAGTATAGTCCTGGTTTAGTCTTGGTTTAGTCTTGGTTGTAATCCTGGTCTAATCCCAGTTTACTCTTGATTTAGTCCCAGTTTATTCCTGATTTATTCCTGGTTTAGTCCTGATTTAGTCCTGGTGTAGTCTTAGTTTAGTCCTGGTTTAGTCTTGGTTTAGTCTTGGTTTTAATCCTGGTCTAATCCCAGTTTACTCTTGGTTTAGTCCCAGTTTAGTCCTGGTTTAATCCCGGTTTAGTCCTGATTTAGTCCTGGTATAGTCCTAGTATAGTCCTGGCTTAGTCCTGGTTTAGTCCTGGTTTAGTCCTGGTTTAGAAAAAGAAAAGAGGAGCCGTGTCAGTCATGTGGAAGAACTTCGGCTTTAAAAAACCTGACGCTGATCAAACAACCGTATTCTGTAAATGTCGTCAGGCTAAAGTTGTAGCCGCAGGAGGCGACACGAGCGATCTGCTTCACCACCTCCGTCACAGACACGTCCTGGAATATGAAGAACGCACGAAACTAAGATCTGCATCCTCTTCCACGTCTGCAGGGAACGTTCCAAGTCGGCGCCGTGACACAAAATGCCACTCAGACGTCACTCAAAGACGCGTTTGCTAAGGGGACTGCCTACGACAAGAAAAGCAAACGGTGGAACGATATTACCAACGATATTACTGTCCACATCGCCAAAGACATGGAACCACTTAGTACATGAAAAAAAATACTGTCAAATACCGTAACACCGATATAATTTTGAAAAACACCGTGATATAAATTATACCGCCCATACCGCCCAGCTCTAGTACAGGGCATAGCTGCAGTGGCTGGGGTTCATTCATTCACGTTTTGTTTTATGAATCTTGTTTCCTCTGTGCTGTTGCTGTGTGCACTTTAAAATTTTCCAGGTTTTTTATGTCACATGTAAAAATTCTAAAATCCTGTGCTGTTTTTATTTTAATAAATCAGAATCTGAGCATTTCCGCTGTCTAATTGCTAGGATTATAACTTTTTACAACCTCTATACCCTGTATTATATTTTGATGAACTTTTGCTAGTAATGAAAGGAATTGACCTTCATTTGGTCATATTTTGGAAAAAAGTCCCCCCTGACTCAAAATGAAGTTTTCGTAAAGCCGACAAAACAACCAGAATAATACCGTTAGAAGGTTAATATCTGTTCAATCATAAAATAACCAAATGCAATTTTCTCTTTAATAACACAGGAACAAAACACATAATCAGGGTAAAGATTATATAAAATAGGCCACTAAAAGTCAAAAAATGATGATTGTCCCAAAATTCTGGGATGGCTTTAGGCCTACAGCATATCTTGGGCAAGAATCTTCACGGTAGTGCCCCCCCGGGTGCTGAAAGATGGCTGTCCACTGGGTCAAATGCAGAAGTCAAATTTTTCTTTTTTCTTTTTTTCATTTATTTAATTTATTTGACAGGGACCATGTACAGGAGCATTAATCACAGTCAATGACGAGATGCTTTGTACCAGACTATAGACTCTTTGAGCTAATTTCCATCTGCAGTCCCTGAGACACAACACGACAAAACATTAAACACAGCATAAAATAATGCATTTCGTAAACATTTAATCAAAGGTACATTATTTACATTATAAAAGAGGAAATTCAATTTGTCAACTGGACAAAGTTTGTTTTGTTTTTCGACCAAACAAACTTTGTCCAGTTGACAAATTGAATTTCCTCTTTTATCATGGATTCTACCTGGACGACTGAGGTATTATTTGCATTATTTACATTAGTTAAAATGGATTCCCCTTCACCTTCCCAGCCCCTTCTCAGGTTTGTCTTAATGCTGACAAGTGTTTATTCTTAAAGGGACAGTGTGTAAGATTTTTACCTGTTAATTACCGAAATTGAAGATACCCATTCAAAAATACATTGTTTTCCAAGCCTTTTGACTTCCATCATGAAATCAAAGTATTCTTTTGGACTTAGATATAGTCACATAAAAGGGGGATCTTCCCCATGCAGAGGCAGCCATTTTGAATACGAGAGCCGCAGAAGGACATTTGGGCTCCGCCTTCGCCTTCGGCAAGGCTCGTGGTTTTGGGTAAACAACGACAAGCATGTTGCCGGATCACACGTCGTAATGGATCTAACACGTGTTTTGGACTAAATTGTTTTATTGGATTTTATTCGCTGGATCCTTACGGACAGATTTCAGACCAAGCTTATGGTGAAATGCTGAGTTTGACCTGGGCAGAGCCTTCAAAGGTAAGCTTTGTGCTTTTCCGTTTTGTGCTTTTCCGTATAAAAGCCCCATGTGCTCAGGGAGTGATTATTGTGCCGGGAAATGAATTGCATAGTCAAAAAGAGGAGACTGTAAGGTTTCATTTGTTGTGTAGATTGTCATGATACATGATCGGGAATGTGTGTTTTCATGCGAAAAGAAAAAAAAAAGTGAACGGGGCTGCGTTTTATGTATACAGTAGTGGCACGCGGTTCTTGTGCCGGTACGCAAGCTGTCTGCGCTACGACGCGCCCGGGTGACCCTCGAGGTCTGCCGTAGCTAAAACAGGAAGCGCAATAGCGACTATCCACCTATGCACCACAAATCCTACACACTGGGGCTTTAAGAAATGTCGATTGAGTCCTACACTAAATTGTTTGAAGTCTTTGCACATAATTCCATTCTTAAACCAAAGTCAAAACAGACAAAAGAAACAATAGGGCAGACAGGTCAGGGCCAGAGAAATTCGAAATACAAAAGAGAGAATTGCAATACAAATTAGTTGAGATAGTTTCAGAAGAATTTAGTGTCGTGAGCTCCTCCCTGCAGCTAGATATAAGCAGTGTCTAACCAGCACTCGAACCAGAACTGACGAAGCCTCTCGGATGAGCGACAAAACGTTTTCGACCTAACAAACTTTGTTCAGTTGACAAATTGAATTTCTCCTTTTATCAAGTCTTTGCACAGTTTTAGCTCAGTGGAAAGTTTGTTCTATTCTGAGATTGTTTAAAAACAGAAAATGCAGATTGTCCCAGTGATGTTTTACATTTGGGTTTTGTACATTGGCCACTGACCGTTGACCTGGTGGTCCGGACCATTTGGTCAGATGTTAATTTGACAAACTTTTTCAGTGGTGGAGGTGCCACATTATTAATGATCTTGAATAATAATCTAAGATTGGCTGATTTGATCATATATTCAAAACTGAGCATTTTATGTTTCGCTAATATTTGACAGTGGTGATTTCTTATCTAGGATCCTAATAGCTTGTTTATAAAGAGATTCTAGAGGTTTTATCGTAGTTGGATTGGCTTGTGACCAATAGAAAACACCAAACATTAAGTGAGGCAGAATCATCGCATTTAAATAGGTTTTTGCTCCTTGTTTTGTTAAGGAGATTTGTGTAGATTTAAAAGTGGACTGATTATATTTTACTGTTTGACAAACCTTTTTGGCATGTTTCTTAAATCTTAGTCTGTCATCTAAAATTACTCCCAGATGTCTAAATTCTTCAACATTTTTGATAATTTCTCCGTTTACTGTCACTAGGGGGTACACTTTTTTATTTTGTTTTATTGAGAAAAACATTGTTGCCGTTTTACCAACATTTAGTGTTAGACAGGAATCATTCAACCATTTTGCAATGTTTTTTCCATTGCTATTGATAATTTAACCACCACTTGTTCATGGTGATGATGGTGTCACTCCCGTGTGTCACTGTGTGTGAGACCAAATAAAGGCTTAATATTAATCTTAATCACTAGTTGAACAAAACAGATTTCCCCAACTCTACAGTCTACATGGCTTATACAGTGAAAGTGAAACTGAAACTCCAGGATTGTGGGAAAGCTGTAGGCTACAATATATCACTACTAAACGAGACAGATTTCCCCAAATTTACATGGCTTATAAAGTGAAAGCAAGAAAAGAAACTGAAACTCCAGTATATTATGATGGCAGTACAATTTATCATTGATCCATTTTCAGTCTTGGTGATAACTTAGCACGGTTTCACATTTCATATCATTGGCTGTAATGTGTATTTAATACTTTTTTGTTTTGGGGGGACTTTTTTTTAAAGAGTGTTGCAAATGGAGTTTGGTTTCTTCAATTATACCAAGCAGTTCATCTAATCATGATGCAGGACTTTGATTTTGGAAGAAAAAAGTTTAAAAAGTTATAACCCTATTAATTGCGTTTCAGAAAAGGTTATTAAATGTAGCTTTTGTTTGTTTTTCAGTTGTAATTCCCTTTTCTGCCAGTTGAGGGCATGCAGGTAACAACAGGGGGGATGCTTCTGTATTAACACTGTGTCTATTCTCTGTAAATCGACATTATTTTAGGTGTAGTTTCATTAATCTTACAAATCTTGTTCCTCTGCACACTCACAGAACACTTTGTTTCAAATTTCCCAGGATTGTTACGTCACAGGTAAAGTCCGGATGTCCGTAAAGTACAAAAATCTGAATCTGAGCACTTTCGTTTTTCCATTTGTTTTTTTCAAAGGTCACTCTCCAGGCGGCCAGTGGATGGTGTTTTAGATTTTGCAACATCAAATGCCAAAGCACAGGTACTCAAGAGCACATTTAAAGGCCAAGAGAAATTATGCATAATATTTGTCCCTTAATTTTATTTATTTTTTATTTTACTTGCAGTGTTGTGTTTATTATTTTCTAATATTTCTTTATCTAAATTCTAATTACATTTGTAATTAATCACATTTTAATCTTGTGACAGAGAGATTGAGAGAGAGAGAGACAGAGAGAGAGAGAATGAGAGAGAGTGAGAGAGATTTTAGAGAGAGATTGAGAGAGTGTGTGTGTGAGAGAGAGAGATTTTAGAGAGAGAGAGACAGAGAGAGAGATTGAGAGAGAGTGAGAGAGATTTTAGAGTGAGAGAGAGAGAGAGTGAGAGAGAGAGAGAGAGAGATTGAGAGAGAGATTGAGAGAGAGAGTGAGAGAGAAATTTTAGAGAGAGATTGAGAGAGAGAGAGATTGAGAGAGAGAGATTGACAGAGAGAGATTGAGAGAGAGAGATTGTGAGAGATAGCAAGAGATAGAGAGAGAGAGATTGAGAGAGAGAGATTGAGAGAGATAGCAAGAGATAGAGAGAGAGATTGAGAGATAGAGAGAGATGGAGAGAGAGAGAGAGTGAGAGAGAGATTGAGAGGGAGATTGAGAGAGAGAGGGAGAGAGTGAGAGATTTTAGAGGAAGATTGAGAGAGAGAGATTGAGAGAGAGAGATTTTAGAGAGAGATTGAGAGAGAGATTGAGAGAGAGAAATTGAGAGAGAGAGAGAGAGAGAGAGAGATTGAGAGAGAGATTGAGAGAGATAGCGAGAGATAGAGAGAGAGATTGAGAGGGAGATTGAGAGAGATAGCAAGACATATATATATATAGAGAGAGAGAGAGATGGAGAGAGAGTGAGAGAGGGATTGAGAGACAGATTGAGAGATTTTTTTTTTATTTTACTCGCAGTGTTGTGTTTATTATTTTCTAATATTCCTTTATCTTGATTTTTGAGTGGGTATTTTGGATCTCTTGCTGTTCTTGAACTGTACTCTAGAATTGTACTCTGGAATTTCCCCACTGTGGGACAAATTATGGTTCTTTTAGTTTGTCTTTTCTTATCAGGACTGACTCTGGTCTAACCTCAGTCCCTGCTTTTTTCTTTTTTTTATCCAAAGTACAGCATCCATCAGGACTAGATCTAAACCAGGTCTAACCTCAGTCCCCAGTTCCTGTACATTAAGAGCAGTTATTTTTCTTTATCTACAGTAACCGTGAGTATCAGTCAGGTCTAAACCAGGACTAACCCCGGTCTAACCCCGGTCTAACCCCGGTCTAATCCCAGTCCCTTGTTCCTGTACGTTATTTCTTTATCCGCTTGAAGTAAAGTACCTGTCAGGTCTGAACCAGGACTAACCCCAGTCCCTTGTTTCTATAAAGTTTCTGTAAGCATCACTATTACGCTCTTTTCTGGTCTATGTTATAATGTTGTTTCCTCATCTAAACATGCTCCACTGTGTTTTTAAACTCCATGCACCTTCACTAGAAGCTTTTAGAAGACTTCAGACCTGGAATTAGCAATCTCTACTGAGCTAAAGGTAATTTAAACTACCACTTCATGACATCACAAGGTGAACCAGAGCATTTTTGACCTATGGAGATGTAGACTAATAATAAAGAGTTACTCAAACATGTGGTTGAAACAAAATAACTCCAGGTGTTTTTGAGGAGGTAACAACATTATAACATCGCTCAAAACTCACAAGAGTCAAGTCACTGCGTGGACATGGATGAGTGTAATCCGATTGCAAATGGATTGGGATCGTATCGGATTCATGTGCACAGGCTAAGGATCGTATAGTGATTGGTTTCCCGAATCCGATTGAAACCCCTGGCTTAGGCCGATAATAATCCGCTTGGTGCTGCCTTGTGCACGATATCGGATCGGATTGGCGTACTGCGCATGCGCAGGAATTTTCGCCAGGGATTTAACCCGGAAGTGGCAGGAGGCGCCGACGCCGTCATAAGTAGCGATTGTTGCCGGAAAAGTCAGACGAAATCATGGCTGCTAAGAAAGAATGCACAACACGTACACCAATGCTGCTCCATCAAACTCCTTGAGCACCATCTTTGTATACCGCCACATAGTTTGTTGTGTTTTTATTGAGTAGCCATCACCCGGAAGTAGCTGGACGACAGCGCCACATAGCGTAGCGGAGCCGGCCAGGTCGCTGACCATTATCCGATTACACGAGTTTCATGTGCACTTGGATCTAAGGACAGACCACCCGCCAAGTAATGGGATCGGATTTGGAGAAATCCAATCCGATCCTACCATGTGCATTCATTTTTTTAATAATACAGGACACAAAATTACAGAGTCCACAGCATCACATCCATCAGGACCAAACCAGGACTAAACCAGGACTAACCCCGGTCTTACCCCGGTCTTTTGTCCCTGTACGTGCAGCACCTCCCGTTCTCTTGTTGTTAGCAGACAGGGGCTGACCCAGGTTCACGGCCCACTCTCTCCACTCCATTTCCCCCGACATTGAGTCCTCTTTATGTGTCTGTCCATCACACCGCGGGCCGTGTGCACAAGGTCGCTCACGTGCACGGCCCCGCCCCTCCCACCCTCACCCTCGCGCACGCCCGCCGACCCTCGCACACGCTCGCCGTAACACCAACATAATCAGCGTCACGGGGAATAATGGCTCAGGGGGAATTGAACGTGGGGCTGATGTCTTCCTCAAAGAGACGGGAGCAGGCAGACGGCAGGGACGAAAGCAGGACGGGTGAAACGTGAAATACAACAAAATAAAATAACATTATGATAGAAAAATGTCCTAGTGAGAAGAAATACAACTATGAGTGATTATTGATCATGACCACCTTGATGTTATGAAATCAAACTTTAAAGGTTCTGTGTTACTTAAAATTGAGCTTTAAATCATGTTATAATGTTGTTTCCTCATCAAAAACAGACCTGGAGGTTTTTTTTGTTTTTTGTTTAATTCACACGTGTGTTTGCATCTCCATAGCTCAAATGCTCTGTTCCACCTTGTGATGTCATGAAGTGTTATAATTTTGTTTTTAAGTTTATAGCTGCCAGGGCTCCCAGAACTGTTGTTGTAGTTCTGTAAAAGTAGTTTTATAGGAGAACCAGGTCTGAACCAGGTCTAAAGCAGGTCTGAACCAGGTCTGAACCAGGACTGAACCAGGTCTAAAGCAGATCTGAACCAGGACTGAACCAGGTCTAAATCAGGTCTGAACCAGGTATGAACCAGGTCTGAAGCAGGTATAAACCAGGTCTGAAGCAGGTCTGAACCAGGACTGAACCAGGTCTAAAGCAGGTATGTACCAGGTCTGAACCACATCTGAAGCGGGCCTGAAGCAGGTCTGAACCAGGCCTTAATCAGGTCTGAAGGTCTGAAGCAGGTCAGAACCAGGTCTAAACCAGGTCTGAACTAGGACTCAACCAGGTCTGAACCACATCTGAACCACGTCTGAACCAGGTCTGAACCAGGTCTGAACCAGGTTTGAACCAGGTCTGAACCAGGTATAAACCAAGTCTGAAGCAGGTCTGAACCAGGACTGAACCAGGTCTAAAGCAGGTATGTACCAGGTCTGAACCACATCTGAACCAGGTCTGAACCACGTCTGAACCAGGTCTGAACCACGTCTGAACCAGGTTTGAACCAGGTCTGAACCAGGTATAAACCAGGTCTGAAGCAGGTCTGAACCAGGACTGAACCAGGTCTAAAGCAGGTATGTACCAGGTCTGAACCACATCTGAACCACGTCTGAACCAGGTCTGAACCACGTCTGAACCAGGTCTGAACCACGTCTGAACCAGGTCTGAACCAGGTCTGAATCAGGTCTGAATCAGGTCTGTCCCAGCGTTGTCATGCCTCTTGTTGAAGTTCATCTGTTATATGACGGATGGGCAGATACCACAAATCTGCTCTGAACCAGGTCAGAACCAGGTCAGAACCAGGTCTGAACCAGGTCTGAACTATGACTCAAATCAGGTCTGAACCAGGTCTAACACTCCCTCCCTGTGTGGTCATGCCTCTTGTTGTTTTCTCAGAAGTGTTAGAGGAGTGTTATGGTGACTGGTGTGCTGATGGATGGGAAGATACCACAGAACAGGTCCTAATCAGGTCTAAACCAGGTCTAACTCACACTTCCTACCTGTGTGATCATGCCGCTTGTTGTTTTCTCAGAACTGTTACAGGAGTGTTATGGTGACAGAGGCGCTGATGGATGGGAAGATACCACAAACCTGCTCTGAACCAGGTCTGAAGCAGGTCCGAAGCAGGTCAGAACCAGGTATGAACCAGGTTGGAACCAGGTCTGAATCAGGTCTGAAGCAGGTCTGAACCAGGTTGGAACCAGGTCTGAAGCAGGTCTGAAGCAGGTTTGAACAAGGTCTGAACCAGGTCTGAACCAGGTCTGAACCAGGTCTGAACCAGGTCTGAACTAGGACTGAAGCAGGTTTGAAGCAGGTTTGAAGCAGGTCTGAAACAGGTCTGAACCAGATCTGAACTAGGTCTGAAACAGGTCTTAAGCAGGGTTGTACCAGGTCTGAATCAGGTCTGAACCTGGTCCTAATCAGGTCTAAACTAGGTCTAACTCAATTTTCCTCCCTGTGTGATCATGCCACTTGTTGTATTCTCAGAATATAATGATGGATGGGAAGATACCACAAACCTGCTGGTACCAGGTCTGTACCAGATCTGAACCAGGTCTGAAGCAGGTCCGAAGCAGGTCAGAACCAGGTATGAACCAGGTTGGAACCAGGTCTGAAGCAGGTCTGAAGCAGGTCTGAAGCAGGTTTGAAGCAGGTCTGAAGCAGGTTTGAACCATGTCTGAACCAGGTCTGAACTAGGACTGAAGCAGGTTTGAAGCAGGTTTGAAGCAGATCTGAAACAGGTCTGAACCAGATCTGAACTACGTCTGAACCAGGTCTGAAGCAGGTCTGAACCAGGTCCTAATCAGGTCTAAAATAGGTCTAACTCAATTTTCCTCTCTGTGTGATCATGCCACTTGTTGTATTCTCAGAATATAATGATGGATGGGAAGATACCACAAACCAGGTCTGACCCAGGTCTGAACCAGGTCTTCGTCAGGTCTTCGTCAGGTCTAACCCCGGTCCCTCCGTGTGCGGTCATGCCCCTTGTCTCGGCGCAGTAGTTCATCTGCTGCACTGTTATAGGAGCGTTATGGTGACAGGAGCTCAGACGGATGGGCCTGTTTACACTCTATGGCCCTGTGGATGTAAATGTAATCATGGAAAACAGCCTGGCAGCACTTACCTGTTCTCCAGCGCGTCCATCACCTCCAAACCTCACCTGTCCATCACCCGCCGACAGGAGACCGGTGAGGACAATCCAGAGAGGACAGAGTAGGAGGGGACGAAAGACCAAACGGACAGATTTACAGGACAAACTTTGACATACGGTAAGTGATGGGAAGACGTAGAACCTGGTTTTACGGTCCTAAGGTCAGGATGGGTTAAAGGCCAAATCTCCACAGGGACAACAACAAAGGGCCTGTTTACACATACCGGGGTATCTGTAAAAAAGACTTTTCCCTTCGTTTGTGCCTTTCGTTTACACACAAATGGAGATTTTTCGCAAAGGTTCTTTCTAAAACCTCCGGCAAAAGTGGAGATTTTGGAAAACTCCGGTTTCGCGTTTGCGTTGAAAGTGTGATAAATGGAGTTTTAGGCAGCTAACGCACCAAAACTGTGATTCTGATTGGCTTGCAGAGTGTTCTCCTTCGTTTTCAGAGGCGAATTCGCTGTGTGCGTGTAAAAGATGGGTACAAACAAAAGGAGATGTCTCAGTTTTTAAGAATACCAGTGTGGGTGGCAGTAGCTCAGTTGGTGGAGCGTGACATAAGAAACATCAGTCGTTGCGCGGTCAGATCCACTGACCCACAGGTTTGTTGGTATGATTCCAGCTCCCACAAATGAATGCTGCCGTTGTGTCCTTGGGCAAGGCACTTAACCCACCTCGCCCCCAGTGTCTGTGTACACTAGTGTGTTAATGGGTGAGTATTTCCTTTCCTTGTAAAGCGCTTTGGGTGCCTTGAAGGTGGAAAAGCGCTGTATAAAGATGTGACCATTACCAAACGTGTAAACGGGGTCTTATTTTGGTAAACGGAGGGAGACAGATATTCGTTTCTCAACATACCCGGCCATGTGTAAACGTAGCCAAAGTCTGGAAACGAAAGTACTTAAAGGTCCTAAACTACGCTAAATTGTCTCTTGTGAGTTTTAAGTCATGTTATAATGTCGTTACCTCAACAAAAACAGACCTGGACTTGTTTGAGTAACTCTTTATTATTAGTCTGTCTACATCTTAAAATGCTCAGTTACACCTTGTGATGTCATGAAGATAGTTTTCAAGTTAAAGGTGCACTATGCAACTTTGTGTTTGGGGGTCCGTCACCTGCTCGTTTCTATGAATGTCATTGTTCTGCCTGGAATGTTCCACAGTGTGACATTAAACTAGTCTGGTTAACACCTGACCATATCACAAGTGAGATATGGGTCTGGAAACTCGCTTCGAAAAATCCCGTAGCGGAGCTGTGGTTAGCGATTGCCAACGGCCGTTTATTGGGCGTTATGAATGTCTATCATTGAGCGTATACTAAGTCCATAACCAATCATGTCAGTTGTCAGTTCAAACTACAAGCTTCCGTTTGTCATGTAGTACGCGTCACCGTCTTGCCACACCTCCCCCGCTCTCTGATTGGGGCCCTAAATCTGGGACTCTCGCTTGGACGAGTTTCCAGGCCGCCTTCCAGTTCGAAACGAACGGAAGCGGCCTGGGAATTCCCAGGCTAACATTAAACAGCTCTAACTTACATTTATTCAGGCGAAAAGCATTGTTCACTCTTACCTAATAAAGAATAAAGTCAAGCAAGTGTGCAGTAAACCTTCTCTTTTTTTCTTGAAATTGTTGAATGTTCCTGCTGTTACCAGCACCTGGAAGCTGCGCATGGAGTCTTGAACTTTTGAATTTACATTTATTCAATCACAGGTGGTTTTATAGCTCAAAAATACCTAGAAAAACAGCTATTCTGACTGAGAGCGGAGTCGCCGCTCCACAGATCTGACCTGTAACTTGGCTTGGTTTGGTCTCCTTGAGAACAGAAAGGTTTTAAAACCATACTGTGAAACATTCCAGACAAAGCAACAACATTTAGAAAAGCATTTGACGAACCCTCTACCAGAAAAGTTACACAATGCACCTTTACCTTTTGTTCAGTAGAGATTGACAATTCCAGGACTGAACTCATGCAGATGATTCTAGTGAAGGTGTTTGGAGTTTAAAAACACAGTGGAGCACTTCCTGTATTACCACATCACAAGGTGGAACAGAGTGTTTTCAGTTTAAAAAGCCTAAATATACAGAGTTTGTGCGTTAAACATGTGAATGAAACAAAACACAACTCCAGGTGTGTTTGTGATGAGGAAACTTTAGAACATAGATCAGAAAAACCTGTAACATGGGCCTTTTAAAATCGGTTGTATTTTGTTGTCCAAATACAACAGTTAGTCAAAAATCCATGTCACCGGGTTTCAAAAGTTCAAGACTCCATGCACAGCTTCCAGGTGCTGGTAACAGTGGGAATGTTCAACAATTCCAAAAAAGAAAAGGTTTACCGCACAGTTGTTTGACTTTATTCTTTATTAGGTTTGAGCGAACAACGCGTTTCGCCTCTATAGCTAGAGGAGAAACGCGATCATCAGGTTCAGAGGCGAAACGCGTTGTTCGCTCTAACCTAATAAAGAATAAAGTCAAACAACTGTGTGGTAAACCTTCTGTTTTTTGGAATTGTTGAATGTTGCTGCTCACCGGGTCTTTTTGATTCTCAGATTTCTCGTGTGCTGTAAACGCACACCAAAAATCATATTTTAATTAGCACTGTCAGACGATTAAAAAAACGAATTAATTATAGGATTTGTAATTAATTTATCTAATTAATCGCATTTTAAGAGTGTGTGTGAGAGATAAAGAGATTGAGAGAGCAAGAGAAATTGTGAGTGAGCGAACCCACTTTGCGATTGAGTTTGTTTTCAAGTGTTTACTTTGATAATTCGTTTCCCAAATTCTGCAAGCGTCGTTTGTTGGTTTGGTGCTTTGGTGGTTTGTTGGTTTGGTGAAGTGCGCTCACGCTCGCTCTATCACCGGTAACCATGGAAGTTGTCCGGACGTGTTTATCGTTCAAACGATTGATCAGGCTGGAGCGGCTTCTGTGATCGGAAAATTCTTTTTCACAAAAGCTCCAAATCACGGCGTTCTTGTTGATCGTCTCGTCTTCGTTCTTTTTATAAATAAACTTGCCGTTCAAAGGCCCTGGCAGCGATTTGCTCGCTGCGCGCCAAATTTAAAATGCGCGCACACTGAACTGAAAAATAACAAAAAAGATTCATGTTTTCAGACCTCAAACAATGCAAAGAAACAAGATCAAATTCATTTTAAAACAACATAATACTAATGTTTACACTTAAAGGGATATGCCACCCCCAGGTCAAATTTGGGCATCTCCCCACAGTCCAGAGACTAAAATAAGTGGTGGAAAGCGTTTTCCTGCTCACCCAGCCATTGTCCGAGTCTGTCGCCACTGACCGCCGCGGTATCTGGTGCTCCTCCGCCTTAGACTGGAGTCTAACGTAGCCAGAGAAAGATTTCGGCCAAAAGGAATTAATCTTGCTCAGACCTGCGTTTCCCAATTACTTTGTGTGTAGTGCGCATTCATATCGAGTGCAAATAAATGTGCAAATCAACACGGAGAGCTTGCCTTGGTCATTTTGGGTGGGAACTATTTTCCAGTGCGTAAGAATACAGCCGTATCACGCACCACGTTTTGCAACAGGGGAACTCCCTTCCCGGTGCGTAACTGGGATTCCCCTGGCAGCGTGCTGCGTGATACGGCTGTATTCTTACGCACTGGAAAATAGTTCCCACCCAAAATGACCAAGTCAAGCTCTCCGTGTTGATTTGCACATTTATTTGCACTCGATATGAATGCGCATTACACACAAAGTAATTGGGAAACGCATCGAGCAAATTAATTCCTTTTGGCCGAAATCTTTCTCTGGCGACGTTAGACTCCAGTCTAAGGCGGAGGAGCACCAGATACCGCTGCGGTCAGTGGCGACAGACTCGGACAATGGCTGGGTGAGCAGGAAAACGCTTTCCACCACTTATTTTAGACTCTGGACTGTGGGGAGATGCCCAAATTTGACCTGGGGGTGGCATATCCCTTTAAGAAGAGTTCACAAATCAATATTTGGTGCAGTAACCCTTATTTTTAATCACAGCTTTCATGCGTCTTGGCATGCTCTCCACAAGTCTCTCACATTGTTCTTGGGTCCTAGTTTAGACCGGGTTTAGTCCTAGTTTAGACCTGGTTTAGTCTTGGTTCAGACCTGGTTTAGTCCAAGTCTTTCACATTGTTCTTGGGTGACTTTATTCCACTCCTGGTGCAAGAACTGAAGTAGCTCAGCTTTGTGTTTGTGTTGGAATTCAACAAACGCTGGAATGGAATGGCTGTAATACATGTAGAGATGCTGATTTCAGAATAAAATGCAGTGGTCTCTTATTTTTTCCAGAGCTGTAGATAATAGTGAAATGTGGGCCCTTTAATACATCTGACATTCCTCAAACTTCACCGATTTGTGTAAAAGAAACAAAATTGGCGGTGTAGCTTTGGACGCAGGCACCAATTGATACAGCACAGATGCATTGTGGGAAACTGAGTCAGCACTCTTCACTGTGGCCATATTGTGTCCTGTTTAGATCGGCTCCGGACAGGCGTGTTCTGCAAGTGTGGGCTTTTGTTTTGGCGGGACACGCTGGCTTCCTCCTCAATGGGATTTTAATGCCTTTTGGAACAGTTTCGACTCAAACTCATGTCACTTCCTCTTGTTCTTCTCGCATTTGAACAATTTATCATTATTTCTGAATTTTGGAGCCATTTCCGTGCGGTTTTTTGACGAATGGGGCTTCGCGGTGTGAACATATGGCGGTATTAGCTTTGTCACATTCGGCAAAAGAAGACATATCACTGGGACAGGAGCATCAGCGCAAATCTGCTGCTAGAACAATAAAGTTATGTTTGAATTCTCAAGGGGATCTGGCAAGAAGCGAGCGCCATGTCCTCCGTCATTTTGGTCTTCATCTAAAGTCTTTTAAAAATGCAAATATTTACATAAAGGGCCTGTGCCTGATTGTCTCATGTGTTTAAGTAAAATTTGTACAGATATAATAATGTGTCCAATAAGCAGGAAGTGCACTTTAGCATGCTAGTTGTAGCTTTGCCATCAATGCAAATTCTGCTCTGGTCTCTGAGAGTTGTCAAAAACATGTATAAACTTTATCAAAAACACGTATAAACTGCGTATAAATTGTCAAAAACACGTACTGTATAAACTTTGTCAAAAACACATATAAACTTTTTCAAAAACACGTATAAATTTTGTCAAAAACACGTATAAATTTTGTCAAAAACATGTATAAACTTTATCAAAAACACATATAAACTTTATTAAAAACATGTATAAACTTTGTTAAAAACACGTATAAACTTTGTTAAAAACACGTATAAATGTTATCAAAAACACAAACTTTTTCAAAAACACGTATAAACTTAGTCAAAAACATGTATAAACTTAGTCAAAAACACGTATAAACTTAGTCAAAAACACGTATAAACTTAGTTAAAAACACGTATAAACTTTATCAAAAACACATATAAACTTTGTCAAAAACACGTATAAACTTTGTTAAAAACACGTATAAACTTTGTTAAAAGCACGTATAAACTTTGTTAAAAACACGTATAAACTGTTAAAAATATGTATAAACTTTAACAAAAACACGTATAAACTTTAACAAAAACACGTATAAACTTTGTCAAAAACACATATAAACTTTGTTAAAAACACGTATAAACTTTGTTAAAAACACGTATAAACTTTGTTAAAAGCACGTATAAACTTTGTTAAAAACATGTATAAACTGTTAAAAATATGTATAAACTTTAACAAAAACACGTATAAACTTTAACAAAAACACGTATAAACTTTGTCAAAAACACATATAAACTTTGTTAAAAACACGTATAAACTTTGTTAAAAACACGTATAAATGTTATCAAAAACACATATAAACTTTTCAAAAACACATATAAACTTGATCAAAAACACGTATAACTTTAATAAACACGTATAAACTGTTAAAATATGTATAAACTTTAACAAAAACTCGTATAAACTTTTACAAAAACACGTATAAACTTTGTCAAAAACACGTATAAACTTTGTTAAAAGCACGTATAAACTTTGTTAAAAACATGTATAAACTTTGTCAAAAACATGTATAAACTTCGTCAAAAATACATAGAAACTTTATTAAAAACACGTATAAACTTTGTCAAAAACATGTATAAACTTTGTTAAAAACACGTATAAACTTTGTCAAAAACATGTATAAACTTTGTTAAAAACACGTATAAACTTTGTCAAAAACATGTATAAACTTCGTCAAAAATACATAGAAACTTTATTAAAAACACGTATAAACTTTATTAAAAATACATATGAACTTTGTCAAAAACACGTATGAACTTTATTAAAAACATGTATAAACTTTGTTAAAAACACGTATAAACTTTGTTAAAAACACGTATAAATGTTATCAAAAACACATATAAACTTTATCAAAAACACATATAAACTTGATCAAAAACACGTATAAACTTTATCAAAAACACATATAAACTATCAAAAACACATATAAACTTTATCAAAAACACATATAAACTTTATCAAAAACATATATAAACTTTGTTAAAAACACGTATAAACTTTGTTAAAAACACGTATAAATGTTATAAAAAAAACACATATAAACTTTGTCAAAAATACATATAAAATTTGTCAAAAACACGTATGAACTTTATTAAAAACATGTATAAACTTTGTTAAAAATATGTATAAACTTTTACAAAAACACGTATAAACTTTTACAAAAACATGTGTAAACTTTTACAAAAACACGTTTAAACTTTGTCAAAAACATAAACTCATCGCGTGCTCTGAATGTGTAAGGTAAATGAGGAATAACTGGTTTAAAATGTTCTAGTTCTGTTTTTCACATTTTAAAACACTAAAAATCTGATCGAGTGTGACAAAGTGCATATTTGTCCCTTAAAAACTTGCATTATTTTTTTTATTTCACACATTTGTTCATTTACAACATCCAACCAATACAGAAAGATTTTTCTTTAATTCTCACTTTACACATTGTTAATTTAAATATACTTTATTTGTTAATTCATTTAAGTTATTGATTTCAGTTCCATCCATATTCACTGTACTACCTGCAGCTCCACATGGTCCAGACAAAAGAGGAGCTCAGACCATGTAGAGAACGGGTTTAACTTCTGTTTTGTTTCATTGTTTTTGTGCATTTGGTTAATATAGTTTATGGTTTATTTTCAACACACTGTTTAAGGGGACGTAGGCCCTTGTGAAACAAAAGGACAAGCTTTAGAGTTTTGAAAGTTATATGTAAAGGAAACGATACTTACCTGTTTAAGGAGAAAATCAGTTTGTCAACTGGACAAAACTTTATTTGGTCGAACACGTTTCTCAGCTCATCCAAGCTGCTTCTTCAGTTCTGGTCAGACGCTGGTGGACACTGCCTATATCTGCCTGAAGGGGGCACTAACTACAATGAAATTCGGGTGGATGTAAGCCGTGTCCCAATTCAGAGAGTGCACTGTTCGGAGCGTGGTTTGAAGGGCATGTGCATCACATCCGGCGTGACGACTGCTGTCCCGTTTCATTTTTGTCCCATGCGCAGTCGTTTCCATGGAAATCGGGGCGTGGACCAAACGTGTGAAAATGCACGCTTCGCGCACTCATATATCCCAGCATGCACCGCGCGCTACTTCTTTTACGGGAGAAAATGGAGTCGGCGGCTGCTTCCCGTAGTTGCGAGACCTGTCGCATTTCGCAGACGGCCATGCGGCCCGCGGAGTGCACTCAGGGCTGAGCAAGAATGCACAGTCTTGACTGCAGTCTGAGTCCCCTTCAAACCACCCTCCGAACTGTGCACTCTGAGAATTGAGACACGGCTTGGGTCAGAGTGGATTAATATGAAGATTTTAAGACCAAAGAGAGAGAAAGAAGATGGGAGAGGGTAGAGAAGAGAGAGGGAAGGAGAGAGGGAGAGAGAGAAAGAGTGAAGGAGAGAGGAGACAGGAGACGAGAGAGTGAAAGAGAGAGGAGACAGAAGAGGAGAGAGAGGAGGAGACAGGAGAGGAGAGAGTGATGGAGAGAGGAGACAGGAGAGGAGAGAGTGAAGGAGAGAGGAGACAGGAGAGGAGAGAGAGGAGGAGACAGGAGAGAAGAGAGTGAAGGAGAGAGGAGACATGAGAGGAGAGAGAGGAGGAGAGAGGAGACAGGAGAGAGAGGAGAGAGACAGGAGAGGAGGAGAGAGGAGACAGGACAGGAGAGAGTGAAGGAGAGAGAAGACAGGAGAGAGAGAGGAGGAGACAGGAGAGGAGAGAGTGAAGGAGAGAGGGAGACATGAGAGGAGAGAGTGATGGAGAGAGGAGACAGGAGAGGAGAGAGTGAAGGAGAGAGGAGACAGGAGAGGAGAGAGTGAAGGAGAGAGGAGACAGGAGAGGAGAGAGAGGAGGAGAGAGGAGACAGCAGAGGAGAGAGTGAAGGAGAGAGGAGACAGGAGAGGAGAGAGTGAAGGAGAGAGGAGACAGGAGAGAGAGGAGGAGACAGGAGAGGAGAGTGAAGGAGAGAGGAGGCAGGAGAGGAGAGAATGAAGGAGAGAGGAGACAGGAGAGGAGAGAGAAGGAGAGACGAGACAGGAGAGGAGAGAGAAGGAGAGAGGAGACAGGAGAGGAGAGAATGAAGGAGAGAGGGAGACAGGAGAGGAGAGAATGAAGGAGAGAGGAGACAGGAGAGGAGAGAGTGAAGGAGACAGGAGAGGAGAGAGTGAAGGAGAGAGGAGACAGGAGAGGAGATGGCAGATACAGGAGTAGGTGTGACGGGAACATGACAGGGCGACGCAACTGACACTCCACCTTCAGACTGTGACAGAGAGAGAGAGAGAGAGAGAGGAAGACGGAGAGAGAGAAAGTGTGTGTGTGTGTGTGTGTGTGTGTGTGTGTGTGTGTGTGTGTGTGTGTGTGTGTGTGAGGGAGAGTCAGCTGAGGGACTCCACTCACCTTCAGCTAAGTGAGGGAGCAGGAAAGACGTGAAAACTGAAGGAGTAGAGGTATTTACATAGTTGTGTTTAAAGTGAGTAGTGTGTGTAGTGTTTGTGTGTGTTTGTGTGTAGTGTTTGTGTGTTTATGTGTGTGTTTGTGTGTAGTGTTTGTGTGTTTGTGTAAAGTTTGTGTGTAGTGTTTGTGTGTGTGTTTGTGTGTAGTGTTTGTGTGTGTGTGTGTAGTGTTTGTGTGTGTTTGTGTGTTCATGTGTGTGTTTGTGTGTAGTGTTTGTGTGTGTTTGTGTGTTCATGTGTGTGTTTGTGTGTAGTGTTTGTGTGTGTTTGTGTGTTCATGTGTGTGTTTGTGTGTAGTGTTTGTGTGTGTTTGTGTGTTCATGTGTGTGTTTGTGTGTAGTGTTTGTGTGTTTATGTGTGTGTTTGTGTGTAGTGTTTGTGTGTGTTTGTGTGTAGTGTTTGTGTGTGTTTGTGTGTAGTGTTTGTGTGTAGTGTTTGTGTGTGTGTGTAGTGTTTGTGTGTGTTTGTGTGGTCATGTGCGTGTTTGTGTGTAGTGTTTGTGTGTGTGTTTGTGTGTGTGTAGTGTTTGTGTGTTTATGTGTGTGTTTGTGTGTTTGTGTAAAGTTTGTGTAGTGTTAGTGAGTGAACGACCTGCTGCAGTTCTAGTGTGAGCCACAGGAGGCGCTACAGTCCCAGTGAAGCTGATACTTTTGTTCATTCAGAGTCGCTCTGCAGAGGAAGAGGATTTCTCACATGAGCCTGAACAGAATCTGAAGGAGAGTCCTTGATGTTTGTCTTCTTGTGTGTGAGGATGTGGAGAGGATTTTTAAATCTGTAGTTTGTGTAATAACATTGGCCACTGGACATGAAGCCTGAGGCCTGAAGGCCAAGAAAAACTGGTCCGAGGGCCATATTTGTCCCCTGGACCATCGACTGGAGATCCTTCATATAAAGTGCTCTGAAGTACGTCTGTCAGCGTTGCCCTGTTCGTTTTGGGCGCTTCGCCTCTGATTTCTACTCAAACCTCAGTGCGGCTCTGTGATGGCAAACTACTTTTGCCATGGATTCTACCTGGACGACTGAGGGATTCTACACACATCTTAACATGTACTGTTAAAGATCCCATGACATGGTACTTCTTGATGCTTTTATATGGCGCCTTAATGGTTCCCTAATACTGTAAATGAATCCTGCTCCAAAATCAAGACTCAGCACATGAGAAAGACACATGTACACAGACATGGTTAAAAAATATCTCTCTGAACACCTCATTATGGGCGTTGTTGCTTGAATGCAAATGAGAAGGACAGAGATAGGTCAGAGCTGCAGGTGGGGGGGGGGCAAATGCGCCGCTGGTTCCTTGTTTTAGCAGTGCGCTGTGCACTGGCCCCACTTCCGTCTTTTAAGAGCGGAGGAAGAAAGGAGAGGCGTTTCAATGAAAAAAACACATTTTCACAGAAAAAAAAATTAAACCACTGCTGTTTCAGAGGTCCAAAGGGTCGGATAAAGGACTTCCGAATCTGGAAACACTTACAAGTGCCTCCAGGCAAATAAAAAAAACGCATTTCGCATTGCGTAGCTCCTTCGCAGTCCAACCTCTCTGGGCGTGATTTACAGAGAGTGTGGGTAGAAAAACAGATGGGGGTTGGAACTGAATTTTCCGTGTGACATCAGAAAGTTTCCTTGTTCAGAATCGCCCGTTTGAGCTGTGTTTTTTTCAAACGCAGAAAAGGATCGCAAATGCTCAATTTACACATTTCACAACTTTTAGCCATGGGGGGGGGGGCTTAAACAGGGTAGGGGAGCTCACATTAACGTTCAAAAACCTCAGAAAGTGAAAATTTCATGCCATGGGACCTTTAAAAAGTTCACTCACAGAACCACAGTTACAACATAACCTACAGCTGATGTTGTCAAGAGCAGGATCGTGCGAGCAGAGTCGCCACATAAAATACATCATTTTTACATGGAATTGTTTCATAAAAATCTGAAAATCCAAACTCAGTTATAAATAACACCAAGGAAACAGATTCCTTGGAACATTTTTGTTTATCCCATAATCCAGAAAGAACCTGATCATTTCTGTAGGTGAAGGTCCGTTTTGCTGCTCTTCGTCCAACCATAGCCTCTGCAGGTTCACTCCACCTGACCCGGCTCCGTCTCTGTGACCGTACGGCGTATGTGTGAAGTACAGGCCTGACACATGACAAAGAACATGGGAAATAACCCTCTAAACCCCAAATGGACCACACACGTTTGATTGTGCGCCGCTCCCGTCCTTACACCTGTACGGTCCTGCCTCCCGCTCTGAATTATTGATGCAGGTGCTGACAGGTGCGCACATTGGCGGAGCGCGCTGTGTTCTGCCGGGGTCGCACGGCGGAGCGCTGTCTCTTATTTTGACAGGGCCTGACAGGAAGTGATGGACAGTTATGACATGTTGGAGGACTGGACCAAGGACGGTGCGTTCAGGCTCCCTCTGGAATCGCCGCTTCATGTGTTTGTCTCTATAATTCATGTCAGACCTGGAACAGTGAACTATGTGATGGGTGAGCGATGGTGGTCCCGTTTCCTCATGTCTTCACTGTAAATTATTTAGTTTTAAGGAGTCGGTTAAATTTACTTTTTTTTAAAAACAACCCACTCCAAAAAAACCCCAAAACAAATCCACATAAATAAAAAACAAAAAATAAAGCAGCATTGTATTAGTACTACTGGTGGTCAGTAGTCGAGTTGTAAAATGAAACCGGAGGGATGGTGAAATTTTACATTTATGTGACATATTTTCCAGCAGGGGGTGTGTCCTCCCCCAGAAAACAAACAAAAACAAAAAGTCCATATAATCATTCAATAATTCAATAATACACAGGATATATGTTATCACACGCACACACACCTTAGTCCTGGTTCAGACCTGGTTTAGACCTGGTTTAGACCTGGTTTAAACCTGGTTTAGTCCTGGTTTAGACCTGTTTAGAACTGGTTTAGTCCTGGTTCAGACCTGGTTTAGACCTGGTTTAGACCTGGTTTAAACCTGGTTTAGTCCTGGTTTAGACCTGTTTAGAACTGGTTTCATCCTGGTTTAGACTTGGTTTAGACCTGGTTTAGTTCTGGTTTAGTCCTGGTTTAGACCTGGTTTAGTCCTGGTTTAGACCTGGCTTAGTCCTGGTTTAGACCTAGTTTAGACCTGATTTAGACCTGATTTAGTCCTGGTTTAGTCCCGGTTTAGTCCTGGTTTAGACCTGGTTTAGACCTGGTTTAGACCTGGTTTAGACCTGGTTTAGTCCTGGTTTAGTCCTGGTTTAGTCCTGGTTTATACCTAGTTTAAACCTGGTTTAGACCTGGTTTAGTGCTGGTTTAGACCTGGTTTAGACCTGGTTTAGACCTGGTTTAGTCCTGGTTTAGACCTGGTTTATTCCTGGTTTAGACCTGGCTTAGTCCTGGTTTAGACCTGGTTTAGACCTGATTTAGACCTGGTTTAGTCCTGGTTTAGACCTGGTTTAGACCTGGTTTAGTCCTGGTTTAGACCTGGCTTAGTCCTGGTTTAGACCTAGTTTAGACCTGGTTTAGACCTGGTTTAGTCCTGGTTTAGTCCTGGTTTAGTCCCGGTTTAATCCCGGGCCCCTGCTGTCAGCTAATATGTCCCTTTGATGCAGAAATAATATGATAATGTAACTCACCCCATAAGAACAGGGTCAGCTCCGTGTTCTTATGTGTGGTCCGATAATTCGCGTGTCCACGTGTATGTGCGTGGAAACCGACATAATTATCCCGAGTCCCGAGGCGAGAGTTCCTTCTTACGTAGCATTAATGTAGCATACATATTAACGGGGCTCGCTCACAGCTGATCGGCGAACAGGCGCAAACACAACAACGCTAATCGTCATGATTGGCGGGAGCGCAATTGGTGGGTATGCTGCAACATGATTGGAAGCCGGAGCGCAGTTCGGCTTATGATTGGCTCTTGGAACTGGCCACGATTCATGTAGGTCACCTATTTTGACTTCAAAATTTCACCAAAAGGTGAGATTTTCATGCCTGATTGATAAAATGCCACAAGGGATGGAAGAAGGGATGCCCGTTTTAGAAAAGGGATGATTTTGATTTTGCCACCCCCCACCATCCCCCCTCGACTCGAGTACTGCTGGTGGTCGATACTCTTCAAGTGACAAAAGCTTTATGTTGACTGAAACTTAAAACTGCACTGTGTAACCTTCCTGCTGGAGAGTCCGTCACCTGCTTGTTTCCATGGAGAAGTCATTGCTCTTCCTGGAATGTTACACAGTATTGCATTAAACAGCTCTACTTTACATTTATTCAATTACAGCTGGTTTTAAAGCTCAAAAACACCTAGAAAAACAGCTATTCTGACTGTAAATGGGGTCGCCTCGCCACAGATCTGACCCGTGACATGGTCTGGTTTGGTCTCCATGGAGATAAAAAGGTTTAATGCCATACTGTGAAACATTCCAGACAAAGCAATAACAAATAACTCCATGGAGAAAAGCGTTCGACGGACACTCCACCAGAAAAGTGACACATTTTAGTTAATTGTACTTTACTTAAGAATATACACTACGTTTGAGAGAAAGTATCTGTGCTTTCTACTCCACTATATTTGAACAGGACTGAAAAGAAAAAATATTTTTATTATAGTTTGAGACCTGCCGAAAAGGCCAAGGGGATATTTTTGACACATTCATAATATGAGCAATGAAAAACGGGCGGAAAATAAAATCAATTCAGAAGAAATCTTTATTAACCACATTTGAAGCCTTATAAGAACTCAAAATATGCATGGAATACTTTTAGTTTTTACTCTTTAAGTATGGGCACTACAGGTACTACTATACTTTTACTTAGGGTCTGTTTACAGAAGAACGCTTACGGGTGAAAACTACTAAATATTTGATCGGAAGTGCCTTTTGCTTAGACGGTGATGGCGTTTTGGGGGCTTAAAAATGCAAAAAACTGAAACCGCCCTCCAAAGTGGAAAACCTCAAAATGCCTACACTGCCCAAGATGCAAAACTCTGGTCAAATCTGCTGACGTCGCATACGCGTTTACGTCACATCGGTCGATATATCGGTGTACTTTGTTCGGCAGGACTCCCAGTCCACACCTTGTTGCACATAGGGTGACCACCTGCTAATAAACCCAAGGGGGGACAAGGGGTATGTTTCTGAGGGACAATGTGGGACACCGCCCGGCGTGGTTCACCCATTTCTAGCACATACATGGTATATTAATACAGTGAACCCTCGTTTATCGCGGGGGTTAGGTTCCAGAAATAGCCCGCAATCAGTGAAATCCGCGAAGTAGGACAATTTTATATTTTACAATTATTCTACATGTTTTAAGGCTGAAAACGCTTCACCAGACACATTATACACCTTTCTGAGACTGGTATTAACATTTTCTCACATTTTTCTCTTGTTTAAACACTCAAACTTTTGTAGATTTTCATTAAAATATATTAATAGTGGGGGGGGGGACGTGACACGCGGACACGTGCGCGCGGACACGTGTGTTTGTTTTGGTACCACGTATCCATGCCATGTGCGAAAGTCGAGTGGAAAGCGACCTGGATATCATTTTGGGCAAGACTCAAGCCAATGCTAACAGTGCCAAACCGCTAACAGACGCCTCTGAGCACCAGTCCTCACCACAAGACCAGGTAAGACCAACCTGCCCTCACAAGAGTTGGTTGCATTTCACCCCGGCTCCAAAATCAGACCGCTATCAATGCGTCGCCAATACTCCACAGCTCTCTAGGACGGGGTCGGGTTCGTCCTCTCGGCGTGACGGGGAAGAGCCACTGTCTCCTCTGTGCGCGCGAGTGTCCTCCCCCCGCTGCGGCTCCCTCGAATGCGGCTCTCCCCGCTGCGGCTCCCCCGGCCCGTCCATGTTGATTCTTGGCTCTTCCATGGTCCGGCTCGCACTCTCTTCCATGGCTCGTGCAAGTAAACAAAGGCCACACCTCCTGTCACCCCGCTCTCGTGAAGGAAATCAGAGACTCTCTCCCTACCATCCCTGGTTTAGACCTGCTTTAGGCCTGGTTTAGTCCTGGTCTAGTCTCTTAGCTAATCAGGGCGCAGGACAGAATGTTACACTGTAAAAAAAAAAGTTACACTATAAAAAAAATTGGAAAAAAAAAAAAAAAAAATGGAAAAAAAAAATCCGCGAAACAGCGAGGCCGCGAACAGTGAACCGCGATACAGCGAGGGTTCACTGTAATGCCCTATTGCCATAAACATGTGTAATTGTTAATGTATGCACAAGAATAGCCACCCAATGTGTATTTTTTTAAATGTATTTATTTATCTTTGTAAATAAAGATTCATAATATTTTGAACATTTAATGAATTCACAGAAGCACTTCCACTTCCACGATTTAGTTCAGCTATTTAATTCTACCTATTTTCAGGCTCACAGAATGACACCGCACTCAACAACAGCAAAAAGTTGATAACCTTTCAAAGCGTAGCCCTCTAGAATCTTTGCTAGTCACAGGGATGAAAGTGACCAGTAATGAAAAAAGCTGAAAGTCACTGAAAGCCTAGAGGGGTCCGGGGGCATGCCGGAAAATTTTTGAACTCTAAATGCTCTGAGATGCTCTGGGGTCATTCCAGCCAATAAAAATGAATGTCAACCACCCATTTTGGAGGGAAAAATTCCCTTTCCCTCTTGATGATCCCACTTTGCACTACCTTCTCACAAAATTTTACAAATATATATGTTTGCGACCTGGCCCCAGATAAGCGGAAGAAAATGGATGGATGGATCTTTGCAATAAAGTAAAACTGTAAATCAAACCACATTTTATTCACAGGTACCAGTGGTGACATACACATCATTTATTTATTTATAAATATATTGATCATTCTTTACATGTACAGTGCCTGTTGATGTACCTTGCACAACTTCATTCTGTACTCTTACTCTTACACATTTACCAAACGCACGTGACAAACAGATGCATTTGTGCTGTACACCTGCTCTGTGCTCTACACCTGCTCTGTGCTGTACACCTGCTCTGTGCTGTACACCTGCTCTGTGCTTTACACCTACTCTGTGCTGTACACCTGCTCTGTGCTCTACACCTCCTCTGTGCTGTACACCTCCTCTGTGCTGTACATCTGCTCTGTGCTATAGACCTCCTCTGTGCTGTACACCTGCTCTGTGCTGTACATCTGCTCTGTGCTATAGACCTCCTCTGGGCTGTACACCTGCTCTGCGCTCTACACCTCCTCTGTGCTATACACCTCATCTGTGCTGTACACCTGCTCTGTGTGGACACTGTAACATAAATTTAGATTAGTTTTTGCTTTGCGTTTCGTCCTTGCTCTTCTAATCAGTTTTGATGAGGGAGCCTGTTTGGCTATGAGCAGGAGGAGCAAGAGCCTGAAAAGGAGCGGCGCTGACGTGAGGCGGACGGACAGGTAGGATGTTTTATAAAGTTTAACCTGCTCTGTGATACACGCTGGGACGCCAGGCGCTGTTACGGACAAGCTGCGTGCCTGCGCTCCAGACGAGCGCACAGGCTGCTGTGAGAAGCCGGCGCAGTCTACACACCGGCAAAAGTTTATTGTGGCGTGCTGAACTGTCAAGTAATGTTCGTGTGGCTGCCTGTGGCGCTCACTTTTTTTTTTTTTTCTTTTTTTTAAGAAGCATTGATTATGCGGGACATTGTCTCAATTTGTGGGACGCATAAATTGGGCTTAAAATGCTGTACAATCACGCGCTACACGGGACGGGTGGTCACCCTAGTTGCACAGTGTTCCACAAACTGTTCCACAAAGGGCCGGTGTGGCTGAAGGTTTTCTTTCCAACTAAGCAGCAGCACACTTTCAGCTGTCTGAAGACTGAGATCAGTTGATTAAATGAGTCAAGTCTGGTGTGCTGCTGCTTGGTTGGAAAGAAAACCTGCAGTCACACCGGCCCTTTGTGCAACAGTTTGTGGAACACTTGCGCCTTTGTTGCTTTGTAGTCTAATGTGGTCTGGAGCAATAGTTCAACTTCTTCGTCTGACCACACTAATTTTTTTTATTTTTTTTTGCTACCGGTAGCCATGTTTTGTTTTGCTTTTCGCGGCGCAGCTGAGAAGAAGGAAGATTCTACGCATGAGCGCGGACATAGTGATAATGTATCACAGCGCCACCTAGCTGCCTGGCATGAATACCCAATCCAATTCCACACACTTTTGCGTCACCGTATGCATGCAGATTTCCTCCCGAAAACGCTCGTCTAAACGCGGAATAAAAAGTGAAGACGCGACGCCACTTTTACGTCTTCTGTTCAGACCGCCACCATATAAACGTAGCCTTAAGTACATTTTTTGCTCTGGTATCTGTACTTTTACTTAAGTAAGACCACTGCCTATATTAAAAAAATATGAAAATACAACATGAATTTTGCAACTAACCTGTGAAACTTTTTTTTGTTTTTTTTTGTTTCACATATTAACCTTAAAAATGCAAACGTATTTTTAATCAGGTGCTCTTCCCTTGACCCCACCTCTCTCTCTCTCCTCTTTCAAACTCTGGTCGTTTCCTTAATAATTCATATGCTTCACACGTTTCATTAATTTTTCACCTCGGAGTCGCTCGGTACTACATTTATCTGTATTCGGCGCTGGTTATTTAGTGTTTTTGTGCGTCTAAAAATGTCTTCCCCTCCCACGGATTGTAGCAGAGCTGTTAACAAGTCCCTGCTGGCCCTCGCTCCCCCAGAACGCTGCCTTCAAGTCGAAAGAAATGACTGTAAACAAAACAGGCAGCTGCTAAAAAGCTACTATGGGAATCTCCACACACACCGATGTTCTTACACTTCACTATGTGTTTTTCACCGCTACTAAATATCTGCTTTTGTTTTCAAACAGAGGTAAATAGAGGCGGTGGGGCGGGGTCTGGAGGGCTCAAGTACTTGCCATAGTACTTGAAGTTGTAGTGGCCACTGGAGGCAGCACACACTCAGTTTTTGAGCACAAAGCTGCAGATTTATCTAGTCTGGATGAGAATGTCCAAAGGAACCATAAGAATGGAGATGTTATTGCTTTGCCTGGAATTTTTCACACTATAGCCTCCCGAGACTCGGCCCATTCACTTGTGTCCTTTATAGTGGACAGTGAGTTACCACTATGATTAAAAAATAAAATACATACCATACTGTAAATAAATAAATAGATAAATACTTACATAAATACATAAACAAATAAATATATAAATAAATAAATACATACAGTACATAAATATGTAAATAAATACACACATACATGCATACATACATACATACATACATACATACATACATGCATGCGTAAATACATACATACATAAATACGTAAATATGTCAATAAATACACAAATACATACATACATATATAATATAATATATAATACATACGTATTTACGTATGTATTTACATAAATATGTAAATGCATACATACATACATACATACATACATACATACATAAATATGTAAATACGTCAATAAATACATACATACATACATACATACATATATACATACATACATACATACATAAATGCGTAAATACATACATATATGCATAACAAAATACATACGTATTTACGTATGTATTTACATAAATACGTATATACATACATACATACACAAATGCGTAAATACGTCAATAAATACACATATACATACATACATACATACATAAATATGTAAATGCGTAAATACATACATATATACATAACTAAATACATACGTATTTACATATGTATTTACATAAATACGTAAATACATACATACATAAATACGTAAATATGTCAATAAATACACGCATACATACATACATACGTAAATGCGTAAATACGTCAATAAATACACACATATATACATGCATACATACATACATACATACATAAATACATAAATGCGTAAATACATAAATACATAAATACGTAAATATGTCAATAAATACACACATACATACATACATACATACATAAATGCGTAAATACGTCAATAAATACACACATACATACATACATACATACGTATTTACGTATGTATTTACATAAATACGTACATACATACATACATACATACATACATAAATGCGTAAATGCGTAAATACATAAATACATAAATAAATAAATAGGTAAATATGTCAATAAATACACACATACATACATACATACATACATAAATACATAAATGCGTAAATACGTACATGTATACATAAATAAATACATACGTATTTACTAGGGGTGTAAAGATTAACTGATTTGGATCGGTTATCGGTCTGTGACCTCTGCGATCTGAGTGTACCGATCAGCGGAGCCCGGATTGGTCCAAATGCACTACGAAAGGTCCGATGCACCGGATTTACAGCCAAGAATCGGTTTGCTAGCTCCTGAGCGGTCTCTCTCATGGCGCAGTGTGTGTCTGCGTTCTTTCGCGAACGGTGGGTGGTTCACTTACCTGGGGTTGAAGCTTATTGGCTGGTTAACTGCCAGTGATGCGAGCGACGCGGGCTGTATGCGGAAGCGAGCACAAAATGTTTGCACTGTATAGCCGTGTCCCAATTCGCATTGTGCAGAGGGCGGTCTCGTCAGGAGATCTACTCTATCGGTAAGCTAAGCTAAGTTTCTTTTTATTGAGCTATGGTTAAATTAATTTGGTGCACTACCGCTATTTATGGACATGGTTTGTATGCGTGGTTAACTTTTGTGCCAGTGTTGTGTCGCGTTGATATCAGTCTGATGTTTCACTGTCAGCTTGATAGTTTCCATGGCAGCTATAGACCATAACAATTGTATGATACTAGCGTTTTTATTGTCACGGTTAGTGGATTGGGTGATTTATTTAGACAACATTCATGTATTGGCAATGTATATTTGATTTGGGCTAAAATTGACTTGGCTAATTTACTTTTGTGTGGAAAATACAATGTATAATTAGAATTGGTGCATTTCTGTATTTAGATAGGCTACTTATGATTTGTGTGATTAGAAATGTACTTCACACACAGATGATTTTTGTCTCAAAGGAGACTAAGGAAATGTTATAAGATGGAGAGAAAGTATTAGTTATTCAGTGGATTTAACATGCTAGTGTTTTCTATAACTGCCTAGACCCTGCCTTCCCTCCAGAATTCCCTCCCTAAGCTGCAGAGGCTGCACTAGCACTGACTCAGGACTGGTAGCAGTTGTTGGGGTTTAGGTAGAGACTTATGAATTATGTTGTTTTGGGTACACTGTACCTTTACGACAGTGGTGCCCAACCAGCCAATCGCGGTCTACGGGTCAATCACAAGCCGAGTGTTAGTCGATCGCCTTTGGCTACATGCACACTGCAGGGCTTAATGCTCAATTCCGATTTTTTTGTGAAATCCGATTTTTTTGCAAGGTCGTTCACATTTCCAATTAAACGACTTGTATGTGATCTCCAGTGTGAACTTTAAAGATCCCATGACATGGTACTTCTTGATGCTTTTATATGGCTATCCTTAATGGTTCCCTAATACTGTAAATGAATCCTTCTTCAAAATCAACACTCATGCATGAGAAAGAGGGATAAGATGAGAAAGAGTCATAAATGTCACTCTGGAACACTCCATTATGGGCGTTGTTGCTTGAATGCAAATGAGGAGGACAGAGATGGCCTATAGTAGAGGGTGGGGGCGTGGCCAAGCGCTCCGCTCCGCTCTGTGACCCACTTCCGTGTTTTTGCATGGGGGGAGAGATGAGAAGCCTTCCATTGAAAAATAAACACATTTCCACAGAAAATAAAATTAAACCACTGCTGTTTCAGATATCCACAGGCTCAGATAAAGGACTTCCGAGCCTAGAAACACTCGCAAGTTCCTCCAGGCAAATAAAAAAACGTATTTCGCATTGCGTAGCTCCTCCGCAGTCCAAACTCTCTGAGCGTGATTTACAGAGATGCTGAGTACAGACAGACGGGGGTGGAACTGCATTTGCATTTCTTTTTTCGAGCTGACGTCAATAAGTTTCCTTGTTCAAAATCGCCCGTTTGAGCTCTGATTTTTTCTAACGCAGAAAAGGATCGCAAATGCTCAGTTTAGACATTTCGCAACTTTTAACCATGGGGGGGGGGGGGCCTAAACAGGGTAGGGGAGCTCACATTAACATTCAAAAACCTCAGAAAGTGAAAATTTCATGCCATGGGACCTTTAAACGCCCCAAAAATGTCCCACATGTGCCCCGCAGGTCATGCGCAGCGAGTGTGCTCAATGGAAGTCACCTAAAGTTGCTGTCGTACCGGAGCCAGAACATGTACAGCTTATTTGTTTTAAAGAGGAGACGGAGAAAGAGAAGGACAAGGTTTTTGGCCACGGCGTTTTGCGGGGCAGTGGCACCAACGTCCATAGAAATGAACGTGTTGGTGCGGAGTCGCAGACAAAAGTGGTGGGATTGCTACGTGCTTCGCCGCTTCACTGCAAGCATGAAAATATGTCCATTTCTCCGGAGCGCCGAATAATTAAAGTCCATGGATGTACGAGATACGAGCATACACGTGAATACGCAATCTGACAACTCGGCAAACTGTTACAATGGAGCTGACGCGTTCTTATGGGTCAGTCATATTATCGTATTATTTCTGCATTAAAGGGACAGATTAGCTGAAAGCAGAGGCCCAGGACTAAACCAGGACTAAACCAGGACTAAACCAGGACTAAACCAGGACTAAACCAGGTCTAAACCAGGTCTGAACCAGGACTAAGGCCCCCCCCCAGACCCCCTTTCTTGGTAGATCTCGGCACAACATCTACCTCAAAAGTAGATCCCGGTTAAAAAAAAAGGTTGAGCACCCCTGCTTTACGACATATCACCCTTGGGTGCTTGCCACACCCTATTTAAGATGTCCACCTGAGCTCTCACTCTATTTTGCCTGATGAAGGCCTAGTGCCGAAACGTACGTCCTAATAAATGTTATATTTTGCAAGTAAGACGGAGTGCGGGATTTTTTTCTTCTCACTATGGTATTTAAAAACATGTCTATTTCCATGGTTACAAGCACGAGATGCCACAAAGGGAGAGGTGAGTCTGCTCTGCATAGTTTTCAGTCAAAATGTCTATATAAGAATAAATGCAAGAGTAATGCCGTACTGTGGGGCATTCCAGGCAAAGCGGTAACACCTCACTGGAGAAGCTGGAGAAGGTTTTAGGTTTTAAAGTGAACAGTTGCTTTGCTGTTTTTACTTCTATAACCAGTTCTTAGTCTGGGTCCAGTTTTGGTCTCAATTGTCCCTGTCTGAGATTTTCACTCCGTTGCCATGGCAGCGCTCATATAAAGCCAACTTCCTGTTTCTCCTCTGCGGGCTCCCAAGGTGCCTCTGGAGCTCAGGGCTATTGTCGTTGAAACAGAGATGAGCTGGAGTCGATGAGGCGAGATATGGAGATGTGAAAGGCAAGGACTACATGGGGTTAGACCTGGTTCATCCTGCTCTAGACCTTCATCAGACCTGGGTTAGTCCAAGTTTAGTCCTGGTTTAGGCCTGGTTAATGCTAGGTTAGACCAAGTTTAGTCCTGGAGCTAAAAAAAAAAAAAGAATAAATAAAAAAAATGTTGATACTGATTTAATTTGAATAGTTTGTTTGTTTGTTTGTTTGTGGGGGGTTGGATGCTTAATTCAGTTTCACTGTATAATTACCAACAATATTTAACATTTAACATTAAAATTGAACTTATATTTCAATAGACTAAAGGCTAATTTCTGCTCCACTTTTAATCTAATCCAATCTACTTTATTTCTATAGCACATTTTATAAACATGACAGTTTCCAAAGTGCTGCACAGATCAATACAATAAAAACAGTAAATCATAAATAAAAACAATAAATACAAAGTGTTAAAATGCATAAAGCTAAACATGATTTAAAAAAAATAATAATAAAATAAAAATAAAATAAAATGAAATAAAAGACAGAGGACCACACAACTAAAGTGGTGTTAAAAGCCAGAGAAGAAAAGTGGGTCTTAAGATGAGACTTAAAACACTATAAAGCATTATAAAGCGCTTTTTATACAAAAAAAGTAACACAAAGAGCCTTACAGTGATTAAAAACAATCCCCAACCAGCACCACAGCCACCTGACACCACACAACCAAACAACCCCAGCAGCACATGCACCTTTTTTTAAATTTATTTATTTTTTTATCAAAGGCCAAGCTAATCAGGTGAGTTTTGAGCACACTCTTAAAAACATGAACGTTCTCTGCAGGGTCTAGGATGTTCATAAAAGGTACATCAGATGTCTACGGTTAATGTGATTCTAACTGTGATCCTATGCACAACACTCTGGCCTTCCTCATACCAGTCTATTGTTTATATCAATCCTGGTTTGTTATTCTCTGGATTGTTCACCCAGCCTTATGTAAAACTAGCCTCGGATGAGGATCGGTCTTATCTTATGTGTCTGTATCATCCCTGTGGAATATAAAAACTCTGTATGCATTATTGTGTCACATCTTAGAGACAGATGACTCTCTGTCAGCAGCAGGTAGTTTTGTGATTGTGCGCACAATTGCTTCAATCAATCAGACTCCTTGATTCGAGACAGTCTTCCAGTTCTGTTTGAAGTCTAGAATTTTCACAATAACCCCCTTGGTTTTAAATCTTGTCTTAGACACCAGAAGTTGGAGCTGGCCCTCGGACCTCAGAGGGCTCACTCTCCCCTTTAGTCCTCCAGACCCCCGCACACTCTTCCCTTTAGTCCTCCAGACCCCCCACTCTTCCCTTTAGTCCTCCAGACCCCCTCACTACTCCCTTTAGTCCTCCAGACCCCCCCACTACTCCCTTTAGTCCTACAGACCCCCCACTCTTTCCTTTAGTCCTCCAGACCCCCTCACTCTCCCCTTTAGTCCTCCAGACCGCCCTCTCTTCCCTTTAGTTCTACAGACCCCCCACTCTTCCCTTTAGTCCTCCAGACCCCCCTCCCCTCACTCCACCTTTAGTCCTCCAGACCCTGCCCCCCTCACTCCCCCTTTAGTCCTCCAGACCCCCTCACTCTCCCCTTTAGTCCTCCAGACCTCCTTTCTTCCCTTTAGTCCTCCAGACCCCTGCTCTCTTCTCTCTAGTCCTCCAGACCCCCTACTCTCCCCTTTAGTTCTACAGACCCCCCACTCTTCCCTTTAGTCCTCCAGACCCCCCTCTTCCTTTTAGTCCTCCAGACCCTCCCATCACTCCCCCTTTAGTCCACCAGACCCCCCCACTCTCCCCTTTTGTCCTACAGACCCCCCCCACTCTCCCCTTTAGTCCTCCAGACCCCCTCTCTTCCCTTTAGTCCTCCAGACCCCCCTCTCTTCCCTTTAGTTCTACAGACCCCCACTCTTCCCTTTAGTCCTCCAGACCCCTCCTTCTCTTCCCTTTAGTCCTCCAGACCCCCCCACTCTTCCCTTTAGTCCTCCAGACCCCTCCTTTCTTCCCTTTAGTCCTCCAGACCTCCGCTCTCTTCCCTTTAGTCCTCCAGACCCCCCTCTTCCCTTTAGTCCTCCAGAGCCTGGCTCTCTTCTCTTTAGTCCTCCAGACCCTCCCCTCACTCCCCCTTTAGTCCTCCAGACCCTTCACTCTCCCCTTTTGTCCTACAGACCCCCACTCTCCCCTTTAGTCCTCCAGACCCCCCTCTCTTCCCTTTAGTTCTACAGACCCCCCACTCTCTCGTTTAGTCCTCCAGACCCCCCTCTCTTCCCTTTAGTCCTCAAGACCCCCCTCTCTTCCCTTTAGTTCTCCAGACCCCCCCACTCTTCCCTTTAGTCCTCCAGACCCCCCTCCCCTCACTCCATCTTTAGTCCTCCAGACCCTGCCCCCCTCACTCCCCTTTAGTCCTCCAACCCCTCACTCCCCTTTAGTCCTCCAACCCCTCACTCTCCACTTTAGTTTCTTCATCCAGTCTGTGTGTGAAAGTCTTGAGCATTTATTCTCTCAGTGCCGGTGTAAACACATGAGGAGTTGTTTTTCTTGATTCTGGAGCTTTCTTCTCACTTCAGTGGCACGTCGTTAAACCTGGGCCAAGACAAATTACACCGAGACTCAAATGTAAAAACATCATTTCGCTCTGATAATAAGTGCTGTGTGAACTAGTCCAAACTATATCCTTCTGACTGATCTAAATTCAAGTCATGTTACAGTTTCATTTGAATTGAACGAACCAAGTATTCCGCTCACACAAACCCTGCATATTTAGGCTTCTCGCGAACAGAAAACACTCTGTTCCACCTTGTGATGTCATGTGGTAATACAGAAAGTGCTCCACTGTGTTTTAAAACCCCACACATCTTCACTAGAATCATTTGGAAGATTTATTTTATTTATTTGAATTAGGACAATGCATATTAATCAACATAGTTCATAGCTCATAGTTAGCTTTATTGTCAACAAACCACATGTGCACGACATATAGTGAATCGAAATTTCGTTTCTCCCTGGCCAAGCAGAGCGAGGGGAGGGACCGCTGCGCATGTGCGCACCGCCAACTCAGAGATAACAGAGTAGAAAAGATGCAGTATAAACAATATTCACAAACATATTATGACAAAAACAATGGGACAGGTAACACACGGCATCTTTTTGGTTGGTGACAAACAGGAGGGCGGGGAAGGGGAGCAGTCCAGAATATTGATGAAATTGATTGAAAACTGAAGCTGAGGCGAACTTTACTAAATAGACAGGCCAGAGTGTTTACATAATACATGTCAGAGTGAGCTGAATTGGAATGTCCTTTGTCCTAAGCCGCCGCTGTGACCTTGGAAGTGTTAGTGCAGGAGGAGCAGAGTCAAAACAAGTCCAGTTGAATCCGATTTTCAAGGAGAATTAATTACACCAAAGGGGGAATTAATTAAGATCCCATGACATGGTACCTCTTGATGCTTTTATATGGTGCCTTAATGGTTCCCTAATACTGTAAATGAATCCTTCTTCAAAATCAAGACTCAGTGCATGAGAAAGACCCATGAACACAGGTAGGGTAAAAAAATATGTCTCTGAACACCTCATTATGGGCGTTGTTGCTTGAATGCAAATGAGAAGGACAGAGATAGGCCAGAGCAGCGGGTGGGTGGGGGGTGGGGGGGGGCAAACGCTCTTTCCTCGTTTTAGCGGTGCGCTGTGCGCTGGCTCCACTTCCGCATTTTATGCGCGAAGGAAGAAAGGAGAGGTGTTTCAATGAAAAAAAAACACATTTTCACAGAAAATAAAATTAAACCACTGCTGTTTCAGAGGTCCACACACACACACACACACAGCTGCAGATAAAGGACATCCGAGCCTGGAAACATTCTCACATGCCTCCAGGCAAATTAAAAAACGCATTTCGCATTGCGTAGCTTATTCGCGGTCTAAACTCTGGCCGTGATGGTGGGTGGACATCCAGACGGGGGATGGAACTGCATTTGCATTTTTTATTTCAATGTGACGTCAAATAGTTTCCTTGTTCAGAATCGCCCGTTTGAGCTGTCTTTTTTTCAAACGCAGAAAAGGATCGCAAATGCTCAGTTTACACATTTCGCAACTTTTAGCCATGGGGGGGCCCTAAACAGGGTAGGGGAGCTCACATTAACGTTCAAAAACCTCAGAAAGTGAAACTTTCATGGCATGGGACCTTTAACATAATCAATACATGTTTAGAACACAGGCGAATGGACAGAACCCTGGTTTTGCCAGGCCCCCCAACTTCTCGCAGTCCTCGCTCTTGGCACGTATGAATGCAGACTGAGACGCTGTTCCGCACAGTTCCACAGACATTATCCATGATTGTATCCAAGTGCCAGGGGGGTTTCCACAGATTGGAGATGGTACAGTCCTCAATCTGTGTCTCCTTCTGATGTAGACCCTTCCCTGTCTGCAACAGCTCCACTGTGGTGTAAAATGACAGCCAACAGCTCGGGGTCACTTTGTCTGCTGCCGGTATTCCAATTCTCCGTTGGGTCAGAAGACATCCCCAAGGCCAATTCAGATGTCCTGCCATCAAAATTTCAATAGTACATTGTTCCGCGTCCTCTAGGAACAGCGGTACCAGACACACAATGCGTCCCTCGTGTATCCGGCAGAGAGTTTCCGTCGGTACTGTCCGGCTCTCCAGACCGGCGCTCCTCTGTGAAAAAAGTGTGCCAGTTGCGTTAAGGGATAAGCTTATCAATTCCATAATTTAGGCGAGACGAGAGAAAGAAAAACACCAGACAGAGCAAGATAAGGGAGGAAGAATAAAACGCATTCGCTCTCCACAACAGCTAGAACAGGAAAAAAACAACAACATGACAACAAACAGCATCAATGTAAATATGCTGGAATTAGCACAATATCTACTTTACAGCCGTTGTCCTAAGGCCGGTCAGAACAGAAGACCATTTAGAGGAACACACTGAAGAGACAGAAGTGCACATAGACATGACGGCAAGTTCAGCACAACAGACCATTCTCTGAGTTTAAGAAGAACATCTACCTGTGAGAGCATGTTTGATTATTTTTCAACCAATGTTTCAGATTTGAGCTTTGGAATCTTTGAACAAAACTTCATGACCTCACATGGTGGAACAGAGCATTTTGAACTTTGTTTAGAGACTAATAATAAACGGTTACTCAAACATGTGTGAATGAAACAAAACACAACTCCAGGTGTTTTTTTTGAAGAGGAAAAAGCATTATAACATGACTTAAAGCTCCAAAGGGTCAAGCGTAGAGTTTGCATAATGTCATTCAATCGCTACTTATGACGGTGTCGGCGCCTCCTGCCACTTCCGGGTGAAATCCCTGGCAAAAAAATTCCCGCGTATGCGCAGTACACCAGTCCGATCCGATATCGTATACAAGGCGGCACCAAGCGGATTACTCTCTCCCTAAGCCAGGGGTTCCAATCGGATTCGCGAAACCAATCCCTGTACGATCCTTAGCCTGTGCACATGAATTCGATACGATCCCAATCCGTTTGCAGTCGGATTACACTCGTCCTTGTGCACGCAGTGACTGAAACTGGCGTCACAAACAAGATACTCATGTGAGGCCCATTCTGGTTTCTGATCGGATAACACCGACTGAAAAGATGTTGACTCCTCATTGGTATTAGTCGTATCAGTTCTCAAACTTGTCAAAAGTCCAAATATCAGTATGTACAGTACGTCAGGTGTCGACATCAAACGGTTTGACAGTTCTGAGGATGCCGACGTTGACAGCTGCAGTTCTGTGGGCATCTGTTGAATAACGGAGGGTGCTCCCTGTGGCTGGGGTGGAAGTGTCCTGGTGAGAACACACTGTGATCGCACACACACACACAAACACACACACACACACAAACACACACACACACACACAGCTGCAGACCAGGCCTCAAGCTGGAGCAGGTCATGAAGCTCTCTCAGATCTTTTCGGATAAACTTCTTCAGAGGGTTTCATCAGGAACTTTGGATCAATCATTTTCAATAAGCATGTTAGAGATTGTTTTATGGTTAAATGAGTTGTTGGGACTGTAAACTTTTCCGAATCAGAGTCGTCCAGTGGTCTTCTGTAAAGATGTGTGCTTGTGTCTGCTCTATAGTTATAATCTATGATGCCTGTGGATCATTGTTTGAATTTGGACATTTTAAAGGTCCCATGCCATGGAAATTTTCACTTTCTGAGGTTTTTGTACGTTAATGTGAGCTCCCCTACCCTGTTTAGCCCTCCCCCATGGTTAAAAGTTGCAAAATGTGTAAACTGAGCATTTTCTGCGTTTGAAAAAAAGACAGCCCAAACGGGCGATTCTGAACAAGGGAACATTCTGACGTCACACTCAGGGAAAGGTTTCCACCCCCCGTCTGGATGTCCACCCACCGTCTCTGGAAATCGTCTCTGGAAATCACGCCCAGAGAATTTGGACCGCAAACGAGCTACGAAATGCGAGATGCGTTTTTTTTATTTGCCTGGAGACACGTGAGAGTGTTTCCAGGCTCGGATAAAGGACATCCGAACCTCTGAAACAGCAGTGGTTTAATTTTATTTTCTGTGGAAATGTGTTTTTTTTAATGGAAATCGTCTCATATCTTCCTCCGCGCTCAAACGCAGAAGTAGGGCCAGCACACCGCTAAACAGGAAAAAGCTGAGCATTTGGCCACACCCCCACCCGCTGCACTGGCCTGTCTCTGTCCTCCTCATTTGCATTCAAGTAACAACACCCAGAATAAAGTGTTTCAGAGAGATATTTAGCCTCATGAAGACAGTCAGAGTCATATCTCATGCACTGAGTCTTGATTTTGAAGAAGGATTCATTTACAGTATTAGGGAACCATTAAGGCGCCATATAAAAGCATCAAGAAGTACCATGTCATGGGATCTTTAAATCACAATATTCATTTAAAACAAGTTAATAAAAGAAACAAGTCCATTGATTTCTGTGTTATAAAACTTTGGTGTCCAATGGGAGCTGACATCGCCGTAAACGCCATCACAACAAAGCACCACATGCTGGCAGCTTCTCGGATTTCTCCTTTTTTTCATTGGACCAAAATGACTACTCAGCGCTGCCAAATTCTACACATATCATAAATTAAGACATTGAAATTGGAGTATTCTGTGTCCACTAGTGTTTAGGAAGTCGCTTTACAGATAGCGAACAGTTTCTCCAATAAACACCCAGGAAGCCTCTGCTGTTTTGGATGTTTACTGAAGAGTTGACTGTAAAACTGTAACAGACAAAAATAAATACATATTACAATTATGTTTTCACATTGAAATGAACAGAGGATATGTAGTTACATAAAACAATGTAGAGCAGCTTAATACAATTTAATATATGCATAACAATAGCCTAACATTAGCTGAACTTCCTAAAAACATCTATAAAACAAGCCGTTAGCATGATGCTAACATCAATGGAAATTCCCATAGACATGCTAGCTCCATTAGCGTAATAAATTTTAGCCTGAATTTGAAATGTAAAACAACTTAAAGTGCCTCATATAAGTTTACAGAGTGAATTAATATCTGTCTATATAATACTTCAATCAATCAATCAATCAATCAATCAATCAAACAATATTTATAAGGCGCTTTTCATACAAAATTGTAACACAAAGCGCCCACTTACAGACGGGGGGGTAGTCGAGTTGTAAAATGGTCTTGGTTTAGACCTGGTTTAGTTTTGGTTTAGTCCTGGTTTAGACCCGGTTTAGTCTTGGTTTAGTGCTGGTTTAGACCCGGTTTAGATCTGGTTTAGTCTTGGCTTAGTCCTGGCTTAGACCTGGTTTAGTCCTGGTTTAGTCCTGGTTTAGTGCTGGGTTAGTCCCGGTTTAGTCTTCTTTTAGACCTGGTTTAGTCCTCGTTTAGTCCTGGTTTAGACCTGGTTTAGTCTTGGCTTAGTCTTGGTTTAGACTTGGTTTAGTCTTGGTTTAGTCCTGGTTTAGTCCCAGTTTAATCCTGGTTTAGACCCGGTTTAGTCCTGGTTTAGTCTTGGCTTGGTCCTGGTTTAGACCTGGTTTAGACCTGGTTTAGTCCTGGTTTAGTCCTGGTTTTGTCCTGGTTTAGACCTGGTTTAGTCTTGGTTTAGTCCCGGTTTAGTCCCGGTTTAGTCCTGGTTTAGACCTGGTTTAGTCCTGGTTTATACTTGGTTTAGACCTGGTTTAGTTTTGGTTTAGTCCTGGTTTAGTCCCGGCTTAGTCCTGGTTTAGACCTGGTTTAGTCCTGGTTTATACCTGGTTTAGTCTTGGTTTATACCTGGTTTAGTCCCAGTTTAATCCTGGTTTAGTCCCAGTTTAATCCTGGTTTAGACCCGGTTTAGTCCTGGTTTAGTCTTGGCTTAGTCCTGGTTTAGACCTGGTTTAGTCCTGGTTTAGTCCTGGTTTAGTCCTGGCTTAGTCCTGGTTTAGACCTGGTTTAGTCCTGTTTTAGTCCTGGCTTAGACCTGGTTTAGTCCTGGTTTAGTGCCGGGTTAGTCCCGGTTTAGTCCTGGTTTAGACCTGGTTTAGTCCTGGTTTAGTCCTGGTTTAGACCTCGTTTAGTCTTGGCTTAGTCTTGGTTTAGTTCTGGTTTAGTCCCAGTTTAATCCTGGTTTAGACCCGTTTTAGTCCTGGTTTAGTCTTGGCTTAGTCCTGGTTTAGGCCTGGTTTAGACCTGGTTTAGTCTTGGTTTAGTCCTGGTTTAGTGACTAAATAGATGCAGAAATAATCTGATAATATGACTCACCCATAAGAACGCGGTCACTCCCGATAGTTTGCGTATCCATGTATGCACGTGTCACGGTCTTTAATAATCCGGAGCTCCGGAGAAAAGGACATATCCCAAACTTATCCCGTGTCCCGAGGCGAGAGTTCCTTCTTACGTAGCATTAACGTAGCAAGTTAAGGATTCTTATTCTCTTGGAAATGCCGCGTAAATATCACGCGGCTCGCTCACAGCTGATCGGCGAACAGGCCGATCAGCTGTGAGCAATCGGCCTCGCAGCTGATCGCTCAACTCGAGTACTGGTGTGCGAGTGTAGCCTGGGAATTCCCAGGCCGCTTCCGTTCGTTTCGAACTGGAAGGCGGCCTGGAAACTCGTCCAAGCGAGAGTCCCAGATTTAGGGCCCCAATCCGAGAGCGGGGGAGGTGTGGCAAGACGGTGACGCGTACTACATGACAAACGGAAGCTTGTAGTTTGAACTGACAACTGACATGATTGGCTAAGGACTTACGTATACGCTCAATGATAGACATTCATAACGCCCAATAAACGGCCGTTGGCAAACGCTAACCACACCTCCGCTACGGGATTTTTCGAAGCGAGTTTCCAGACCCATATCTCACTTGTGATATGGTCAGGTGTTAACCAGACTAGTGCGAGTGACTTTTTCGCTGAAAACGCGCGGTGCCTGCATTAAAGGGATATGCCACCCCCAGGTCAAATTTGGGCATCTCCCCACAGTCCAGAGACTAAAATAAGTGGTGGAAAGCGTTTTCCTGCTCACCCAGCCATTGTCCGAGTCTGTCGCCACTGACCGCCGCGGTATCTGGTGCTCCTCCGCCTTAGACTGGAGTCTAACGTCGCCAGAGAAAGATTTCGGCCAAAAGGAATTAATTTGCTCGATGCGTTTCCCAATTACTTTGTGTGTAGTGCGCATTCATATCGAGTGCAAATAAATGTGCAAATCAACACGGAGAGCTTGCCTTGGTCATTTTGGGTGGGAACTATTTTCCAGTGCGTAAGAATACAGCCGTATCACGCAGCACGCTACCAGGGGAATCCCAGTTACGCACCGGGAAGGGAGTTCCCCTGTTGCACAACGTGGTGCGTGATACGGCTGTCTATACCAGGTCTAAACCAGGTCTAAACCAGGTCTAAACCAGGACTAGACCAGGTCTAAACCTGGGATGGTCACACAGGGTGGTAGGGACAGAGTCTATGATGTCCTTCACGAGAGCGCCTGGGTGACAGGAGGTGTGGCCTTTGTTTACTTGCACGAGCCGGACCATGGAAGAGGCAAGAATCAACACGGACGGGCCTGGCCTAGACGCCGTGCAGCCGGGGGAGCCGCAGCGAGGGAGCCGCAGCTGGGGAAGTTGGGGAAGTCTTAGCGAGCAGTGGAGTATCGCTCTCGTGTAAGTTACCCAAGTCTGGTGGCGACACATTGATAGTCATGCCCCGAACTTTGGGGCAGTCTGATTTTGGAGCCGGGGTGAAATGCAACCAACCCTTGTGAGCGCAGGTTAGTGGGGGAAAATCCTCATGGTCCAGGATATTGAATTTATTTGACAAAGCTACATTCATAGTGGAAGAGGAGCACTGACCATGTCCGCAGCCATCACGGGAGGAGGAGCAGGACAAGCGGTTTATTCGCTTACCTTGTCTGCGGTCATTACGGGCTACAACAATCCAGGTGTCTGCCCGGACTGGAGTAGAGCTGATCGGGGCTTTAGACCTAGCCCCTCGCTGAATCCAATAGTGTTCGTCTGTACCTGGAGCACCAGAGTCGGGTGGTGAGTGCTGGTGCTCAGAGGCGTCTTCGGAGCAGTGAACCGTGTCAGCCAGTTCGGCACTGTTAGCAGTGGCCTGAGTCTAGCCCCCCCTGACCAATATCCAGGTCGCTTTACACTTGGATTTCGCACATGGATATGTTGTTCCAAAACCCCCACCCCCACCCCCCACGCTTCACTATTAATACATTTTGTTGAAAATCTACGAAAGTTTGAATGTTTAAACAAGAGAGAAATGTGAGAAAATGTTAATTCCAGTCTGAGAAAAGTGTATAATGTGTGTGGTGAGGCGTTTACAGCCTTAAAACATGGAGGATAATTGTAAAATATAAAGTTGTCCTACTTCGCGGATTTCACGTATTGCGGGTTGTTTCTGGAACCTAACCCCCGCGATAAACAAGGGACCACTGTAGACAAAACAGATAAACTAAAAACAAAATATTCTTTCTCCACTGGGGCAGAATATGGAAAATGAAGTGCGTAAAAATGATCAAAAGTGGCGTCTTGAAAACAAGCGATTAAAGATAACTCAAACATGCACAAAACACTCCAGATAAAATAGGGGTAAAACAATGGCAACATGGATTAACCATCTGAAAAGTGAATTTTGCAGAACACGTCTGATTTAAATTCAGGAATCCAATGAAACAAGCAATAAAAACTCCTGTAATTGGATTAATGCAAGACAAAGAAGTCTAATGCCATACTGTGGATCATTCCTGACAAACCAAAAACACCTCCATGGAGATAAACACTAGAAAGGTTACGTAGTGCACCTTTAAGTTCTAAAATATCAATACCAAACGGCAAAAATCAGTTGAATAATTTCTCAAAATGGAAGCTGGGTTCATAACACTCCTGACTCTTCACCATCTCTTCACCTACACCTGACTGACTTCTAATCCTGCTCCCCCTTCTGACCAATCACGTGCCTCTGTTCCACCCGTCGGCCAATCAAACGTCGCGCTCGGTGGCTTTAATGATGTTGCGTGTGACTGGCTCCGCTCCCTCGCTGGATACTGGGAGACTGGGAGACTGGGATAGGGAGATTGAAATGCAGTCACGTCTCTGTGGTTTGAGGAGAGGATTAGCACCAGAGCAAAACTGATGGAGAAGATACAGACCGGGAACACTCCACTCCGCAAATCCACACTCGGAGCGAGGAATATTTGTGGGTTTTGTGGGTTAGGAAGTGTACTAATAAGTAGTTGGAAGTATGGATTTCAGGACATGTTTTCTGTTTGTATCTGAAATGGAGAAAGCAGCAAACAAGAGCTGACTTTTAATGCACATGTAACCAAGGTGATAAAATCATCCAATTCATTTCCACCTTCAAAATATTGCTAATATCAGAAAATGTTTAAAGGGCCCATATTACTCTGATGCTATAATGTTGTTTCCTCATCACAAACAGACCTGGAGTTGTCATATAGCGAAGATGACCACGTTTATAATGTAAGAACTTACTGTGGTGAAGTAAAACGTGGTCAAAAAGTCCGAGGCGCTCTGTCAGAATTATAATAAAAGTCCTTTAATGGTTACATGGGACAAGCTAACACGTTTCGACACATGTGGGGCAGAGGTCTTCAACAGGGGGGTCACGACCCCTAGGGGGGTCGTGGAGGTACTGCAGGGGGGTCGCAAAATCTTTTGATTTCACTTTAAAATAATATAATTTTATATTTTATAGTGTAAAATACAGTATTAACCTGTGTATTATTTCCTTGTATTGGATGTACCATAACAGAGTAGCAATGTTTATACATGACACTAAGCTCAATTTAATATAAAACACAATTCTATGCCATATATATAGTAGGGGGTCCCTGGCCCAGTTCACCATCTGTTTGGGGGTCCCTGGCCTGAAAAACGTTGAAGACCCCTGATGTGGGGTCTTCGTCTGGGCAAATAATGTCACACCACCCACTGAGCCTTTTAGAGGAGTACGGGGTCATGTTTGCCTGGTTTACCCCAGACCATATCACAAGTGATATATGGTCTGGGAGCCACCTACTGAATATCTCATAGCAGAAGTGTGGTTTACGATCGCCAACGGCCGTTTATTGGGCGAATGTCTATCATTTGGCGTATACGTAGCCCATAGCCAATCATGTCAGTTGTCAGTTCAAACTACAATTTTCCGTTTGTCGCGTAGTACGCATCACCGTCTTTCCACCCCTCCCCACTCTCTGATTGGCTCCCAAAATCAGCAGAGCTCGCTTAGCCTCGCCAGGCTGTCTTTCGAATCGGAACGAACGAAAGCAGCCTGGGATTTCCCAGGTTAGGTCATGTGACCTAAAGCACAAAATATACAAGATTACAAATGACAAAAAAGAAGAAACACATTAAAAATGTACAACCTTTTGTAAATAATCCATCCATTCATTTTCCTCCGCTTATCCGGGGCCGGGTCGTGAGGGCAACAGTCTAAGCAGGGACTCCCAGACTTCCTTCACCCTGGACACTTCCTCCAGCTCCTCCCGGGGGACCCCAAGGCGTTCCCAGGCCAGCCGGGAGACATAGTCCCTCCAGCGTGTCCTGGGTCTTCCCTGGGGCCACTGTTCCCTCTAAGGTGCGCGCGTGCGCAATCGCGCACTGCCCAGACGTTCAGCGCGCACATCAAATCCTTTTCAGCGCATAAAATAAAATCTAACCTGAACTCAGCGCTGGTTTGACACATGGAATCCAGTCTGGTAGATTCATTTTGCACATGTGAATGTGCACATGCGGTAGGGACAAGCCAACTACAAACACATTCATTTCGCTCGCTTCCTTCAGTAAGAGTTGTCGTGCGCATCGCCGTGGGTCAGAGCGGCAGGTCCGCACCAGCCGACGGGAGCGCCGCCCGCACAGAAGAGGAGACAGGTAGAGCCATAATGTAAGCCTCGGCTGTTTTCTTTGTTTCTGTCCCAGCCATAGGTTTTTGTGAGCAAAAAGACAGGACTTTCTGTGTGAAGTGTGAATCCTCTCCCCAGAGCGTTAAACCACAGAGCTCTGTCACTCTCACAAGATTACTTAAACTGGGTAATGATTAAAAAGCAAGATATAAACTGATAAAAATGTATACTTATTTTGGAGATCATTATTTTGAGAAAGACCCATCTTATAGTGTCCTATAGGTCCTAGAATCATCCCTAAAAAAATCTGCAGCTACATGTAGGCTATATTTATCAAGCTGAAAAAATCTCTCTTCATGTGGTTTTACAGGTTTATACACAGGTATATACACAGGTTATTTTTCAAAATATTGTAATGTTCAATGTTTCACTGACCACAGCAGGACCCTCACACTGACATACAACATGTACAAAGTTCATGAACAGATTTTTGAGAAGTGGACCAAAAAAATCAGTTATATTAAAAGTAATCTAACAGAAATAACAGCAGTAATTTGATTCATAAGCTATGTAACTTGCCATGATCTCAGGTGTGATACTGGTGTGGCCACAGTGTGCATGTCGAATGTCGCTCACAGGAGTCTAAGGAACGCTCAGGGAGTTAGTGTGTTTGCTCAGACACATGAAAAATTAGGGGGAACATTGCCTGGGGCCTCCTCCTGGTGGGACGTGCCCTGAACACCTCCCGAGGGAGGCGTCCAGGAGACGTTCGGAACAGACGCCCGAGCCACCTCAGCTGCTCCTCTCGACGTGGAGGAGCGGTGGCTCTACTCCGAGCTCCTCCCGTGTGACTGAGCTCCTCACCCTATCTCTAAGGGAGAGCCCAGCCACTCTGCAGAGGAAACTCATTTCGGCCGCTTGTATCCGCGATCTCGTCCTTTCGGTCATTACCCAGAGCTCATGATCATAGGTGAGGGGAGGAACGTAGATCGATGGCAAATCGGGAGCTTCGCCTTTCGGCTCAGCTCCCTCTTCACCACAACGGTCCGGTACAGCGACCGCATCACTGCCGACGCTGCACCGATCCGCCTGTCAATCTCACGCTCCATCCTCCCCTCACTCGTGAACAAGACCCCAAGATACTTGAACTCCTCCACCTGAGGCAAGTCAATAAATTAAAGCTATACATGTAAATACCTGCCTTATAGCACTGTTTACACAAAAAACACAGTGAAAAACAATAAGTATCAACAGCAGAACACTGGAGAAGAATATAACAGTCCTAAACACATTCAGGTTGGGATTATAGAGAGGGGATAATTTCACAGTCGGAGGTAAAATTTGAAATAGGCTTTTGAGAAATGAATTTCAAGTGATAAAAACAGCAGGGAGAGTCTCAGTGACGGTTAAAGGAACAATATTACGCCGTTTCTGATCTACGTTCTAATGTTTCCTCATCGCAAACACACCTGGAGCTGTGTTTTGTTTTATTCACACATGTTTAACACGCAAATCCTGCATATTTAGTTCTTCTTTCAAACAGAAAACACTTTGTGATGTCATGTGGTGACACAGGAAGAGCTCCACTGTCTTTTTAAACTCCACACACCTTCACTAGAATCATTTGGATCATTTCAGCCCTGGGATTTCCAATCTCTGCTAAACAAAAAGTAAAAGGTAGCTGTTAATTTCAAATAACATCATGACATCATAATCAATCAATCAATCAAACATTTATAAGGCGCTTTTCATACAAAATTGTAGCACAAAGCGCCTGGTGGAACAGAGGATTTTGAGCTTTGGAGATGTAAACACGAATAATAAAGAGTTACTCAAACATATGAATGAAACAAAACACAAGTCCAGGTGTGTTTTTGAGGAGGAAACAACATTATAACATGGGTTAAAGCTCAAAAGAGTCAATTTGTGGGTCAAGAACCCATGCTACAACTAAATATAACGTCTGCATGATGTTCAGTAAAAAAACAACTGAGCTACAGGGTCCAGTGTCTTTCTGGACATGGAGGAACTCGGCCTCGTCAAAGAGCTTAAAACCTGGACTGATGTTGGACCCACATTGACATTTAAAGGTCCCATGGGATGAATTTTTCTGAGGTTTTTGAACGTTAATGTGAGCTCCCCTACCCTGTTTAGGGCCTTCCCCATGGCTAAAAGTTGCGAAATGTGTAAACTGAGCATTTGCGATCCTTTTCCACGTTTGAAAAAAAGACAGCCCAAACGGGCGATTCTGAACAAGGGAACTTTCTGACGTCACACTCGGGGAAAGGTTTCCACCCCCCGTCTGGATGTCTACCCAACGTCTCTGGAAATCACGCCCAGAGAGTTTGGACCGCAAACGAGCTACGCAATGCGAGATGCGTTTTTTTATTTGCCTGGAGACACGTGAGAGTGTTTCCAGGCTCGGATGTCCTTTATCCGAGCCTCCGAACCTCTGAAACAGCAGTGGTTTAATTTTATTTTCTGTGGAAATTTGTTTTTTTTTTAATGCAACGCGTCTCATATCTTCCTCCGCTCTTAAAACACAGAAGTGGGTGACAGCGCACTGCTAATCATTTGATACAGTTAATCACAGGATTTTACTGTCAAAACTTTCTTACTTTAACTTTTCAAACAATGCAATAAAATGGGTGGAAACCTACCTGTCCCATCGCTCACAAACCGTACGAATCCAAAATCATCAATCTGTCCCTCTCTTCTTGTCAACTGGTGTGCCACAAGGGTCAGTACTGGGCCCTCTTTTATTTTGTATGTACATAAATGACTTACCACTTGTGTGTCCTGAAGTCAGCATTCAAATGTATGCAGCCGACAGGGTCCTGTTTGTTCAAGGTTCATCAAAAACAGAAGTTGCAAACAAACTCACAAACGCAATGGTTAAAGTTACCACATGGCTGAACCAATGTTGTCTTCAACTAAAAGTGTCCAAAACAGTTGGTATGTATTTCACTAAAACGGTTAACTCTACTGCTCACCCTGACATATTAGTATCTGGAAAAAAACTACAAATTGTTGAAGAATATAAGTACCTTGGAATCATTATAGACTCACACCTCAATTTTAAGTTACATGTTTCACAAACTATCAAAAGGATCAAATTCAATCTATCAAACTTCAGATTTATTCAAAATTCAATGTCCACACAAGCAGCCAAGATTTACATGCACTCCATGATTTTTTCTCATCTGACATACTGCCTCACAAGTCTATCCCAGGCCAACCATATCACACTCACACCATTACAATCACTGTACAAGCAGACACTTAAAGTACTGGACAAGAAACCACGTCACTTTCATCATTGCAACATCCTGTCTAAATACAATCTTTTAAGTTTGGATCATCTCATTAAATTCACAGATACTTGCCTGGTTTATAAAATCCTCCATGCTCTTGCTCCTCCACCCCTTAGTGATTTTATTAGCTTAAAGGTCCCATGACATGGTACTTCATGATGCTTTTATATGGCTCCTTAACCCTCCTGTCGTGTTCGGGTCAAATCTGACCGTTTTACAACTTATAATATTCATAAATATTATGTTTTTCATCTGATTACCTCAAGACCTTATGATATCCTCCACACTGTGGACTTGAACATATAAAAGTGATGATCACCTATTTCATTCAATTTTGAGTGTTTTAATCAACCTTGTTACACCTGTGGTGTTCCCGGTCAAAAGTGACCGCCATAGGAAATGAATGAGTATCCAGAGTAAATTCATTCAATATACAGAAAACATCCCCATACACACTGCCCCAACTCACTCACTCTCTCACACACACACACACACACACACACACACACACACACACACACACACACACACACACATACAAACCAGGGTATGCGTGTTGTGCTGGACATGACAACCGGTCTCCAAGGAGGAAGAACAAGCCCGAACTTCCCCCTGCGCTGGTATCGACCAGAGGAAGACAGGCACTCTCATCACAGTTTGCATTCACTGACACTCACACTCTTGTGTCATACGTTCCCAAGAAGAACAGAAATGTCATCCTGATGAGCACAGTACACAAAGACGCCGCTGTCAGCACCACAGAGGACAGGAAGCCCCTGATGATCCAGGACTACAACAAGAACAAGGGAGGCGTTGACTGCCTTGATAAGGTAATGTAAAGTCTCATCATGCATTTTATGTTATTTTTTATCTAGGTGAATCATAGCATTTTGTGTACGACAGATTGAATATTGTTCCTAATCTCTTATTATTTATTGTTCCTTTATTGCAGCTTACTGGTACATACACCTGTAAGCGGATGACGGCTCGCTGGCCTGTGGCACTGTTCCACAACATCCTGGATGTGTCAGCTTTCAACACGTATGTGGTGTGGACAGCAATCGACCCAACCTGGACTCAGGGGAAAAGTTTCAAGAGGAGACTTTTCCTCGCTTTGGTGACTCCTCTTATATAGCGACGCCAGCACATTCCCCGCACACCAGCCTCCGCCAGTCTGGTTAGGAGCATGCAAGCTCCAGCCCCAGCCCTGGCTGCTCTCCCCCAACAAGGACATGGGCAGAAAAGGAAGCGTTGTGGCCTCTGTGCCCCTAGAGACATCAAAACGAGCCTGACATGCTGCAAATGTCATGCTTATGTTTGCAAGACTCACTCTGACCTGAGTGTCACATGCCACTCATGTGCATGAATACACACACACACACACACACACACACACACACACACACACACACACACACACACACACACCCTGTTGAGTTTGGTGTTTGGTTTTCCATTTATTTTTTGTATTATATGTTCATTTTGTAGTTCATTTTCAGTGCCTAATTGTATTTTCACTGATGTTATTTAATGTTTACTTCTATAAATTGTTGTTAGACACTACTTTGAAACATTGTTCTCAACTAAAAAATGTTTAATAAAAAAATTGGTGTTGAAAAAAAAAAAATTGTGCTAATTTAAGAGCAGTTAAAACAGACCGGTCAATTTTGACCGGGAACACTAAAGTAGGGGGCTGGAGGCGAACACGACCGGAGGGTTAATGGTTCCCTAATACTGTAAATGAATCCTTCTTCAAAATCAACACTCAGTGCATGAGAAAGAGAGATAAGATGAGAAAGAGTCATAAATGTCACTCTGGAACAGTCCATTATGGGCGTTGTTGCTTGAATGCAAATGAGGAGGACAGAGATGGCCTATAGTAGAGGGTGGGGGCGTGGCCAAACTCTCCGCTCTCAGCTGTGCCTGTGCGCTCTGACCCACTTCTGTGTTTTTGCGTGGAGGGAGAGATGAGAAGCATTCCATTGAAAAATAAACACATTTCCACAGAAAATAAAATTAAACCACTGCGGTTTCAGATATCCACAGGCTCAGATAAAGGACTTCCGAGCCTAGAAACACTCGCAAGTTCCTCCAGGCAAATAAAAAAACGCATTTCGCATTGCGTAGCTCCTCCGCAGTCCAAACTCTCTGGGCGTGATTTACAGAGACGCTGAGTAGAGACAGACGGGGGGTGGAACTGCATTTGCATTTATTTTTTCGAGCTGACGTCAATAAGTTTCCTTGTTCAAACTCGCCCGTTTGAGCTCTGATTTTTTCTAACGCAGAAAAGGATCGCAAATGCTCAGTTTAGACATTTTGCAACTTTTAACCATGGAGGGGGGGCCCTAAACAGGGTAGGGGAGCTCACGTTTACGTTCAAAAACCTCAGAAAGTGAACATTTCATGCCATGGGACCTTTAAGATCCAGCTCCAGTCGTGTCACCAGAGGTGTATCAAGAGGAGACTGTCTAATCCCATTTAGGAAGACAACATTCAGCCAATCAACCTTTTCCATTAGAGCCTCCAAAGAATGGAACAGCATCCCAACAATAATCAGGGAAAGCCCAACATAGCCCAACGTTTTCTCTTAACAAACCAGACCTGTCAGCACTAAACTACTGCCGCTGCCATCTTGTGTTCACCCTTGCATGTTTTTTATTGTTTAATATTTTACTTTTTGTTTTTTGTTAATGTTCTTTTAACTCTGTCTTGTATTGCTTTTATCCTGCATTTTCTTTTTAACTTGTGCCAACTTTGCCAATGCCACTGCTCATTTTACTGATTCTTATACTTTTAATCCTTGCCTGCAACTTTTACTACACTGTAACATTTGTGGTTATGTGTTAATTAATATGTATTTTATTGATGTATAACAATTATTGCACTTTTTCCAGGGAGCCATGTGTCCACCAGGCATCGGACAACAGATGAAAACTAGCCTTTTGGCTAATTCTGGCATGTTATACAGTAATTGTTGGTCAATATGCACTGTCCGTTATAAATAAATAATAATAAAAAAAAAAATCCAGGAAACAGCGGCGTATTTGGCCACACCCCCACCCGCTGCACTGGCCTGTCTCAAAGACTGTCAGTGGGATGGGAAGTAGGGCCAAGACCCGGGCGAACTGTGAGGTCCACACAGACGCTCTACATTCGGACGTTTCGAATGTTTTAATGTTTTAATGTTATGGAGCAGGAGTAAATAAGTTTATGGTAATGGTAACATCTTTATAGCACTTTTCCACCTTCAAGGCACCAATCACCCATTCACACACGCATTCACACACCAGTGTACACAGACACTGGGGGCGGGGAAGGTTAAGTGTCTTGCCCAAGGACACAACAGCAGCATTCATCTGTGGGAGCTGGAATCATACCAACCAACCTGTGGGTCAGTGGATCTGACCGCTCAACCACTGATGTTTCTTATGTCAAGAGCGGGATTTGAACCGCCAACCTTTGGATCAGTGGACAAACACTCTACCAACTGAGCTACTGCCGCCTTATACTTCCACCTGCTCCATTTTGAGAAAAAGGAACTGCAGAGACGTGAAGTTTGTCTTTGTTTATATTTGAGTTTGTATTTGTGAAATTATGCTTAAATGGAACCTGACCTTGGAACCTTTTAATGTTGCTGTTATTGTCAGTTGTCATTGTTTGCGTTGTTTTTGCTGTGGCGTCACCTGCCCAGGGACGACAGATGGAAATGAGCATTTTTGCAATAATCTGTCGTATTTACACTGCAGCGTTGTAGATGTCCATTAATATGCACTGTCCCTATTAATTGTACAACGATCAATGCTAGTTATGGTTCATTTAAAGTCACTTTACCTGCTACTTACTTATTTAACCACCACTGCCCATCACTGCACTGTACACAATCATCTGAGTCACTTTATTGTAGTGATATTATATATTACTGAACTGGAGTCACTTTAACTGCTGTTTGTTCACTGCTCAGAATCAAAGACATTTATTGTGCAGCGTTCCTGTGCCTTTTAACCTTACAGTGTTGTGTTTTTTAGTTGATTCTACAAACTTATTATTATTATTATTATTTATCTTAATTTTGATGCATGCTCATATTTTCCTACTGTTTCTGAAACTTGCGCTGTGACACTGCAATTTCCCCATTGTGGGACAAATAAAGGATTATCTTATCTTATCTTAAATAAAGAATTAATAATAAATAAAATAATTTTGTTTAAAGAAAAAGGCCTTCAGCAATGAAATATGTTGGAAAGTCCATCCCTGCTTTTGTCCTCACTGAGCTCCAGGACCATACACAGATTACATGTGGGTGTTGGGTGTTCATGACTTTTTAATGGGTGCTGGAGTCCACAGCACCCATGGGAGCACATCGTACGGACGTATATTTACTGTAGACGTCAAACTAGTTTTGATGAACCTGGAAAGTGCACATTTTTCAAACTATAGGAGCAGGAAAAGTCCGTGTGTGAAACTCCTCCTGCGTCTCTGAACCTTTGTCATTGACTCCAGTGTGCTCATTACCCACAATCCTCTCTGTCAGCACACCGGTCTCCATCAGGACTGGGCCCGGTCCGGACTAATGACCTCGGGGTCCTGGAGGGTCCAGCGAAGGGGACAAAGACCGACCCGGGATCAGAAAGACAGGCCTCATTGGTCGACTCGGAGGACACGTGATGGGCTGAGTCAGCGGCGGGAGCGGGATCTGTGTCGCTAATGATCCGACGGAGACGAATCGAGCGATGACACAACGAAGACGTGGATTTATCTGGATGTAAAAACCTGTTTACGTGCGGTTTACGTCATCGCTTTGATTAATCCGAGAACACTTTCGCTATAAAAAGTAACACCAGCACTTTTACCAGATATAATAAACCCAACAGAAGTCTGGTAGTAGTAGTAGTAGTAATAGGAGCAGCAGCAGTAGTAGTCCTAGTAGCAGTAGTAGAAGTAATAGTAGTAGTAGTAGTCCTAGTAGCAGCAGTAGTAGTAGTAGTCCTAGTAGCAGTATTAGTAGTCCTAGTAGCAGTATTAGTAGTCCTAGTAGCAGTATTAGTAGTCCTAGTAGCAGTATTAGTAGTAGTCCTAGTAGCAGCAGTAGTAGTAGTAGTAGTAGTAATAGTAGCAGTAGTACTAGCAGCAGCAGCAGTAGTATTAGTAGTAGTCCTAGTAACAGTAGTAGCAGTAATAGTACTAGTAGTAGTAATAGTAGCAGTATTAGTAGTAGTGTCACAAACAGAACAGGAGGACCCAACAATGCAGAGGCGAGAGGCAGGCGAGCAGTAGAAGAGGGTTTATTACAAAACGTCCAAAATTCCAGGTAATCAGTCAGAGGGCAAGCAGAGGTATCCAAATCGGCAGGCAAAAAAACAACAGTCCAAGGAATAAGGCAAGGAATCAAAACACGAAGGTCAAACAGGAAAAAGAACGCTGGAACGCTTTCTGAAAACAGACAAGACGAACTGGCAACAGGAGGGGAAAAAGGTAAGGCTAATATAGGCTGGGGAGGAGGAGACAATGACAAACAGGTGAGGCACATTAGGGTAATGAGGAGAGGGAAAACTAGACAGGAAGTAAGGGAACAAAACAGAACCTTAACAAAATAAAACAGGAAGTAACAAGACAAACTCAACTAACGGACCCTGACAGTACCCCCCCCCTTACGGCCGGCACCCGACGGCCCAGGATCATTAGGGTGCTCCCGCTGGAAGTCCTTTATGAGTTGAGGGTCCATAATGTCCCTGGAAGGAACCCAGGAACATTCCTCTGGTCCATAGCCCTCCCAATCCACCAGGTATTGCAGCCCTTTGCCCCGCCGCCTGACAGCCAACAGTCGTTTCACGGTGTAAGCAAGGCCGCCATCAATGAACCGCGGGGGTGGAGGGGGCTTGTCGGGAGGGACCAGAGGGCTCCTTTGGACCGGCTTCACCCGGCTGACGTGGAAGGTGGGGTGGATGCGGGTGGACCTAGGGAGCTTGAGTCTCACAGCAGATCTATTAATAACCTTTGACACAGGGAAAGGACCAATAAATCTGGGTGCCAACTTACGGGATTCTAATCGTAAGGGGAGGTCCTTGGAGGAGAGCCAGACTCGTTGACCCGGGCTATAGGCTGGCGCTGGTCTGCGACGTCCGTCTGCCGTCTTCTTGTATGCGGCCGATGAGCGGAGAAGGGCCTGTCTAGCCCGGGTCCACATCCGTCGGCATTGTCGGACCATGGCTGTAGCTGAGGGAACCATGACCTCCTGTTCGAGGTCAGGAAACAGAGGGGGCTGGTAGCCGAAGACACACTGGAAAGGGGTTAACCCAGTGGAAGCTGATGGGAGAGTGTTGTGAGCATACTCAACCCAGGTGAGCATCTTGGACCACGAAGAGGGATTCTGGGAGCAGAGGCAGCGGAGCCCGGTTTCCAACTCCTGATTTAGTCTCTCAGTTTGCTCGTTGGATTGTGGGTGGTAGCCCGATGTCAGGCTCACCGTGGCTCCTAGCAGCTGGCAGAAGGCTTTCCAAAAACGGGCCACGAACTGGGGCCCCCGGTCAGACAGAACGTCTCTAGGGAAACCATGGACTCGAAAAACATGAGTGAGAATCACCTCCGCCGTTTCCTTGGCGGAGGGCAGTTTAGGCAGGGCAATGAATTTAACCATCTTAGAAAATCTATCAACAACAGTGAGAATGGTAGTGTTACCTTTGGAGGGGGGAAGGCCGGTCACAAAGTCCAGGGAGATGTCTGACCAGGGGCGCTGTGGCACAGGGAGGGGCTGGAGAAGACCCGCAGGAGGAGCATTGGAGGATTTGTTCTGAGAACAGGTGTCGCATGCTGCCACGTACTCCTTAACCTCCTTCCACATGGCTGGCCACCAGAATCTCTCCTTGATCCTGAAGATGGTTCTTCGGACCCCAGGATGACAGGATATTCTGGAGGTGTGAGCCCAGTGAATCACGGGGCCCCTCATCTCGGGGGGAACATACAGTCTGTTGGGGGGAACTCCCACCGGAACATTGGCAGAGGTGTTGGCCTCTTTAACCTTGGCCTCCACCTCCCATGAGACAGCACCAATGAAGCACTTATCTGGGAGTATGGGGGTGGTCTTAACCCCATCTAGCTCAGGGGTATGGATGCGGGACAGGATGTCAGGCTTGACGTTCTTAGAACCTGGTCGATAGGACAGAGTGAAATTAAAACGGGAAAAGAATAGGGCCCATCGGGCCTGGCGGGGGTTAAGCCTCTTAGCAGTTTTCAAATATTCTAAATTCTTATGGTCAGTCCATACCAGGAAGGGGTGTTCAGCCCCCTCCAGCCAATGCCTCCATTCCTCCAGGGCCGTCTTAACCGCTAACAGCTCCCGATCCCCCACAGCATAGTTGCGTTCAGCAGGAGACAGCTTCTTGGACAAAAAAGCACAGGGGTGAATCTTATTGTCCTTGCCTGATCGCTGAGAGAGGATAGCTCCAACCCCGGCGTCTGAGGCGTCGACCTCCACAATGAACTGAAGAGAGGGATCTGGGAGCATTAGGACAGGGGCTGAGGAGAATAGCCACTTGAGGCGTCGGAAGGCGGCATCAGCAAGAGGGGTCCATGAAAAGGAGACCTTAGAGGAGGTGAGAACATGGAGAGGGGCAGCGACAGAACTGAAATCTTACAAATTTCCTATAAAAATTAGCAAAACCTAGGAAGCGCTGCACATCCTTACGTGAGGAAGGGGTAGGCCATTCAGCGACTGCCTGGACCTTCCTGGGGTCCATCTGTATCTGTCCCTCTGAAATAATGTAACCCAGGAAGGAAACAGAGGAGCGGTGAAATTCACACTTGTTGGCATTAACATATAGTCTGTGTTCTAGGAGACGACGAAGTACATCTCTCACATTCTGTATGTGGGACTGTAAGTCGGGGGAAAAGATCAAAATATCATCAAGATAAACGTACACCGTTCGGTTCAACATGTCCCTCAAAACATCATTAATCATGGTTTGAAAAACGGCTGGTGCATTAGTCAGGCCAAAAGGCATTACCAGGTACTCATAATGGCCTATAGGAGAATTAAAGGCGGTCTTCCACTCGTCTCCTTCCCTTATCCTAACTAAGTGATAAGCATTTCTTAGGTCAAGCTTAGTGAATACCTTAGCCCCTTGCAATTGGTCAAAAGCGGTGGACATTAGGGGAAGGGGGTACCTGTTCTTAACAGTAATGTTATTTAAGCCTGTGCAGTCAATGCACGGCCGGAGAGATCCATCCTTTTTGTCTACAAAAAAGAATCCTGCACCTGCAGGAGAGGAGGGTCTGATGATGCCCGCCTTGAGGGAGGAGGTGATGTAATCTTCCATGGCCTGCTGTTCAGGTCGGGAAAGGGAGTATAATCTCCCCTTAGGAATGGGGGCCCCTGGTAATAAATCTATAGAGCAGTCATAGTTTCTGTGGGGAGGTAACGAGGTAGCCTTAGCCTTGCTGAAGACCTCAGATAGGTCCCTGTAGCATTCAGGGACGTCCTTAAGCTCTAAAACGTCGGGGCTGCTGGCAGGGCTAGTGTCGGTCTTATCAGCCTGGGCCGTGGAAAAACAGTCTCTCCCACACTCTTTTCCCCAGCCCAGTATCTTCCCTGTGGCCCAGTTAATGTGAGGGTTATGTCGTCTCAGCCAAGGGAAGCCTAAAATGAGAGGGTGGTGAATAGAGTGATACAGAAAAAATGTCACCTTCTCTGTGTGGCCATCTTTGAAAGTTACATTGACCGGGGTGGTTTGCTGGGTTACCAAGCACATGAGCCGGCCGTCTAGGGCTGTTGCAAACAGTGGCTGGGATACCGGCTCGTGACCTAGCTGAAGCCGTTCTGCTAATATGTAGCTCATCAGGTTAGCATCTGCCCCCGAGTCCACTAGCACAGGGTGGATAAGAGTCAATTTATCAGTATTTAACGTTACGTGGGATAACTGTCTCTTGGTAACACGGGATGAATTGGATGGACTCACCCTTGGCTGAGCAGGATCGCTGGGGAGAGCTGATCTCAGGGGACAGGTGGCGATGAAATGACCCAACTGAGAGCAATAGAGGCACCTCCCCTCATTGCGTCGTCGCTGGCGCTCAGCCGGGGACAGGCAAGTGTGACCGATCTGCATGGGAATCGGTGCGTCCTGCGGCGGGGGCCCCTCCAATGCTGGGAACGGGAGACCGGGGGG